>JAWMAG010000054.1:8110000-8197500 GCA_037013455.1 Ceratitis rosa
TTTCGCAAGTGGATATCTAAGATATACGTATGTATCCGAAATCAATATTAAAACTTCTGAATCTGAATCTACTTCTTATTCATATGGGAAAATAAGGTGATTTGTGCTTTAATGTGGGTACATTCGATACCAGATTTTGCTTAATAAATCCTTTATCAGAAGGATGTTAGTCGAACCAGAACTCGAACCCTGGTCTTCAGAATGGCAGTACGCAATGCTAACCACTCGGCTACTGCGCCAGCCTACATAAATAGCAGTATGAAAAAGGTCCCGTGCGACATGGCATTGATTACAAGTTCGGTTGGGAAAGAATATTAGATACCTGGTTGTTACTAATCGCAAGAGCTAGAAGAATCAAAAGTTATGTTCTTGTATAAAATTTTTTACAAAATACAAGGCAAAGACTTAATTGCTTCTTGCCTCCTTAACATTAGCGGTAAAAGCAGTCATCTCAGTTTTTGCTCAAAAAAATTTAGTAGAACTGTGAATCAAAAAATTAAAAATTGTTAATAGTTTTCTGAAAAAAAACTTAAATATTAGTAAATAAAAACCTGCTCAATAAAATAAAATTAATTACTTTAAAGGCTTGCATCAAGTTTCCCAGAAACACTATGCGAATATCAAAAATTTTTGCAATTTATCCAAAGCCGCAATCATGGCGCCAACAAAGAGGCGAATATATGAGGCCATCTTGAAAATAAATAATTTATTTTTAATTTCAGATTTTTTTCAACTAGATCTTGCTGAAACACTTATGGTAAAAACATTTTGATCTGTGAAATAATAGTTAGCATATAATGGCAACTATTTTTAGCAATTAAAGCAGAACAGATTGTGGACTTATACTCCTAAGCGTGGAAAGGACAATTGATTTCCATCGAACGTGAAATGCATTCATTTTAATATTTTTTTAGTTGATTTATCTGAATTTGGTTTTATGACTGTTTGCGGTTGAATGGCGAAACAAAAAAATGTAGCGTGAAAATGCCTTTCAATTTCAATCGAATTTTTATTATAATCGGTTCTGCCTGCTCAGCCATATACATATTGGCACTTTGAATATACTCGTAAATACATACATATGTATTGTACATACACGTATGTATAAATATTTTTAACTATGTGGTGCTCTCAAGTTATCTAGTTGCATATGTACGATGTGTGTAAATTTGCATTGCCATTTTTTTCTGCTTTGCAATTGTTTGACAATTGAGTGATGTGGACGGCGGTTAAATCTGTGGCCACAAAATTTTTAGTATTTGTGTGTTGGAGTAAGTATCATGGGCATGTTGTGATAAAAATTAAACATTTTCCACTGAATCAATTTGCTGATATGGTTATCAATTATACATACATATATATTTTATAGAAACAATAGGAAATTTAGTAAAAAAAAATAATCATTCGGTCCAAATTTGTGGTAGAATGTTATTATTTTTTTCTCAATTAAAAATTTAGTTTTATTTCAAAACTATTGCATTTTCATACTATTTTCAAACAAAAAAATATATAAAAGGTGCTTTTTAAACATGTAGATTTCAAAACTAAATAAAACGTATATAATTTAAAGAATTTAGCTTTTTATCAAGATAATGATTATTTCGGGTAAAAGATCGTTGCGGCTGGCACCAATTAATTCTAGCCGAGCGGTCCCATTTTCAAATGATTGGAGCCGTATGTCAGCAATGACGCACCGAATACTCTCTTCCAAGACGTCAATCGTCTCGGTATTAACTGCATAGACAAGCGATTTAACATAACCTCACAAAAAATAGTTCAGCGGTGTTAAATCGCAGGACCTTGAAGGCCACGCCGCCGGTAGACGACATGAAATAATGCACTCACCAAAAAATTCCTTCAATAAATTCATTGTTTCGTTGGCTGTATGGCATGTAGCGTCGTCTTTTTTTGAACCAAAGATCGTTCACATTCACAACCTCCGAATGAGGCACGAAAAAGTCATTAATCATGGCACTATAGCGTTCTCCATTGACTATATTATTATGGTCGGCTTAATTTTTGAAAAAATATGTACTAATCATTGCCTCTGCTTATAGAGTACACAAAGCAGTAACGCCTCAACAATGGCTGTGGATTATCATCATTCCAATGCCATCTCGTTTTTGATCCATTCACCGAATGTGCGACGCTCTTAATGATCGTTCGACTTCAAATGTTACACGAGTTGGATTTTGTAAGCCCGAAAACCAAGATCCTTCCGCAAAAACTTCATAATAAAAACGCATGGGCGCAGCTCCAACTGTCGGATGGACCCATTCGGGTATACTTCGATACTCTGCTCCACAGGAGAAATAGCGTTTTCGATGGTCATTATACGTAGTCTCTGAGGATGCGCATTATTCGCTAGAGTAAAGGTGGTGCTTGCGAAATCAATCAAACCGAATATTGGATGTAGCAAGTAACAGCTGTTAAGAAGATCAAAAAACACCCTTTATAAATAATACACCTATACCTAACAAGCCATAACACAAAACAAGGAAAAATAAAAGCAATTTTTGAATATGCAAAAACGACAAAAACTACAAGCAAACTGCTGAACAAAACTTAAAAAAATTCAACAATATAACTATGTAATAAAAATATGTTTGGGTAAATATCTGCTAAAAATAGCCATTTCAAATTTAACGTAACAATAACAATGCTGACTTTCTGCGCGATGGCCTTCAATTCGGCTGAAATTCTGCATATGGTTTAATTATATGCTAAAATTGACTAAAATCGATCGGAAATATTTTAAAAAATTGTTTCCTAGAAATTATATGCGTAGCTTTTTGCCATGCATGTCGTAAGTTCGCTAAAAGTCAATTAAAAAGTTGGTGTCACTGGAAAGTTAAAGCACTTGATTTATTTATCATAATAGAAAATTGATTAGACATGACAGGCAGCTGAAAATGGGAATAGTGTGTAGGGTTTTGATACTCTAACAGTAAATCAATACATAATTTTCGTAATTATAATGCAAAAGATGCTCCAAGGTATGAAAGCCAATTGACGAAAATGTCAATAAAATGATGGAAATTGTCGAGACTGCACTGTTCAAGAGCTCAAGAGCTAAATATTTCACAAAAACCAGTTTGGAATCACTTGAAAAAGGCTGGATACATAAAAAAAAACCTAAGGACCGAATTTCCATCTGCGAATCGCTGATGAATCGTAACAAAATGACCCTTTTCTAGAATTTATAGTGACTGACGATGAGAAGTGGGTCACTTAGAGCAACGTCATATGAAAACCGTCGTGGCCGTAGGGCTGCGAGTAATGTTTGCAATTGGTTCGTCTGAAAGAAGCAAGCACCCAGAGGGTCGCAACTTTGGCCAACAGGATGTGAATTGTGTTGTGGTAGGGAAGTTCTTATGCGTCTACTTTATAGTCTGTACCTCGAATCTGGCAATTACTGTTTATCCCTATCCATTGAGACTGATTTGGCTAGTCCATCTCTTCACCAGCTAAAGCATTCTCATCGTCAAGAGAAGAGAAGAATATCGACTGTCCAAATATTTTTCCAATAAGGAGAAGGGTTTCAATGAGAGAGGAATAATGACATACTTACTTACTTTACTGGCGTAGATACCACTTACGCTCCTAACGCCGATTCATCAGATGTTGTCACCATCCATGCTTCCGCACCATATAGCAGAACGGGAACAATGAGGAATTTGGCTCGAGAGAGAACATTACTTTTTCAATTGCCTACTCATTCCAAAGAGTAATTCTGCGCTGGATTTCAAGGCTGACATTATTACTGGTATTGATGCTGGTCCCGAGATAGACGAAATTATCCACGACCTCGAAGTTATGGCTGTCAATGTGACGTACATAGGAGCTGAATCTCGAATGTGGTGACTGTTTGTTTGATGACAGGAGATATTTTGTCTTGACCTCGTTCACTACCAGACTCATATCCTTCGCTTCCTTATCCCGTCTGGAGAAAGCAGAACTCACCGCGCGGTTGTTGAGGCCAATAATATGGATATCATCGGCGTACGCCAGCAGCTATACACTCTTATAGAAGATTGTACCTTCTCTATTCAGCTCTGCTGCTCGTCTTATTTTCTCCAGCATTAAATTAAAAAAGTCACACGATAAAGAGTCTGAAACCTCGTTTGGTATCGAGCGGCTCGGAGAGATCCTTCCCCATCCTGACGGAGCTTTTAGTGTCTCTTAACGTCAGTTTACATAGCCGTATAAGTTATAGCGGCGTAGAGGCAGCTCCTTCCCGTGCTGTCGGAAGCTGCTTTAAAATCGACGAAATGGTGGTGTATGTCCATTCGCTTTTCACGGGTCATTTCCAAGATTTGGCGCATGGTGAATATCTGGTCGGCAGTCGATTTACAAGGTCTAAAGCCATATTGATAAGGTCTAATCAGTTTGTTTGTGGTAGGTTTTAGTCTTTCACACAATACACTCGACAGGACCTTATAGGCGATATTGATGCAGACTGTGAGATTGCCCTTTCTTTGGATTGGGCAGAGCACACTTAGGTTACAATCGTCAATATTTTACAAAGAAGCTGATGCTTGCATTTTATCAGCCCTTCACCACCATGTTTGAATAGCTCTGCCGATAGTCCGTCAGCTCTAGCCGGTTTGTTGTTTTTGAAGCAGGCGATTGCTATTCTAACTTCGACTGGTCAGGTAGTGGAACGTCTGTTCCATTGTCATCAAATTCATAAATTCATTATACTCTGGGCATCCGTCACTAACTCACCTCTCTGTGTCCTACAAGAGTCTGATCCGGTCTTGAAACCTTAACCTTAACCTTAACCATAACCTTCAGACAAAACAAAGCAAAAACTAAATGGAACATTTTAAAATATGTATAATTTACGTCGAACAAATTGGACAATTAAACAATTTCAACTAAATTATTTAGCGGTTTGACAGCAAATGTTCATGCAGGAAATTACATCGTCGGACTTCGACCGATTCCCTCAGTCAACACATAGAGAGCAAACGCGTAGCAATGAAATCAATGCATAGTCCATGTAGTGGAAACAAAACCGAAAATGCAATTTGCGGAAACAACAACGCAAACTGAAATACCAACACATATACTACATGCACAATGTAATATATGGTATATGTATGTTAGTTTTGCAGGTGACATGCATCACATTCAGCTCCCCGTTTACAGGTAGCTTCACGTAGATTATGAAACCCAATAGTGCCAATCAACAGAACAATTGTAAGGAAGAAAATTTGTCTTGAATGCAACTAGCTTTAACACATACACGTACATACATATATAATTGTAAACACGCCAAATATAATCAACAGCAATTTTAACAACAACAACAACAATAACAACAAACTGAATGTTAGCACTCTTTAACAAGCCAAAGTTAAAGTAAGAAAGAAGAAATGTAATTTCAAACTTTTTCAAAATAGATTTCGGACGCCATAAACACTTGACGCAGCCAATATAAACCAGATATATAATATGCGTTTGCTTGTATGTACACGTATGTATGTATGTATGTAAGAGTATGGGATTATTTGCAGTTGTGAAGTAGAGTTTACAAGGATTTTCATCAGCTTGCGTGAATTTCCGGCTGAAATTGTCATATGCATGTATGTACTGTGCCTGTATGTGTATGCGTATATGCCGCAGGCAGAATCCCAACCTTGTGAATGCCAAGGTAAGCTTGCATGTGCATGTATGTATATACATATGTTAGGAGTATTAGGGTGTGCTACGGTGTAGTTGTATGTATGTATGTATAATAACAGATGTATAAAAGATGGAGGCGTGAATGTGTCTGTTTGTGTTACCTGCTGCTAATAACAGAAGCATTAACATAATTTTTCACTGTTCCAAAAATGTTACCATTTCATTTACATGCCTTCTCTCATTTGATTTGTAATAGCAGAGAATCTTAGCATATACATTTTGTTAACATTCTCTGGTAATGGAGCTTCAAAGTGCTGATGGCGCGACAAAGCGACAAAGTAGGGGTAGCAGAGTGTTGGGGGTTGTGTACTAAAATGTAAAATTTCCAGTTTAAGTATGAACTGGCCGAAATTATAACAGGGTTTAAAAGACCACCACTTTATCTGTTCGTGTGCTTTCCATGTGTGGCGTTTATATACCGTTATACAAAAACAAAAGTAGAACTTTAGGAAAAGCTTCTGAAGCATAAGTGCTTTTATATTACATTTCTATAAGCTGGATCACCTTTAAATTTAAATGAATATCTACCCGGCTAACTGAATTGCGCGGCTATTTTAGATCTTTTTTCTCCGGACTTTACAAAGAAGCGAACTG
This sequence comes from Ceratitis rosa, assembly GCA_037013455.1. NCBI lineage: Eukaryota > Metazoa > Arthropoda > Insecta > Diptera > Tephritidae > Ceratitis > Ceratitis rosa. The sequence goes on from JAWMAG010000054.1 coordinate 8,116,286, forward strand.
TGTGGGTCAGATGGTGAACGAAACAAGATACAATATCTCTTGTCATCAAACAAGGAGTCGCCGATCTGGCATAACGACGTTGTAAAAAATCGAAATCCATCACAGAATCAATCTTATCAACAGATGTTACTCCGTCACTGAGTGGTGATTGAAAAGAAAAGTCTTCTCTTGATGAACAAAGATTGATCGTTCTACTTAATGGCTCTAAAAGTTTTCAAGAGAGAGAATTAAGAACTCTTGTTTCTAACCGGCGGCGAATCCAGTAGACGCTAAGTTGGTTATATGAGACTGTCTAAGATATAAGTTACAATACTCCAGCTTTGAAAGTATTCGATGCAGTAGTAGCTAGTGGAAAAAGATAAAAAGGGGAAGAGTTTCTATTGAAAGTATCTGATGAATAAGGAACTGGTCTCACTACCGTAAATGGCTCAATTTGGTGCCGAACTGCGAAGAAGAGGAGGTTTTCTTTTGATTCGACTTCCTCTTAATATTTCATTTATTCTTATCAATACTCTTCAAATAGACTTGTTGGTCCGGCGCAGTGTCAGATGGAGGTTCAATTTAATAAGAGATTAAGTAATCGTCATGGAGAACATCCATTAATAAGTAGTTTCGAGACTTCTTCTAGCCCTCTGTTTAGAACATACCCTAGATAAGGCTAGACAGAAAAAGTGGAGGTGTTTCAATGTCTCACTTATAACTGCCTCCCTACACTTACTGCATACATTACTGCTAATAATGCCCATTTTGCTTAACTGTGTCGCCAGTTGGCCATTTCTGGTTTAAGTGAGCAAAAAGTTGGTGTTTTTCTACGCTGCTTTTATAAATTACCAGGCAGTCTTGCAAGCCCTTAAGCCATTAAACCTCGCCCTGACCCGTCTTCCAGCTCTCTCAGGAATTTCCTTGTATATAGAATTTAGTATCTCTTGTATTTTATGTACTGATTCAGTCGTCAGACGGAATGCACGTTTAACAATTTCATAGTTCTCAACAATGACCTTGTAACTAGAGGCCCTGTATATGCAGTCGCTTCTCTGTAACTGTAACAGTGACTTTTTACACTCAAAATACTTTTAACAAAACAACTTTCCTCCCCAAGACTTTTAAAGCAAAAATTTGCGTGAGCTATCCTCATATCTCTGATACATATACCGATAATAGTAACTTCATCTAGATGGACCATATATTTTGGGAAGAAGATGACTTGAAATCGCTTGATTTCGTAAATTACTCTCTAGATATTATCCACGGCTTAAATATGTAACTTCCTTTAGGTCTTTGAACTCTAAATAATTACATTCTCGTTCTTTCAACTCTGTACAATATCAAACCTCAAATGAGATTTACACCATTTGCTGTAAGCTGAAATGAAGCTGTTTAGCAAAAGCGGTATATTTTCAACAATTGAAATCACGTTTTGATTGGGAGGGGCTACATATGGAAAGCATCAAATTCGCCCGAAAGGGGTGCTTAAATTATAAAGCATTTTTTATTGAGCTTTTTGGTAGAGTTCACACCTTTAAGCTTTCTATAAACACAGTTACTTATACATACTTAAACTTATGTATGTATGTTGAAACATAAGAGAACTTATATACAAAAATTTAAAATCGAAAGCATCACCTTCATATTAAGTAAATAAGCCACACAATGAACTTGAATAAAATGCACAAGGTAAAGGCAAGGACGTCACAGTGCGCCAGCGCAGTGAAAGCTTCTTTCATTCAAACTCAAATCTAAGTTGCTTAATTTAATAACACTCAAGAGCATGCTGATTTCACTCAATTTCTTTCTACGTGGAACTTTTTATATGCTGAAAAGCTACAAAACAGCTTCTATGGCATGTGTCTTGGCTACTTCGAAAACTTTCCTTCAAACTTTCTTATCAGCTGTTGAATGTTCCAGCTGTTATTTGATGCGTCGCCTTGAGTGTGCGTCTGTTTTTGTATGAATGTATGGCAAGTTAGTTTATGTTCGAAACTGTTGCGTCTGCTCGAAAGCGTAACTTTTTTCATGCTTCTTATTGCCTACATCCTGTTATCATATTCCATGTTCGTACATACGAATGTGAAATCCCTGTGTATCCTTGCAAAAACATTTGGTAAACGCAATTATTTGGCATTGCGCGTTTTGTTCTACTTACTATATTAGCAGGAGTCATCTGCAGAGTGTCTTCAGTACATTGAGATACTTTGTGCATTGGACAACTGAGCAAATGAAAACGACAGCCGTGACTGCTCAGTAAAGTGAAAGAGTAAATTGTAATTTAGTGACAGTTATTTAAAAAGAAAACTGGCGCTAAATATTTAAAATATTTTTGAAAAACAAAAGTAAAAAAAAAGTTAAAAAAAATTAAAAAAAAATTAAAACTGATAATGACAGTTGAAAATTTGCATATGAAAAGTTTACAAATGATAAGTGTTAAAGTTGAAGTGGCTTGAAATTTTTAAAAACACTTGTTAAAGTTTGAGTGGCGACAAAGCAGACAATTTTGAAACTAAAATGATGTTGAAGTGTTGAGAGTTAGTTTTGAACAAATTTATTGTATTCAATAACTAAATGGGCAAAGCAAAAAATATAAAACTTGACATATATAAAAGTTTGAAAAAATGCGTTTTTAGTGTACAATAAAGAAAAGTTTTCGAGTTGAAACAAAATTAACTTGAAAAACGAATTTTTGAAATTAATTAAAAAATTTTCGAGCTAAGATACAAAAAGCTTATTATTTAAAAAAACACTTTTTTAAAGTTTGATATAGAAAAGATTTCATATTAAAGCAAAAAAAAAAAATTACAAAAATAATTTGGAAAACAAATTTTAAAAAACTTTTCGAGTTAAAATATAAAAAGCTTCCGAAAAAACTATTTTAAAAGACATTTTCAAAGTTCGTTAAAGAAAAGTTTTCAACTCATAAGCAAATGTGTGATTATGTAAATATGGTACAAAGAAAGTGGAATGATCAAGTGCGACGGTCGTCAAAAAATGCAATTGAAAACTTAAAAAAATAAAATAGACAAACACAGATCTTTTAAAAAAGTATCATACTCAGAAAAGAAAAAAATAACAAAATTCCAAATATAATCGAAAAACAAGTGGAGACAAAGTGAGTAGAAAAAATAACAAAAAAAAGAATATTTTCACATTTCATATTGAAAAAAATTATTAAGCAAATTGTGAAGAAATAAACTAATTTAATAAAACTTGTATTTTTATAAAACAATAAGTATATTTTGCAAAGAAAAATAAATAAATTACTAATATTGAAAATAAATACGATTTTCAGTGTATGAAAAAAAATTAAATAAAAAATATATAGTAATTAAAAAAAATAAAAAAAAATAAAAAAAATTAAATAACAACTGAAAATGAGATGTAAACAAAAACTTACTTAAAAAAATTATCCCTAACAAAAAAAAATTTATTAACAAAACATTTGCAACAAAAAACAGGAAAAAGAAAGCATAATTAATAATAAAAATTAGCAAGAATAACAAATGAACTGTGGGGTGTTTGAAAAAAGTAAAGTACAAAAAATTTGTGAACAATTAATAATAATTAATAATTAAAGAACAAAAAAAAAACAACATACACATATATACACATATTTTACATATTTATGAAAGCAGCAGTAGAATTTGGATTGTTAAAAATGTTTTACAACAAATATTAGTAAAATGTTATTACTTTCAATTGTTGCATGTTTCGTACTGTTGTTGTTACTTAAAATGTTAAGCAATTATTGCTAATAGAGCAAAAGTTAAATGTTTTGGAGTTGAATCACAAAATAGTATGATGAAATTACAAAAATCATATGAATAAAAATTAAAAAAAAAAAACAATAGGAAAGGTGAAAAATTAAAAAATATCAAATAAACATAAAAACTAAAGAAATTATACAAACAAATACTGAAAGCAAAGAAAAAGTAAAATTATAAGCAAAAAAATAAAAAAATTTGAAATTCCTTTCCTTCAATTTTAAAAGTGAAGACAACACAAAAAAGTGAGAAAATAGAAAAATATAAATAAAAAACTACATACATACGTGCAAACAGTATTATATACATACAAGAAAAACGCATCACATAAAAAAATGTAGAAAATTCTCTGCGATAATTAAACTCTCTGGAAAAAAATACAACAATTTATTATTTATTAATTGAGTACACTGTGTGCCAAGCTTGTAATTAAATTACGATTTTCGAAGAACAAGCGCTTTAATAAACTCGTACGAGTACAAATAAATATACTATATGTATTTGCAATGTTCTGGAATTAATTTGTAGAGAAGTGATAATAAAAAAGGAGTTTAATGAAATAGATTTGTAGAAAGAAATTTATAGAAAAAATATTATGAACTAAAAAAAGTGAAAGTTCTTTATGTACTGGACGCAAAATAAAGAGGTAAGCGCAAAATTTATGTAGTAAAATGTATTCATACCATCTTTTCATAATTAAACGTAACACGCGATGACATGAATTTTCTTTAAAATGAATATTTTTTCGAGATGTAGCCCCAAATGGCCAATGAGTTAGCTATCTTTGATGGGAGCAAATATGTAAAAATATAAAAAATCGCAAAAAAAAGTTTTTTTTTTTTAATTTTATTCATACTTTCAATTCGCTATTTGGCTCCAATTGGTAATACCAAGTACAGTCAACTTCTCTGCGCCTGATCTTTCTCACAGAATAGTGGTTTTTCAAATTCTTGCTCCCGTAAACTTAACGCTGACTCTCCGCTGATGCCTCCGCACCATATAGCAGAACGGGAATGATGAGTGACTTTGTTCATCGAGAGAGGAATTTACTTTTCAATTGTCTACTCAGTTTAAAGTAGCACCTGTTGACAAGAGCCAATCTGCGTTGAATTTCATGGCTGATACTGTTTTTTCTGTTAATGTTGGTTCAAAACGAACTTGGCTACGACTTCAATGACTACGTCTTATCCTCGTTTAATACCAAACCCATACACTTCGACTCTTTATCTACACTGGAGAAAATAGAACGACATCTACTTAGCTCTGCGGCTCGTTTCATTTTCTCCAGCGGATTAAAAAAGTTACACGATATGGAATCACCTTGTCTGAAGAGGTCCTTCTCGATCCTGATCAAAGCTTTTGATGTTGCTTAACGTCAGTTCTGTGAGGATGCCAAGTTCAGGCACAGCAGCACAGATGCAGCTCTTTTTCGTGCTGACGAAGGTTGATTTAAGTTATATTTACTAAATCAAGCTCTTTTGGAAAAAGTATATATAGATTTAATTTAATTAGTAATCTAAATTCATCAATATGAGTGTAAAGTAAACCAGTAATCTCAACCATTCGCTTACAGATAAAAAGTTTTAAGTTTACTCAGTCATACAACACCAGTGGCACTTCAAATGCTTGATTCATCCTGAGCTTCTGAGACTACATACCGGCAAATATTAATTTTAAAGGTAATTCACAAGTTTTTTTGTTGAATACGGCTTGATCAAAAAAACATGAATATGGGAAAATGAAATGTATTTTTTTTTATAAAGAAAACAAAGTCTTAATTTTTTTTTTAATTTTTAAATCTGAATTTGATACAACGAGTATATAGCCGAGTATAAATATAGCTTGTATTTATGTTGAAAAAATAGTCTTTATGAAAGTTGCTGTTTATCTAATTTAATTTAAAGTGATTCTTGTAGAAACTTGAATACTTAAAGCGCCTATTAAACTAACACCATCTTACCGATTACACTATTTCATTAATATTTCATACTACTGCAACATTCTGATGACTAATGTTCGGTCTTACCCAAAATTGCACCTTCTTCAAACTTGAAAAGAATTAAGTCAGGAAGTTCAAAAGTGACCGTTTTTCTCATCGTCTAGAAGTTTCTTGAACATCAGACTGAGTTTGGGATCGGATATAGTTTCTCATGAAAGTATTGCCTCGATTATCCACAGTAAACTTAAAAAAATTATTTGGCGGTTTTATAACCGGTTTTCGGCTAAGCTCCTCCTTCCATTTGTAGTGAGCACCTTCATGTCTTTCTTACAGTCTTTAATTCCCCCAAAGGTATTTGATGAATTTTTATAAGAAACTTTTGAATTGCGTAAAATATAAATTTTGAGATATTGACCTTCTACATATTCTTTACATATCTCTTGCTTTACTTTTAGCAATTATAAGATTCTGGAAGATCCAGAATACTTATGTATGTATTTTTCATATGAATTTGTGGCAAATAAAAAGTTATAATTAGGTTCAGTTAAGTTAAGTTGATGGAACTGCTGGTCACCACCAGTACACATTGAGATACCGCTGAGGCTCCTGCCTTCACCTTCTTAAATGATCGAACCATTTCGTGTGCCATATGAAGGCAACGAGATTTCTAACCATTAAACAGTGTCCAGTTAGTATGTCAGTCGTTACGTTAATGGAGAACCGGCCAAGAAGGATAAGATGTTTTGATTTTTTCGCGTCCAATTCTGGCTATAGCTGTCTGGTGACGTTGAACGTGATCTCGTTAAGCCATCTTGAGTCAGCTTCCCTGGTAAAGACCAGTTTAAGCTTTTCTTGATCTTTCTGCCATGTTCTGACTCCAGTTTGCTATCTAAGATTATCCCGAGATATTTAACTTAGGTAGGGCTGACAATCTCCACGCCCTTTAGCTTAGGCGGCTTAAAGGCATGCGGCTTGTATCTCCTGGTAAATAATGCCATCTTGGTTTTATCAGGGTTCACGTCCAGCCCGCTATCTCGCCCGCTATCTATTTACTACATATTTTCGTCTTTCAATGGTAAATTGGGGATAAACTGAAGAAATATTTTTAACTTAATTTCCATAAACTTATTTGAAATTTCACGAGAATGGTTGAAGGATATCTAAAATATATCGAATAATCATGTTAAAGTAAAAATATTTATTCTACTGTCTCTCTTGTAAATATAATGAAACCTTTATGCATTTTTTAGTCAAAGTACTCATCCTACTCAGCCCCACAAAAAAGCCACGAGGCACAAAAAGTAATAATAGAAAATTACACATTTGTAAAACCTCACAAATTCATAGAAAATTTATAATAACAAACTAAAAATATACACAACTAATACTAACTATAATACAGTTAGCAATTAATTTTCATAAACTACAAGAGCAAATTAAAATACGCAGTTGAAATGGAAAATGTTTTTAACAAAGTTGGCAAATGATATAAACCCAATGTAAAAACCATGACCCTGCAGTGAAAAGCCAAACCTCTATGTGTTATAGAAGTTGTAGTAAAAGGGTGTTTTTTTTAGACATGTAATTTTCAAGAAGAAATAAAACGCATATAATTTAATGTTATGACCAAGAATTAAGCTTTATTATAAAGATAAGGGTTTGTCATTATGTTTTAAAAAGGAATAAATTCCAGGCGAGGGGTCAGCAATAATGAGCCGAATATTCTCTTCCAAATAGTCAATCGTCTCGGGCTTATCTGTGTAGACAAGCGATTTCACACCAGTGGTCATAAATCAGATCACCAACGCCATATGCTTACGAGGCGAGATAATGCGCTTGACAAAATTTTCCTTCAAATCATGTCAACCGAATATTGGGATGCAGCGCGTGAAACGAACCAATATTTTTGTAATAATTTTGTACGATTTGCAAACGTTATTCCGGAGTAAGTCAGTTCATTATAAAATGGCAAACCAAACTGAGTATAAATCAAGTAACCACTAAGACTAACTCCGAAGAAGGCATTGCCTCATTGAAACCCACAGTCTAAAAAAACACCCTTTATTTTGGAGATGATATCATACCATTTCGGTATTTGTTCGCAAATCACCAGCAAAGAGGAAACTAAAACAACAACAAACTACTTCTATAAAGTAGAAATTGAGCATTCATAAATCGACTAGTATTTAACTAGTATGGAGTTGAAACAAAATCGGACACTTGATATTTCGTAGAAAACCGGCATATTAAAAGGGCTAGTTGATTCGTTAGTATAAAAATGCAAATTAGTCGCAGTAGCCAAGTGGTTAGCATTGCGTACTGCCATTCTGAATACCAGGGTTCGGGTCCTGGTTCGAGTCCTGGTTCGACCAACATTCACAAGTATAGAAAATTTATGTAGTGCATTTCTGACTTGAAATAAAAGCTCCTCATAAAATTCCATCAGTCACAATTATATATAGTAGCATTAGCATCCTTTCCTGCAGGGGACTTATGCACATGTATGCATGTGTATGTGTGTAACTCAAAAACTGAAATCTAAATGCACAAATTCGGTTAAATTTTTAAACTTTTGCTAAAATTAAAATTACATTTGTTAAAATATTGCATTTACTTATTTGTGAATGTGAAGAGGCGATGTAAATATGTATGTATGTACAATAAAAGCAAAGTTCAACGCTTAAAAAGCTTTAGTGAAATTCGTAATACATTTAAGGACGAAAGTTATAAGAGACGACATGCACATGCCATTACAAACATACTTCCATACATACATATATATAAAAAAAGTTTATATAAAAGTATATAGCATTTATATACTTATATACTTACATATATCTGCAAGAAATATCGTTCATGGAATGTTACATTGGAGGGCCACTTGTTGCGCGCACACTGAAGGACACCCGCTGAGAGCTTGGGGAGCGTATGGCAGAGAAAAACAAGCTGCAAAAGACGGTAAAGCCAACTAGCATGTAAGCCTGTTGTGGCAGCCAAGTGCTTAGGCAAGCAATGCAGACAGTTGGTCACTTAGTCACTCAGTCACTCAGTCAGTCCTTCAGCCAGACCGTCAGTGAGTCGGGCAATCACGAAGGCAAGCAGTCAAGTCAACTCCAGTCAAGCCAATTCAGTAGTCAAGAACGGAAGTAAAACAAACAGGAGCATAACTTACGCTCGTGCAAACGTTGGAATGTGTGGCCCTGACGCAATGTAAGATATTACTCTGGGAAGTGGAAGCTTTATTGTTGGCTTTACTTCCTTTCTGCCACTGTGCAAATTGTTGTTGCTGTTGCACACATTTGCTACACTGTTACAATACCATTTTTCGTTTGTTTGAGGAAGCGCATTTACGCTTCCAATTGAATTTCTGCTACTGTCCAATTCCACTTTGTTTACTACCACGTCTTTGCACTTCTCGGAGCTTTCCTACATTTGACATTGTAATTTAGTACTTTTGCGGCGTTTAATGTTTTTGCTGCACTATCGTTTTGCAACTAACGGTGCCATGTAGCTATTATTAAATTCTTTGAGGTCAAAAGATCAATAAAGCAGAAAGAACGAAATGTTGTTGAAGGCTTTATGCCTTTTTTTTTGAAGGAAGGCAAATGGAATAAGGGAAGAGTCATGAGTTTGAATCCTGGCTATACCTACATCAAAATCACACAAAAAAAAGTGTTTCTAATAGAGGTCAGGAATGTCATCTCCTCAGAGTGTATTTCTGGCATTAAATACAAAGCTTTTCACAATAAATTCAACAGCTGTTTAGAGGCGGCTTAGATTAAATTTTAAGTTCATCCATTTTTCAGAAAGCCATTAGGCGCAAAAGCATCCATTGGAGGAGGAGCTCGGCTGAAAATCGCTCCAGCGGTTATAAAGCGCCAATTATATACGGATAACCATTTATAATGAATGAATTAGGCAAAAAATGTTGCTTAGGGTATTTTTGAGTAGTCTCGTTTACCGCGGGACATACAACTCATGCCTTTAAAATGAATGTATTCCCAAAAAACAATTTTTTTAGGGTTTCGTTTAGCTTCAGGACAGTATTATGGAACTAATTCTTATTAAAGAAAAAGAACTTTGAGAAATGAAAGGGTTTTAAGTATTTTTGAAAAGTCCATGTGACATAATTATGACACTTTTCAATAAAACAATATTTTATTTTTAAGTATTATATTTTCAAGCAGTTTCTATTTCAATATAACATTATTAAAATACTAATATTTTAATGAATTAAAAGAATTTTCCAAATAGAAGTGGATTTTGTACAGGCTTATTTTTTCGTGGGACAATAACTACGAAACTAATGGAGTAGTTTCCTTTAGATCCCAAAGAAAAAAGCAATTTTTCATAAATTTTTTTAAAGGGAATAAAGTACTACTCGGCCGCGGTAGCCGAGTGGTTAGCATTGCGTACTAACATTCGGAAGGCTCGGGTTCATATCCCGGTGCCACCAGCATCCAAAAGTTATGGAAAATTAATTTAAAATTAAAAATTAAATTAAAGTTTCTAATTGCGGTCGCCCCTCGTCAGGGAATGTCCATCCCTCCGAGTGTATTTCGCACATGAAATAAAACTCTTCGTCAAAAAACCGTCAGCCGTTCGGAGGCGGCTTAGTATAAACTGTAGGTCCCTCCATTTGTTGGAAAAACATCAAGACGCAAAACCACAAATTGGAGGAGGAGCTCGGCCGAAAATCGCTTCAGCGGTTACAAAGCGCCAATTATATATATATATATAAAGTACTACACTTAAGCTTCAAAAACCAATTTTTAATATAAAAAAATATTGGAATTTTGCATTGTAGTGATGAGTTTTCTGAAGCGGCTGCAGTCGGAACTCGTGAAATGGTGCCGGTAATGGAGGTCATGCGATGCATTTGAAACAGACGATTTTTATGAGTCTCTCTTAAAAAAAAAAAACAAAAAAATACCGAAGAAGTTGTAAAGTTCTAAATTTTTTCCTAATTTAAAAATGTTAATATTACTGAAGTTGCCAAAAAATGGTTTAAAGCCTTATATAAATGAAAACTCGAGAAAACGCGCTTCAAAGTTCTATCCGAGCATTCGAACCTGTTCGACGCTCAGCCACTAAAAATGCTCTGGCTTCTAAAATATGATGAATTGGCCACTGAAATTTTGAAGACATATTTTTTGGATAATTTTTGAATGGATTTTTTGAAGCCTCTAAAGCAGACTGCCTTAATAAATTGAATGAATTTCGAAACAGAATTTTTAAAATAGTCTCAAGAAAAGGAATGTATTTAAAAAAAATAGTTTTAATTGGTTTTTGGGCGATTCTTTTTCCATGGGATTGAATGTCTTAGAAAATAATTGTTTTAAGTAATTTTCAGCAGTCTCGTTATCCGTTGAACAAAATTATGAAACCAATCTTTAATAGAATGAATGAATACTGAGAAATTTGCTTTGAGCTTTCAGGTTTTGTGTGGGATATAATATAGAAACTCAATGGAACACTCTCCATTTCCTTGGGACAGAGCTAATAAAAAAAAAAAACACAATCAAATTTCTAGGTTTTTTGAGAGTAAATGTATGTGTTTATATGTGACAAAGTAAGGAGTTCGTATGACCGAAAAAATTGACATTAAAACTGAATGATTTAAAGGAAGTTTTTGATAATTCTACACTTTTTTAGAAAAACCAAATGCAATTAAAACCATTTTCTTACCATTTTTCACTCAAATACTAAACAAAATTTTCATAAAAGGTAAAAATTAAAAAAAAGAAAGAAACCATCCAGTTTTAATAACATTTGCCCTGTGGGATATTTACTTAAAACCTCTTCCTCAGCAAGTAAATATAATAATTCTGAAAAAGTAATTCTATATCCATTCCAAAAAGCTTAAAATGCAAATGTGTAAAGGTGTGTGTGCAAAAATATTATTTATTTAAAAGCGAAAATGTCCGGAAGTGTTAGTCACCTGCAGTGCAACTTACTGTTTTAGCTTTTCATTTTACCTTAGGATAGTTTAGCGTTAATCCTTATCTTTGTGGCTGTTACGTGGCACTTTAAATAAGCACAAATTTACGCGCGAACATTGTTAAGCACACCAGCAGATAGCAGACAGTGGGTTACAATAGATTTTTTTTAGCAGAAAAAAATATGCTCTTTAATAGACCAGTTTATAGGTTTAGGGCGGAAAGTTATTTAATATAATATTAGATAACTTTGCATCAGTCTTTAGAATAGCAATGTTAGCAATGATTTAAAATGGTATTTGCCTCGGTGAGAGCAGATTTTCTGCAGAGTAGCTAAATCCATTTAATATTGCAAAGGCGTAAAATATGAATGCTCTGGATCTATTCAGAATCAATCACCATATACTCGGACAGCTAAACTGCCATTAGATCTCTTCAATGCTACCTCAAAAATGGCAATAAAATACAGGAACACTTTAAACAAACTCTCGGTTAAATGCAACTCAGCAATGATTTGGGTACTCAAACATAGGGACATCCCAAGCAACTGTGTGCCAAATGAGCTAGTGAGTGAGAGTATGTACCACTATCCAACAATCCAACAGTAGATGACTTAAAGAAAGTACTTGTAACGTGACAAGCTAGTTTTGGCCTGTGTTGGACGTCAAAAGATCCTCCTAGAGCCGTTCACCATTAATACAATACCTGGTAGACTAATCAGATGCTGTTTAATGGGACTACGCGATAGTTGAATGGAATACTTACTTTGTCGAAACTATAGAGAAAAAGAAGAAGAAGAGTCTGACTACCTCTTTCACTGTCTTGCTCTAAGTACCATACGACATAAGTATAGCAGTAGCTGACGCAATGTTTATAAGGTACACAAAATGGTTTCTACATTTTAGAAGATGATAAGAACAACGCAGAGGTATCAACATGGGACTTCAATCTCAAGTTTGTTGGTCGCTCTTACGTAGACGATTTGAGAAATGAACTTCCAGTTCCAACTCAGTAGTCGAGTAGTTAGTAGTGCGTGCTACCATGCAGAGTGTCTTTGTTTTGGGTTCGAAGCCATGTTAGAACAATATTCAAATTATTGAAAAAATAATAATTCCAATTGCGACTGCCCCACGTCAGGGAATGTCTACCTTTCGGACATGATATATACACTCTAACCGATAAGTAGTAAAAAAACTCATCAGTCATTCGAAGGCGGCTTAGAGTACATTGTAGGTCCCTAAAATATGTTGGAAAAAATTTCAATACACCTTCACTATATTCATATATAAGCCTATATATATTATACATATAAATTCAAGCCTTTGAACCACTGTACGTGCGCAAGCTACCTGGAAACGCCTTTGCATCATCAAGAGAACAGAAGTGGGAAGTCGAAAAGTGGAAAAGTTTTACGACCATCATTATTATTGCTACTATTTGCCACCTGTCGCTTAGCTAGGTTGAGCAGGTCGAACGCGCTGTAGGCGATATTTAAGTGTAACTACTCATAATTAGAAAGAAGAATTTTATAAAAAAAAAAAAAATACTGAAAGAAAAAGATAAAAAGAAAATTGCAGAAATTTAGCAAAAGAATGGGAAAGAATGAGAGAGAATGAAGAGGAAGCAATGGAGAGTCGGAAAATTTTCAAGAATTTTTCATAGTGACATCAGTGAGAAAAAAAGAAAGTAAAATTAAAGTAATGAAGGAGGAGAAAGATAGCAAAAAAAGCAACAACAAATAGTAACGGTTTTCTCCAACAGCATTTCTTCTTCTTGCCGACACACAATATTGAAAGCACATATACATTTATCTTATACACTGCATACATAAATACATACAGTCAAGTATATGTAAGAGTAGCAAAGTGTTAGTGTGAATAAGTGAGCGAACGTGAGTTGCCTTGGGCACTGCAACGCAGCCTTATATACAGTGGTACATATATTTTCGTACATATACATATGTATGCTTGTTTGTCTATGTATTGACAAGGATGTGGAAATAAAATTAATGGCATTGTTGTTGGGAAAGCAATTAAATTCAACCATTTGCTGTGAGCTACGTTGGCGGCATACACAAAAACCACTTAATGGTGTGGCACGAGTCTCTTCTGTCTTGCCTGTTGGTGTGTTTCTGGAGAAGGCGGGTGGGGGGCAACTGTTCATTTGCACTCATTTGTAGGTGTGAGTAAATAAGTGGGTGCTACAACACTCTGTATTTATAAATACAATGCAAACACAAAGGTGGCAATTTCATAAATTTGTGTTTTCGTATATAACAATTTTCAAGTCTCGACACAATGTCATTGATAAGAGTAACCGCCATTATGCAATGTTGTTTGGAATAATAAGGCTATGGCAATTGTTGTGAATATTCATTCCCCCCCTTTGAGAAAGTCATTCTACTGTTTGTGTAACTGTTCATTTTGTTTCGTTTTTTTTTTTTTTTTTGCTTGAATTGGTGGTTGACACCTTTGTGAAGCGTTTTTGTTGTTGTGGAATTTTATTTGTTATTAGCAGCAAATTGAAATACATACATAAATTAATTAGATGTCCCTGTTGGCCTATGAGTGTCGTGTATTCGAAATTATTTACAAATTAAATAAAATATACTTGATATGAATGTCAAATTGGAAACAAAAAATAAAAACTTCCAAAATTGTTGCCTATACATATGTATATATTGGGTGTATGCATTAATTAATGCGGTTGTCTAAGAGAGGGTTCTACTAGTATTAAACGGCGTCGTGTTCATCTGTGGCTATATTCATTTCAAAGGTACTGTCATTTCAATTTGTTTCATTCATTTGAAAATGTCGAAATTTGTACCAGATAAAGTGTTTTTGCGGGGAATTCTTTTTCATTACTTTAACATTAAGAAAAGTGCTACCGAAAGTCATCATATTTTACTGGACGTTTATGGTGACCATGCTTTAGCCGAACGAACGTGCTAAAAGTGGTTTGCACGGTATAAAAGTGGCAATTTCGACTTAGATGACCGACAGGCAAAAAAATGTTAAGACGAAGAATTGGAGACATTGCTCGGCGCAGATGCATGCCAGACGCAAGAAGAACTTGCAAAAGTATTAGGAGTTGATCAAGACAATTTTTTCACAATAAAGTCTTAATTTTCGAAAAAAAAACCGCACTAATTAATGCATGCACCCAATACATACATATGTTTTTGAGAACATGAGTAATTTATATAAATGCGATAAGAATTTCCAAGATTCGGGATTTGCTTACACAGCAGAAAACATATCAACAAGTGGTAAAAGAGAAATTTTTTGTATTGCCTTATACTCGCATAAAGAGAAATTAGTTTTCTATTATTTGTTACTTATACGCCCTGGCGTTTCATTGTAAGATTACTTTAGGTATACAAAATAAATATGAAGTTAGTAAGAATTTCAAATATACACGTATGTGAAAGACAACTTGAAGAATTTTAAATTCGACATTTATACGTAAAATCGCTATCCCTTAATTGGTTGCACTATATCTATGTGATCGTCATCTCAACGTTTCAATGTCTGCCGTCGCTCATAGGCAAGGGTCATAAATCTTCTGCAAAACCTTTCGCTCGAAGGTTTCTAAAGCCGACTCATTGGACAATGTTATCGTTTGCGCTTCGGCGGCATTAAATAGACCTACGAGACTCATTCGTTTCGCTTCCAAATTCCGACATAGTCTTTGCAGTAGTGACAGAAGTTATTACAGAAATCACGCATCCTTCTACCATGAATCCCTTTCAAACAGTGTTCAGCTATTACGCCAGCTGTTATGGTCGTGGAGTTTCTGGTTAAAAGGAATAGGGACTTAGTGGTTTTTTCATCGATCTATGGCCTGAGCTGTCTGGTTACATTACATGTGGTTTCACCGTGTCATCTAGTATTCGCCTTCTTGGTGAAGGTATTTTGCTGAGAAAAGTGCTGTGTCCGCATCGTGTGCAGAATTTGCTGTGTTTAGGACTACACGGTAAATATGACTAGATACAAATTTTCTAAGAAGGTTTTGGTACAAATATTTTTTATTTATTATTTAACTGCTTTAACTTTAACTGTGCAATCGACAACTACAATAGCTCCAAGTGTAAGTGTATTAAAAATAGAAACCGGTTTACTTTTATAAGACTACCATGAAATGAGCGCAACAGGCGGTCTCGCCCATCAATGCCAGTAACTACCACCAACCAACATGAACACCCATACAGCTTTTTACCGCCAACAGATAGTGTAATTGCAAACATTTAACATTGAAAGCAGAAGAAAAGAAACGTTTTGAAATATTATTTATTCATTTTTCTTTTTTTTCTGTTTCCCCCTGCTAGCAAGATACACGTATAACGAGTAGCAATTGTAAAAAGAAATTTCAAATAAAAAATAGAATATAACTAACACATCAAACACCCTCGAAGATGTTGCCAACAAGGCCATGAACAAGGATGATAAAAGTAGACAAAACAACTGGCTGGACAGCAGAGGCAACAGTTGGCTTCAGTGAGCAAAATTGTTTTTTTTTAGTTCGATGTTGCTTTTATTGGTGTGAACATTTTATCACATCAACATTTTTTGCAAAAAGAAAAAAAAAAAATAAATAAGTGTTGCTGAAAAGTGTCTGCTTGAACGTCTTACTACTGAAAGCACAATTCTATATTTGTATGTATGGTATGTATGTGTTGAAGCGAAAGTGTAAAACTGGCGCTGCACGTTCAGCCGTCAGCTTGCCTGGGAGTATGCAAATGTCCATAATTGACTATGACACAGCTGTAAGCAATGTCTGCACACTGTGTAAGCACACACACACGCAAACATTTAGACGCACACGCATTTATACATCAACGCGCGCGTATGCAAACTAATCGCTGAAATAAAGTGTGGAAATACTTGACGAATGCTTGTTGTAGTTGTTGTTGTTGCTGCTTGCGACTTGCGTTTTTGTTGTTCCTTCGAATATTTGCACGTTTTGTCTGAATTTCGTAATGAAGTTAACTGTTCATTTCTTACTATTTCGCACATTTAAATAGATATGAATTTTTTAAAAGGCATACATACACAGTACACATATATGTACATAAAGTTATGTACATAAAGGCTGTAGGTTAATGTGACACTTAAATGGTACGTGCAGAAACGCTGTGTGATGTAATGCAATACCCTTCGTCGCCAGGATATATTCTTGACTCTAAAGCTGTAAAAGAAGCTGCGCGTCAAATGGCGACACCTTGAAAAATTGTCAACTTTTAAAGAGTATATTTTTGCTGATGATGTAACTTAGTAGTGGCTGAAGTAAAAAAATCTATATGATGAATTGTTTGACCTTGAATTATCTAATATGTTGGTCAGGGCTCAAAAAATTCTGATATAAAGAAATCCATTATTCCTATAATAGATAGCTTTAGTGATCTGTATCTTGCGTTTTATAAATGCAAACACTAGGCGACATTAAAAAAAACGATATTTTGTACCAAAAAGAAAGATAAAAGGAAACGTGTTAATCACTTAACTCAGTATGGTTTGAGCGCATGCTAAAAGTGGACACCAGCAAAGAGAAAACACGCAATATTCTACCACTTTTCTTCGATAAAGACGAAAATACAAAACAACCATTGAAAATGTGAATAGTGTTTAAGATTCTGATACTGTAACAGTGAATCATGCACAATTCTGCTTTTGTCAATTTCAATCCTGAAATTTTTGTATAAAAGATGCACCACCACCTCAGCGAGTGTAACTGTCATGCGAGCACTATTCCAATTGGCCAAAGGTTAAATATTGCACAAATAACAATTTGGAACCACTTAAAGTAGGCTAGATACACTATGAAGATCGATATATGAGTGCCACATGAGTTAAAGAACAAAAAACCTCATGGACCGAATTTCCGTCTGCGATTCGCTGCCGAATCGTGACAAAATCTTCCCATTTCTGAGGCGAATGGTAACTGGCGATGAAAAGTGGATCACTTACAGCAAAGTCAGTAGTACAGTAGTCGAAAGGCAGTGATCCGCCACAAACGGCCAGAATGGGCTTGTTATGTGTTTGGTGGGATTGGAAAGTAATAATTCACTATGAGCTGCTCCCCTGCAACCAAAAAATCTAAATTCGTGGTCAGCAATTGGACCGTTTGAAGTCAGCAATCGCCTAGAAGTGTCCAACTTAGGCTCGGTTAAGAAATCCTTATGCACCAAGTGATTACCATCTGTTCCTGTTTATGGCGAATGATTTGGCTGGCGAAAAATTGGCCTCAAGATAAGTCTTTGAAAAACGATTGTCCCAATTTTTTGCCAATAGGGACAGAAGTTTCTATGACAAAGGCACACTAACATTTTATTCAAAATGGCAAAAAGTTATCAAGCAATAAATCGGATATATCATATAATTCTAGCTATGGTAAATAATTAATCTAATATCAATGGGAATTGAATACTTCCTGAGTTTTAACTGTATTGTGCCATCGTCCTTCCATTCACCTTTTATTATGTATAGGTAATAT
This sequence comes from Ceratitis rosa, assembly GCA_037013455.1. NCBI lineage: Eukaryota > Metazoa > Arthropoda > Insecta > Diptera > Tephritidae > Ceratitis > Ceratitis rosa. Next base: position 8,134,411 of record JAWMAG010000054.1, read on the forward strand.
GAGTATTGGATACACGTTAGCACAGGTGAAATGGGCGCAAACCACCTTTCCACAAATGCCTATTTTATATAAGGTCAACTTATTCATTTCGTAATTTCAAAAGTATAGGGATGTATTTTGACTTTTGTCAAACTTAATTGTCTAACCATAAAAGTCATTTATTAATGAAAATGAATCGCTTTTGTTAAAACCTATTACAAACATGGTGACTCGAACGTGGCCATGTTTCGTGCTTTTAGAGGAAATTATCGTTTCGTTCCACCACAATTCCTACTGAAAGTGTAAGTGTATCCGACTTGGACCTACATCTACATCCAAATAAAATCAACAATTGAAGCCAGCTTTGGCGGCGATTTTTCAATCAAAATTTTCATCAGCGCCGAATCAAATTTCTCACTCGGAGAAATCGGAGGTGTAACATTACTTCTTTGAAAACGACAACGGCGAGGTTGTCACTGACAAATTGGGAAAGTTATGGCCTTATGGACAGAGATTGAAGAACACAACTTAGATAATATGTGGCAAAATTGTGTCACATGCTACACAACGCGAGCGAATATGTATAGTCAAGCGCCAATTGGGACAATGAAATAAGCTAAAACCTGATATGGTTTAATCAGCTGAGTATAGATTTTACAGAAAAGAAAAAAGAGTTTAAGCCAACAGTATATTTATCAAATCGAGAGAATTATTTGTTACCACATAGCAACTTGCGGCTACTCGTGGTCAGGTCTTCATTCACACTTGTGGGTAAAACCTATGTAACATTTGGTGTCTTCGCCTCATTTTGGCGCAAAAGCCCTTCCACATGAGTTCCAAATTCAGAGCGCTTTACTGGTCATGCTTTCAACATCTTCGCTCCAGCTAAGTTTCTTATCAAAGATCCTACCGACCTATTTAGCTTTGGCCATAAGAATTATTAGCGTCAGCTGTTAATGTAATCACTACGGTATTTAGCTTGCTCAAAACTTTTTAACAGACTTACATGTGTCCATTCAGCCAATAGCTAAACACAGCACAGAAATGAGGTTAATAATAGACATACGAGTATATGCCCATTTTTTTATCGCTGTACGGTTTCTTATGAAATGCGAACATGTGTGTTTTATAACTCAACAAGGGACTTTTCTCGGGAAACTGGTGTGATATGGTACTTAAAACTGGGCAGTGCCAGACGTAGTATTCGATATAGTCTTCCTCCTCTTCTTTGACCGTGCCGCTGCAAGTTTTACTACATTTAATTACAGTGAAGGTCTATTTAAAGGTGCCATATTATTTTATAAATTCCAACAGAAAGGGAAGATGTCTTCAGATCCTATCGTTTAATATGGACCATTCACTACATTTTAACGTCAGTTTTGGCGTGGAACAGTTGTATTGAGAGATTTATTGGCAATTGACAGCTTAGCCTATTTTAGTATGTAATAAGTTGTAATAAGTTCTACTTGGTAGGCCACGTAGGTCTTGCAGGTCTGACAGTCTGTTGTTTACATTAGTTAAGAGCTTCGGTGAGTTGATTCTACAGTATTCTCTATTACGGAGTTTTATGCTATCAGAAAAGATGAGTATGAATTAAGACTCTTTGGACTAGAACGTCTGTTTTATCTCATTCATTCCTGTACGGCTTATTGTGAGATAGTCAAAGAAGAATCAGGTGGTTGTGTAGTCTAGCTCTTACGGAATTTAAAAGATTGGGGCATACCATTCCTCTAAGGCTGAGCTTAAGTGATTTTGGACCATGGTTCTTCTATGGTACAAATATTTTTCTAAATTTCCTTTGTAATTGCATTAGTTAAATATTTTCTTTTAATTTTAATCCACTTAAGCAAAGTAGGTATATGTGTGTATGAAACGAAAATCTTCATTTGCTACTTTTTCCTGAACTTTAAAATAAAGTTGCCATTTCATTGTTTGCCCTTTTACTCACATTTCTTGAGCTCATACGAGTATTTATTTTCAATCAGCATTCATTGTCAGTTAGCTGTGTTTGTATATATGTATGTACTCCTATGTACGTGTATGTCCCTCATGGCGGTTCCCAGAAGGGCTTTTGTGCGAGTGCGTTACTGTAAATGTGGATACAAAAATATATTTCGTTGGGAATACATACTCGTATATACTATATGCTTATATCTACTTGCATACACACATCAATAAATATAAATGTGCGCACATAAAAGCATTTCAATATCACTTATGCGCCATCACTGTCGTCTGTTGTCTGGTTGGTTTGAATTAAAAAATACCACACAAATAACCACTTGCATACAGAGATACGAGTACATAAATATATGTATGTATATCGACATATATTTTATTTTATTTCATTTCATTTTATTCATTGCAATTGTATAAGCCATTATGTATACACTATGGGAAGGACATTTTTCTTATCACAAAACGAGGATGATCGCATGACCGCAATGCAAACAATTGTGACATTTATTCAACGGCTTACATATATACTATATAGGTATACATACATACTAAGTGCACAGGTATCGTTTATATATGCTTTGCATAACCGTCACCGATTACTATCAACAACAATCGTCTGCGCTGAGTTGGACAATGTATGCAAAGAATTTCTTGTGTTGGTTTCAGTTGCGACTTTCGAAAAAATTTTCTTTCGCTTGACTTTATTGTGCAAGTTTTTCTTCCTGCTGTCAGCTTTAAGTAACTGCTTTCCGTTTTCTATTTCACCTTTAAAAATTGTGGCGAAGCTAACGGCTGCTTAGAAAATTTAAAATAAGTTAGTAGAGAAGAGAAGTTAAGTTTAAAAATAATTTTTTTATGATTAAACAATTATTTGCGAAACACTAAATAATCGAAGAGTATACAACATTTTTAATAGCGAGTGTTTGTAGAAAGTAGTCCCTTGACTAGCCCTTGGAAGAGACTCGAGAACAGATGATCATTGATTATCTAAGCAGGGGTACGTATCTGCCGTAATACCGAGTGATTAACAGTATGCACTACTACGTGGAAGCACATTTGTTCCAACAGCTCGAATGGTTCTAATCTTGGTCCGATCAATAACGTCCACCTATATAGAAATCCAAGTGTCCTTTGGAGGCGCAGTCACGTCAGAAAATAGTAGCATACCAAGTAACGAGATGGGCAGAACGTACAAGGAAGGCCACACCCCTTGTCAAGGACTATTTGTCTTCTAAAGGGGTATCTTCATTTTGGTGGGCGCAGTGACAGACTGGCCGTACTATCAAATGACTTTTGCAGTAGTTGCGAAGAGGAGGAAGAACCTACGACCTTAAGGCATTCCCTTTCAAACACCCTGAACTTCGGATGAGTAGGTTGAGCTCTCTAGGTGTGATAAACTTAGGAGAGTTGAGAGAAATAGTGGGTACAAAGCTACGTAGATTTTTCCGTTTTACTAACTCTACACATTGGTTTGACTCTAAAATTTCACTAAATTAATATATCTAAATACACTTTAATTCTGCAAAGCAAGCATTTAGCATTGAATTGAATCTCTGATTCAAAAAATGTTTCCCATTTTAAATGAAAAATACTAAAAATAAATGAAAAGTGCATATGTATATATATTATTTGTATATATAAAATCTTTTTGAACCACTTTTTGCCCTTTTTCAATATTTCGAAGAGTTTTTTTAGCTTAAAATTTCGTAACAATATGTTACCAATCAACTGCTCGTCTAAGTGACTAGTAAAATGCACAAAAAAGGAATAAAAAACAAACAACAAAAACAAAAAAAAAAAAAAAAATAGCAAACCAAAATTGAAAATTTACCAACTAACAATATTTACCAATCGACTGAACTTGACTCGAGTGTGTGGTTTGTGCATTGAATTACTAAAGCTGTACAAACTAGCAAATAGCAAATGAAATAAAAGAGAAAATTGAAAAATAGCAAATTGCAGTGTAAAGTGGTGAAACACGACAGTAAACAGCGATTGTACAAATAGCAATCAAATGGTGTTGGAAAAAATGTAAAAAAAAAATATATAAAAAAAGGAAAGGAAATTTAAAAAAATTCTCATTTAACAAAAAAAAAAAAAAAACTCAACGAAAAATAAAACGTGAGTTTTTAGCATTATAACTGATTTTGCTGAATTTGTTCGTTATTTTCTAATATGTATTTGTTTGTGAATTAAGTATGCTTTTTTTGACGTGTAGATTTCAATGAGTCAATACCTTTTACGTAGTTGGTCTTATTGACAGCTGTTACTTAATCTGCACTCAATTTGGTTTGTCTATTATAATGAACAGGCTTACTCCGGAATGACGTTCGTGTAAGTTTATTACCAAAATAAAGGTTCTGTTCGTGCTACATATCATGTGCTGCGTCCAATATTCGGCTGACATAATCGCCCAGCAGAGTTAGTAATTCTAGCAACCATGGATCGGTTTCACCCCACATTTATTCTAGTGAATAATGCGCATCCCCAGAGACCCCGTGTAGTGTTCACCGAAGACGCTATTGCTGCTAAGAAGCAGAGTATCGAAGAAGGTCATTGGGCGCAACAGTCGGAACTATGTTCATCAACTTTATGGTAGATTTTGGTGTGAGTGCAGGTTGAGGCGTTATTATATACTCAAGAAGTCACTGTCTGGTGTGCTTTATGGGCAAAGGGAACCATTAGTTCCTTCAAAAAATTTCTTTAAAAAGAAGCCGGCCAAAGTGTTAAAGTCATTGAGGAATGTATAGAGCTATAAATAATGACTTTTTCGTGCCTAAATTATAGGATGTTGATGTGGAAGACCTTTGGTTCCTACAAAAGGTCGCTACATGCCATACATCCAACGAAACAGTCAATTTATTGAACCTTATGATATATGAATTTAATGTAAAGAGCAATAAGAGAAAGAGTAGGGATACACGTAGAGGCACAGTAAAGGGTATCGAAGAGTATTATTACCCCATCAACTGGGGTACTAAGGAACATAAATCTAATGCAAAACATTTCTCTCGAAAACTCCCAATGCCGACTCATCAGATGTTATCATTGTACATGCTTCCACACCAAACAATGAGCCAGTTGTGGAGTTCGGTCTATGTTCGTCGAGAGAGGACTTTACTTTCCCATTCCCTACTCATTCCAAAGTATCACCTGTTGGATTTAAAGTCTTTGCTTGAAGTCTTTGAAAAATACGGTTCGCCGTAATCGGCTCCGTTTGCCTCATGCTATCAAAATTATCGTTAAGCTTCCGTAATTCATTCACCAGTTTACTTCTTAAGTCCTGCGCGCTTAAAGAAGTTTTACTTCAAAAAAAAGACCTGAGAACAATTATTTCGAATTATTGGCAAAAAATATGTATATCAATTATTTAAATAAAATTAGCAACCATAAATAATGCCATTATACTCATTACTTCCATGATGACCTTTTATAGCTAAAAAAGTCTGACGCTTCCGAAATCTTAAAGTATATGTTAACTTTCACACAACGTCAATATGGAAGATCATATGTGATAATTTCAATATAATTTGCCAAATCCCAACATTAACAAACTCTTTCATCTCTAATCTACACTATCAAATATGGAGTAAGTGAATATTTCACAACTCAAGTAAATGCTTTCCTCCTATTCACTGAAATATAATCAGCATAATTAAGTAATTTCAATATACATATTCCAAAATACGTTTGATTGCGAAATTAATAATTCACTTGAAAGGCTTAAAGATCCAAAAGCAGAGAAGCAGCGGAAAGACAATCAAATAAATGTAATTGAATTTCGTCATGCTGCGTTCGAAGCCAAAGTAATAACCATCAAATAAATGCTAAAACAAAGCTCTGGTGCTTATTGATTGCGGGAAGCAATGACATTCCTAGTTAGTTGGGTTAGCGAGCGGAACATGTGGTGATAGGGAAACATGTCAAAAGTGGCAGTAGAAGGGCAAAGAAAATAAGGTTAGATATTTTCTGTGTGCAAGTAAGGACAAAAATTGGAGGTTGTACACATACTATAAATACAATGGTATCTATTACATACATAAATAACAACAAAGCTTTGCAGTTATTTTCTCAAATGCTAATACATACGCCATACACTTTGCTTCTCACAGCACTCACAGCGAGAGTCTAACGGAAATCATTGTCAAAATCATCGAGATGACTGAAAGAAGAATTTCTAAGGGACATTTGAGTTAATATAAAATAAAATAGCAAATATATGCACATCATGTATACTTAAGAAGGCAAAAAGATGTATGTATCAGATTTTCAGGGGCGTATAAGTAAACATTAAAATGGCAAAACGAAAAGAGCATATATGAAGCTGAATATAATTTAGGAGATTTTCAAATGAGACTTGCTTAACCATATAAAAAAGGCTTAAAGTAATGACATAGTGGAATAAAAGCTTATTTATTTTACAAATCCTTCAGCTCCTGCGGAAGGAAGGAATTCCTATTCAGCTTGAAAGTACCAGGAAGTGTCTTTAAAATATCTTTTTAAATTCCAACTAAATTACATTAGCATGGAGATAAGTCTAAGTGGTATTTATTCCTTTTTCACTTAATACATCATTGAAAAGCATTTTCTAAAAGCGTAAATCAACAGAAACTACTCAATACAAATTGTCTTCTTTCATTGAGAAACCTCAACATGGTAAACACTATTTTGCCGTATTTTTTACAAATAGAGAAATTTTTAAATAACTTGATACCAGTTACCGTAAATAACGCACTGAAAGACTTAAGTGGCAATAGCTCGTCGTTATACTTATTTATTTGGAAGCTTCATAGCAGAAGAGTAACTACTAGCGTTGACGAAACTCGAATATTCAGGCATGTCAATGGAGTCACTTCACACCGCGCTGTTCTCTCACCCATTCGCTTATTGAACTTGCTTCTGGCAGAAATTGAATGAAGGGGTAGTTTGATTACTGCCTACGCCGACTTTATAGAGGTACAGGAAATATATCGTAAGGAATTGTTATGAGTAAAATCACTGTCAATTCTATGTTAAATCAAACAAGGTCTAAATTGTTTTCGGAAATATGAGAACCTTTACTGTTCTCTATGCCTGTAAAAAAGCTAACGAATGAGGTTTAAGTTTCAGAATTTTTGTGTAAAATAAGGCAGAGTGGTACGATGTGTTTTCATGCATAAACCTTCATTGGGAACCTCTTCTAAGCTTCTAGATCATAGCAATGTAGGCAGGCTGAATCTTCTGAATCTGAATTATATATTGCAATGAATAATTGATAAAAATATGCATTATAATTACATCAAATCGGTAACTTCTCTGTCAAATTTTTTATTACTTTCGCACTTTTCGCTAGCATCAAAACTTGCTTAATGTACGAGTATATAAGGTCCACATTGAATATTATTTTACATAAATAAATAGCAACTAAGTTATTATTTCTTTCTACTCATAGGTATGTATGGAAAGTGCAGAACTATAACTGTATCAAAAGCAAAAGTATATATATAATGCGTTTGTAAGTTATCTGATGTGTACAATAGAAGAGATTATTCGAAAGCCATATTGTTTAAAGACTATCTAAATTTAAATAGATACAGTTGTTAATGTATGTAATTTATTAAAATGGCATTGTTCATAAAAAATTCATAACTTTTTAAATTGAAATTTTGCACTCAATATATTCAAGAATAATATTATAACAAAAGATATAGTTATTAAAAAATAAACTTGATAAATTGTAATATATTTACATATATGAATTGCAATAATGATATCTTCTCTACCTTAATCAATTATTCATATTATACCTATTTACATATGTATATATTCACATAAATTTTTTAAATTTCGATATACAGAAAATAAGTCTTATTTACCAGTCAAAGCTATAGTAAAGAGAACACAGAGCTTATTGTAATCCACCAAGTACTTCCACGCGTAATTAACTGCAATGCAATTAAGTCTAGTGGGAGAAATAACAGATACGTACATGTACTCATACATACTAAGAGTGAAACTGCCCTGCAGGGAGAAGGTAGACTGGTTTGCAAAAATTCTAGTTAAATATTAGTATTTTTAATATGAAATTATGCTCTTTGTTAATTATTATTATAATAAAATAAAAAAAAAATGAAAAAAAAGAAATGAAGGGAAATAAAATAAAATAAAATAAAATACATTAAAATAACATCAAATAAAATAATATAAAATAAAATAAAATAAAATGAAATAAAATAAAATGAAATAAAATAAAATAAAAGAAAATAAAAGAAAATAAAATAATATAAAATAAAATAAAATAAAATAAAATAAAATAAAATAAAATAAAATAAAATAAATTAAAAAAAAAAAAAAAATAAAATAAAATAAAATAAAATAAAATAAAATAAAATAAAATAAAATAAAATAAAATAAAATAAAATAAAATAAAATAAAATAAAATAAAATAAAATAAAATAAAATAAAATAAAATAAAATAAAATAAAATAAAATAAAATAAAATAAAATAAAATAAAATAAAATAAAATAAAATAAAATAAAATAAAATAAAATAAAATAAAATAAAATAAAATAAAATAAAATAAAATAAAATAAAATAAAATAAAATAAAATAAAACAAAATAAAATAAAATAAAATGAAATAAAATAAATTAGAATAAAATAAAACAAATTAAAATAAAATAAAATAAAATAAAATAAAATAATAATATGTAAAATATTCTTACAATTAATCATATTTTGTGAATTTAAAGTTGTCATTGTGTTTATTGAATAATATAAATATTTATCTATAACTAATATTCATTCTTTTTTTCTTTTAGTGTAGGCAGTGAATATTGTTATGCCTCGTTAACTAGCGCAAGAATTCCAATATTTACATTAATCATGAAAAAATATTCATTTAATATTAAAATTAATTTTAAACTGTATTCGTATGAAATATAGGCTTAACATTTTTTACGCAACCTGCCATGAATTAAAAGGTATTTAACATTAATTATAATTTGAATATTAATTTTTTCATTAATTGAAGTATGAAAAATATTTCTGTTATTTTTATGTGAATGCATGCATCGAGTAAAAATAAACAAATAAGTACTTACATAATCATATAAGTACGTTTAAATGCAATACGTTTTTTTTTTAATTTAATGTTTAAATCTATAAATGGAATTAAATAGATTAATTTTCTATAATTTTGTATGTTGGTCGAATTCGAGTTCTGGAACCCTGGCCTTTAAAATACCAGTATGCAAAGCTAACCACTCTGCTATCGTGCGTGTCGGTTTTTTTAAATCCAATTAAAGTGCAGCGAAAATTCTGCTATTCTGTTGTTTTCCTTTTAATATCCGTCCCATTCCCTGTTAATAGCTGGCTATTCTTTGGTTGTAAATAAGATTTATGGAAGAGTGAAATTGAAAAAAAATTTCGTTTTGTTTGGTTGTAAATAAGATTTATGGAAGAGTGAAATTGAAAAAAAATTTCGTTTTGTTGAAAGTTTGTCAAATATATATAAAAAAAATATTGTCTGGAAATTCTGGAAAGTATTTACTACAAACATAGAAATTCTTGCACAAACATCAATACCATTACAAAAGCACACATATAAATGGAGCGTATTTTTTGAGGCGCTTTGTCACTTCACAGCATCGAAAATTTGTTTCTCCTTAAAATACTCAATTAAAATTCAAGTTTATATTTGTATAACATAATATTGTGTTTTGTTTGTGTTCATATTGTACGTTGTACGCACAACACCTTTGTAACTGTCGCAGAGTAAATGTTAAGTGGCGGGAATATTTTCAAATCATCATATTTTTTTTCTTTTATAACTTCGTTGTTGCTTTGCTCTTTTCTTTTACGTATTTCGAATTTTTGTTTGAATAACTTACAGCCCCTTGAAAATTCTTTCGAAGTCATTTAAATTTTAATAACATGACAAGTGAGAAATGAAGTGACGCAAAGAAAGAGTTTAAGTAAATTATTACATATTTCTTAAAAAAAATTAAAAACTACATATGTTAAATAAAACATAAATAAAATAAAGTAAATAATGTAAATGAAAAAAAAGAGTAAAATAATAAAATAAAATAAAATAAAATAATATAAAATAAAATAAAATAAAATAAAAGAAATTAATTTCATATGCTTAATTTCAATTAGAATGAGTTTAGTCAGTTAATTATCGAAACATGCATTTTTTAAATAGCTTAATATCTTTTTGAAATATTGGATGAGTGCATAAGTTCGTGCCCGATTTTAAGTGCAAACTAAAATTGAAATTTTTTGAAGAAAGCGCTTTTATTAATCAATTATGTATTCGCCATCATGTTCGGCAATCCACTCCCAACGTTCAACCAATTTACGGATGCCTGATTCATAGAAATCGCGCGGTTTCTCGTTGAAAAAGGTGTCAAGGTGGTTTTTGACGTCTTCCACATTTTTAAATTTTTTTCCATTCAAATTGTTCTGCAGCGATTGAAACAAATGATAATCAGAAGGTGCAATGTCGGGTAAATATGGGGGATGCGGCATGATTTCCCAATTCATCTCCTTCAGTTTGGCCAGGGTCGGTTTTGCAACATGTGGCCTGGCGTTGTCATGATGGAAAAGAACTCCTTTGCGATTGGCCAAAATCGGATGTTTTTCATCAATTGCTTTCTTCAATTCGACCAATTGCTGACAATACTTGTTGGCAGTGATCGTTTCTCCAGCTGGCAAGAGCTCAAAATAGATCACGCCTCGGATATCCCACCAAATGCACAGCAGTACCTTCATCGGATGCAATCCACCTTTCGACATCGGTTCCGCCCCTTCGTGTGCCTGTTTCCATGTTCTTTTGCGTTGAATATTGTTGTACAGGACCCATTTTTCACCACCAGTCACGAGCCGATCCAAAAAAGGTTCGTTTTTGATCCGTCGAAGCAAAGAAATTGCTGTTGACATACGGTCCACTTTGTTCTTTTCACTCAACTGATGTGGCACCCATGTATCGAGCTTCAAAGTGTACCCAACCTTTTTTAAACGACGAAACGCAGTTGATTTGTTGACGTTCAATTCACTGGCAACCTCTTCCGTCGAAATACGTGAGTTATTCGCAACTAAAGTCCTTAGAACATCGTCATCAAGCTCAGAAGGCCGTCCACTGCGAGGTTGATCTTCGAGGTTAAAATCTCCAGAACGAAATTTCATGAGCCATTTCTTTACTGTGCGGAGTGCTGGAGCACGGTCCAAATAAACTTCGCGAATATCTTTAGTTGCAGCGCCCACTGTTTTTCCTTTGCGGAATTCGTATAACATAATATGACGCATATGATCTTTTTCGTTGTTCATCTTCCATGCGTCTTTTCACTAAGCAACTCAAATCAAAATGAAGTTATTTTATGCTTGATTTACAGTTCGGACTGTCACCTTTCCAACGATATATAATATGTATATATTTCTTTCACGAGCGCCACTCTCAAACGATTCGTACGGCATCCAGCAGAATCGGGCACGAACTTATGCACTCATCCAATACTTAGTTTAAATTATCCAAAAATTATGAAATTAGCCAATTCAATGATGCCATCTAAATCTTTCAATATATTCAAACAGAGCTTTAAACATCAAGGATAAGGTTACGTCCAAATTCTATTAGAAAAACGAAAGTTAATAAAAACTAGAAACAGTTGTCCTCGAACCCATTCTACTTAACTTATTGCTGCCAATATATCATTACAAAAAGCTGCTTAGGTATTTGACAAAAGTGAAATTTATATGGGTTGTGTATATATAATAAAAAAGAAACAAAAAAGAAGGTGTGTAATCTATGCCGAAAATTGTAGGTCATATCTGTTTTTATTATAATTTAAGATGAGCACAATAACAATGATAGCTTGGGACAGTGAAACCCAATGGAAGGCGTAAAGTGAAGGAAACTGTTTCCCAGTAATTGCTAGCGAGCTGCGCACTTGTCCAAGCTCATATACATATCACACATATATTATATTGTATATAGTCGAGTATGGATAACAGTCAGAAAACGTATCAATTACTTCACATTCTTTATTCTTTGTTGTCAACTAGACACCCACTCACTTTCACACACTCTCACACTGATACAATGACACTTGTTTATGTACATATTTTCCTTTTTTCGTCACTACAATTTGGTTGCTAGCAAATATTTATAATACTACGTAATTCACTTAAGCATTTGACTTATTTGTGCGAAGCCTTTATTCATGGACACTTATTGTTCATTGTCCATATTGAGCAACTTTTGTGTTCTGGCTATTTTTATCCTTCTCAACCTTTAATGTATTGTGTTCAATTATTTTCTGTGAGAATTTTGATCTCTTTTGACGTCTTAATTTTTGTTATGTTTTGTTGTTTTCTTTTAGTTATTCTCGGTATTTCACAAATAGGATGACTAAGCTTAATGATTTGATAGAAATATTTTTAGGCACGAGGTGCTGAAAATTATAAAATAACAAGAACAAATACAAAATATTTTAAAGCTTTTAATTAATGAGAGTTTTAAAATAATCCTATTCCAACGCCCGTAATATACTGTTCACATATACAACCAATTAAGAGAAATTGAGCAATTAAGTCCTTAATTGCAATGAAATAAGTTTAAAATAAATTCAAACACAGTAGCCCTGCCCTTGGTTATTTCGCGGAGGGTTATGGGTTTGAAGATGCAAAATAATTGCGGAAAAGTAATTGTAAATATTTAAAAACTAAATTTCATCAGTTATAATCAGCTTTCGAGTCCTGGCTCGAACAATAGCGTAAATTATAGAAACTTAATTTTTCTAATGGCGTTCGCCCCTCGACAGGGAATGTCAAGTCCTCCCAGTGTATTTTCGACATGAAATTAAAATTTTCTCTTACAAATCCTTTGGCCGTTCGTTGGTGGAGAAGGAGCTCACCCAAAAATCGCTTTAGCGGTTACAAAGCGCAAATTATAGGTATATACGAGTATATGTACCATATAAGGCAAGTTAGAGCTATTACTGAAACAAGGTGGAACTGGTGGGGCTGTGGGCTAACAAATTGGATTGAAATATTTTGCAATTGTGCTATCTTACTCTAGTTATGAGCGCACAATTTAAGAGGAATCAAAAAGAGCTTTGCTATTAAAAATAAAATCTTTATTTACTACAGTCTCATCCGTAATGCCATATTATATTTATAATTCCATTTCTAAACGCCATTGAGAAAAAAACTTTAAGCTGCTTACCTATGATTTTTATTTAATTTATTTTTATCAAAATATCAGATTTAAAATTTCAAATTCCAATGTTTATGACTTTCTTGTACACAATATACAGGGAAGTGCTGGAAAAATGTTACGTATACGCAAAGTCATTCCTATTTTAAATATTATATTTTATGAAGAGAAAAAAATGCAATAAACACAATCTTTTATACTACTTTTGCTTTGATTATTTTTTTATTCGCTAAACCTTTTCTACATCAAACATTTCAAACCTACATTTTACATTTTTTTTTTTCATTATTTAGTAACGATGACTTTTATTACTTTCTTTCCTTTAACACCTTCTGAAATTTCAACAAGCAATTCCAACAGATGTTATTTACTCTTTGACACCTTTATGTATATACATTTTTGTTTTGTGCGGAAAAGAGAAATAAATAAAAGAAATAATATATAAAAAAGCAGCAACGCCACTAATCTTTCCACTTTCATTAAGCAGAAAATCAGATTATTTAAAAGCAACAGCACAAAGGGCGCTAATAAGCAAACATAGAAGGTCAAAGAAATGAATGAGAAAGGCAAAGGAAAAAATATGTTTGTATATGTAAAAAAAAAAATGAAAAGAGTCATTAAATACTAAAAATGAAGGGACTAAAATAAATATAATAAATAAACGTGGGTTGCCTCAATAGTTTCCGAAATAACAACTGATTTTGGATCTTCACGAATTTCGGCTTGGGGTAATGTACGAGCTTGATGGAAATTCATCACTAAAAATTGAATTCAGTTGCACTGTTGCTGAGTTAATCCACGTCTTAAGTTGTAAAAAATAAACGCGCAAAAAGGTTTATGCTTTAATTCCATTTTTTGGCCGAGTTAAATATATTATGTTAAAACATTTTGAGTATGTATAACATCAAAAATCTTAAAATTTACGCTAAAGTTGTGAGTTATCAGAATACAGCACTAGTGTTTGCCGATTCGCGAAATATAGAAAGGCTACCCGCGTATGCAAGTATTTGTGCGGTTGCTTAGCGTTTAAATATTGAGCGTTAAGTCAAGTAGAAGAAGTGTTATGGATATATAAGAAGAAAAACCAATAGAAAAAATATCACATTTATATTTATTAGTAACCCATAACTTCTTTATTGACAAATTTGTGAGGAGTGAGGAAGAAGGATGTAGGCCATATTTTGTTAAGCCGCTTAAAATGCTTCAATAAACCTACAATGCATGGTTGAATAATTACATATTCTTTCACAAACAATCGCATAACACTTACTAGCAGAACTACTGTAAGGAAGAATTAGCATGATAAGTAACGAATATAGGATTGTAGCACGATGATATGAATTTCTTAAACAAAAACATATGTGCATAAATACTTTGAATCAATATGTATGTGTAAATGTAAGGCATCAAACTATGATTAGCCATTTACACTATACTGATACTGTTACCGAAATTGTGCTATTTATGGTTTCGCGTAACTAATGAACAAATTGAGTTATAAATTTCCTTTTCTCACGCATGTGTTGGTAAATTGAAAATATGTTAGCTCCAAATGAAAATAAATTTTCTCTTATACAATATTTAATTTCATTTATTTATTTATTTGCTTGGTATTTGTTTTCTACTTTGTACTTTTCCATGCGTAAAATCTTTTCTATATAATTTAATATTACCAATAAATTCTCAATGATATCACTTAATTTGCAACTCATTCATATAGATACATATTCTTTTATGTTACACACACACGCGTATTTTTGTTGCAGCAAAAAGCCAAAGAAGTATGTAAAAACTGTAGTTTAATGTTAGTATTTTAAAGATGAAATCATACCAGCACGCTGCTTGTTTGCAAATCACCAGTAAAGAGAAAAACAAAGAATCACACCACGGAGACATCGGTATGTTGTGTTTAGCACAGCTTTGGTGAGTTTCACAGTTCAAGTCTTGCTGCTAGAAAATTAATTATTTTAGTTGCAGAAATTAAAAAAGCATAAAGGAACTAGTATTTTACTAGTATGTACTTGATATGAAGTCGTATAATTTTGCGGCAGATCGTCGCGTTGGAAATGCCAGTGACTTAAATGGGAAATTGATTGAAAGTCGTTCTTTTTAGTATGCAAATGTAGACTAGTTATATTTTAGATCCGAAGAAGTAAATTTCCCTACACCCTTTTACTCAGACTATTTCATTGCAATCAAGCATTAAAATTCAATTAATATTTTCATATAGTATTTGGAGAGGATTGTACGGTTTACAATAGATTAGAGAGATAGCAAAAACCAAAGTGAAAATTTAATATATATGGTACATACATATATGGTTTAAAAAATGTTGCTGCACACAATGGCATATAGTGGGGATAATTTTTTAATAATTATCATTGTGGTATTTTGACAGTAGCACAAGTGTTTTAAGTTCGAGGCGGATTCAAAAGATAACGAAAATTTATAAATTTAGCGGGCTTGGGAGAGATTTTCATACACTTTTTATCACGTTAGTATACAAGGCCCTGAAATATGTTAAAACCTTCAGCTGTTGCCCTGTGACAGCCACTAAGGTTATATGTATTTTTATGTGCTCGGTGATTTTCATGTTGAAAGAAAGAAATATTGCTTTAAAATTAAATAAAAGAAATAATGGCCCATGGTGAGTCTGCTGTGAGTAAAAAAAAAGTTTGCGAAACGGCTGTGAGGACGCTAAATGGGACGAAGGAATTGAAAGCATTGGGACATTAACCATCGATGAAAATGTAGAAAAAGAGAGAGAGCTGGTAGTGAGTGGATGATGAAGTGAGCATTTTGATTGGATCATGTCATGACATTTTTTTAAATATTTTGGGTAGGAACGCACAAGAAAGTAATGCTCACTGTGTTCTTCGATTTTAATGATATTGTGCTACCTACAAATTCAATGCAGTTTGGGTGAAATTGCATAAAAAACGCCCGAATTTGTGGAAATCCTGTATTTGGCTTTTGCATCATCTGCTCACACTTCACCGCTTGTTTATGAGTTTTTGGGTAAAACAATACCTTAGCGATGCTCCAGCCTCCACTTTCACCAAACATGGCTTCTTGTGACTCTACATATACTTTTATTAACTTTCGTCCGAAGGATATATGTAAGTACCAGAAAGAGAAAGATAAACCAATCTTAATTTATATCAATCATGTCAGAATGATGAACAGAGTTGATCACTCAGTCAATAAGTTTCTGAGATATACCAACCAAACCTGGTACATAGATACACTGGTAGATTAAAAAGATCATTTGTCGGAACAAATGGAGATTTTTTTAAGCCACCTCCCAATGACCGAAGGATTTTTGTGTCAAAAATACACTTGACATTCCCTGCTGAGAGGCGGGCGCAATTAGAAAAAATTAATTTTCTATAATTTTGGATAATGGTCAAACCGAAACTCGAACTTTGGCCTTCCAAATGTTTGTACACAATTTTTACCATATGACTATTGAGGCAGTCAATTCAATTCGTATCTATATATAAATATTTTCATCGAAAATCTTTGAAATCGGGGGACTACAACAAATAGCTACCATCAACGATTGACCAATTTTTGCCGCTTCTCGTTGATGGACGTAATCAATCCGATGGATGTAAATATCCGAATTAATCTTTTGGTACCTTGGAAGCAGCTTAAAATATACCACACCCTTCCAATCCCACCAAGCTTATAACTGGCGAAAGAAAACATACAATTAAATAGTCATTAGCTGTGTAAAAGACAGTTTCACGGCAAAGACATTCGTTGCTATGGCTGCTCTTTTATACACTTAGTAGAAAAGGATCTGCCTTTTATTTAAAACACTTTTTATATTTCACATGTGTGTAAATGTCTCGTGTGCGACTTCTCCAAGTACGATGTTATCAGTAATTATTTGGAAAAAATTTGCTATTTATATTATATGCAGATATTTCAACGGCATGTGGGTACTCAAACCCATGTGAGGTATGCAATTAATGTGACATTAGTATTTATGAAGTGAAAAGTAACAAGACTAATTGGAATTTTTTTTATAATTTTTATTATAATTATATAATATTAAAAAGCAAAAAAAAGTAAAATTCACTTGACATCTTATTCCAAGAAGTATGATTTCTAAAAATATACAACAATTTCTACATTAGGATGACAAAAATAGAGTAAAATTTTGAAATATAATTAATAATATGTAATATTTAATTTACAACTATAGGGCCCCAAAAACCATTAATATTATTTTAAATGATGGTTCATACCACATAATTAAGGAAACTCAGCAAAGAAGTTAAAATCTTTGGAGGTAGTGTTCTACAAGATTTTTCCTGGCACCGCATAGTTCGAATAAATTCTTAAAAGATTGTTATTGTAAAAATGTAAAAATGTTATTTTTTTATTATAATACCTAATTTGATATGTATATTATTAAAGTCATCTCCCGACGAACAAAGACCAAACTCTGCAAGTTACTCATCATTTACGTCCTGCTATATGTTAACGAAGTATGACGTTAGGAGCTTTTGAAAGAATGGTTTTGCGTGAAATCTATGATTCTTTATAAGTTGTGCATGGCGAATACCGCAGCCGATGGAAAGATGAGCTGTACGCCACGCTGGCAAGTTAAATGATAATTTTCGATGAAGTACTCTTCGGAGGAAGCAGAGGAAGAGGAAGACCTCCACTCTGTTGGAAAGACTAGGTAGAGAAGAACTTGCCTGTACTTGGTGTCTCCAATTGGTGGTTAATTGTATTTAACTCGGCTATAATCGCATAAGCCGTTTTTACGCCAGTAAAGAAGAAGAAGAAATGAATATACTTTGTTATGTTTGAATACTCACAAAATATAACAATGTTTTTAATCCATATATCAAACCAAAAATACCAAAAATAGAACGGCATCAGGACCACTTCCACAAAGAAATGATGTTCCTCATTGTTAATTAATTTTTTTTTTCAAATAGGTTCATTTCCCGAAAAATCCTTTCTTATCGGATGACTATGTTATACGCAGAACATACCTTCCAAAATTCAGTTTTCTATAACCAGTCATCCGGGACAAAGTCTTTTATACATATAGAGTATTGGAAAATTACCAATGTCTTATATTCCTTGAATTTCAGTTGAATACTCTACCATTTAATTGGAATTATTACTCTTGTGCAAATAATAAATATATTTATATGTAATGTGTAGGTTTCTTAATGGAAACAATTTTTTTTGTTATTATGCTTTTGTAACCACACTCATATATAAATTTAATATAAAATAATATTTAGCAGGGATATGTAGGTTCCCAGAAGCACTTACCCAATTTAAATAGAAATACTTACATACGTATATATATTGATATGAAAAATAACTAGGAATTATGTAATATTTTATTTATTAAAGCAACCGAAATATGTAGCATCAGCAAGTAAGGCAACCAATCAGAGCAATATGAAATTGGAGATTATTTGCAGGCATATTTTTAATTACTGTTTCTGATAAGTTGACATTAAAAAAATTAATTAAATGGCTGGTTTGAAAGTTTGTTATAAGTTATAATCTTAATTGCAAAAAATTCTATCGAAGTGTACAAATCTTAATTTAATTGTAATTACATATATATTTTGCATCTATCATATTATATTGTTTTACATATAAATATATACATTTGAAATTTATTCCATGGAATTAAGCCTAATTAAGCAGAAATCTGCCAACTTTCTTATTTTATTTTATTTCAGTTTTTATAAATGTAATTAATTAAGTTCAATTTAATTAAATTTTATTTAATGTTATCTTATTTTACTTTTACTATTTTTTTACCAAGATCTCATCCACTTGAAATTTGAAAATGGTTCGTATACGATATTTAATAGATTTTTAGGTTATTTATTTCCTTATGAAAACCAAAGAGAGTCAAAGAGCTGTATATATTCCAAGTGTCTGGAAAATAAAACCACAAACATGTAAACCACGATGTAAAAAAATGAGAATTTTTCGAATAGATTTCACTCCCAGGCTCAATTACCTGAATACCTTCCAGGAAACGTGCTGTTTCGACAGGATCGGACCTGAGGGAGAGGGGGGTTAGATGTGCCGGTTTTAGGGGGTATGTAAAGAGGTTCTTAGTGTCGTGTGGAGGCTTTCCACATGCAGGACATACATTGGGTATGTTGGAGTTGAGTCTGAATAAGTAGGAATTTAACCTGCTACAGTATTCAGACCTAAGTTGTGCCAGTGCCGCGTGGATCTCTGGATCTCGCGCTCATTGTCTGCAATAGGTGGTGTTAATTGATTCCTGGTGAATGGCGTTCAGTGCTTGTCTGTACGCCGTCCTGTCTAGCGGTTGATGCACGTGTTGCTGGATGGAGTCTTCATATCTAGTACTCCCTTTCCGATGTGACTGGGTAGAGGTTTGCCTTCAATGAGATGCCTATTGGGGTGTTCTCTACGGTAGCATCCCAATACGAATTGCTTGCACAGCAAAGTATTATGCTCCTTAACTCTCCTTAACTCCAAGCATAGATACTTCACTCTGTAAGTGATGCTCCGGCGACATCAGGAGGTTTCTTCTCACGGTCCTGAGGGCAGTGTTTTGGCAAGCCTGTAACTTCTTCAACTGCGTCTCGCTCGTCCCCGGCGCCCAGATCGGTGCAGCATAGTTAACAACCGGCTGGTCAATTTCTTTATAAGTTGCCCGCAAGGTTTCTTTATCTTTTCCCCAGGTGCCGGCTAGCTCTTTGAGTATTTTGTTGGGGCTCTTGAGTTTTGCCAAGGGCTGTCACCATTTCGGCGACCTAACCCCGTTTAGGTCAACACGCAACATTAAGTTTCAGGTCGTTATAATCATTGGTTTGGGCTGTGGGTTGATCCATCCCACATATATGTACTATATATTATATTTTCCTTTAATTTTTTATTTTACTTCATTTTATTCTTTTTAATTTATTTAATTTGTTATATTTTATTTTTATATTTTTATTGTATTTTGTTTTAATTCATTTTGATTTACACGTATGTATTTTATATTATTTTTTGGTCAATTTAGCTTAATTTTATTTTATTTCTATTTTTATGATTTAATTCAATTTAACTCAAATTGATTTTATTTTACATTATATTATTTATTTAATTTCATTTAATTTAATTTTTTAATTAATTTTATTTGTTCATTTTATTTTGTTTTATTTTATATAACTTTTTAATTTTTTATTTAATTTAGTTTAATATCATTTCATTTTGTTTTCTTTATTTTAATTCATTTTAAAAGATAATTTTGGTTTATTTGTTTTGGTCTGATTTTACATTTTATTTAAATTTACTTTATTTTATTTTATGTGATATTATTTTATATTTTTCATATTTTTTTTTATTTACTTTTACTTTATATTTTATTTTATTGTAAATAATTTTGTTTTTTTATTGTTTATTTTTTTTTTGTTATTTCAATTTGTTTTATTTTATATTATTTTATTTTGTTTTGTTTATCTTTTCAAATTTATTAATTTAATTTAATTTTATTCTATTTAATTTATTTTAATTTAATTTAATTTAATACTATTTAATTTAATTTATTTTTATTTTATTTTATTTTAACTTTTTATTCCTTGAGCTTTGAGAAAATATTTATGGTTGAAAAATATACATATATATATATATATAATTAAAACAATCTAATTTTGCAAATGAACAATGTGTTTTTTTATACTTAAATATCCTTTTTAAGAAATTTTGAGATTTTGGGAAGAATTTTTAAAAAATGTTATATTAGCCAACTTCAATTGAAACTGTCACATTAATTAGAAAAATTTATTTTTTACGCTTTCCTGCAGGATCTTCCCTTTATATAATATATTGTATTTATACATGTGTATGCGCATCACCCACACACATATATATTTACTGTTCGTTGTTACGACTGCCATTAACATGTGTCACCGAAATGAAACCATTCAACATTGTTGTGGTTTTTCGCTGACGTTAACGATATATCTCACGCTTTAGTGCAATTTTATGGTGACACAAAGCAGCAAGCAAACAAGGGAGGCATGTAATGTGTTGCGTGTATTTAAAGGCTTGGTGAAGCAATTTCTGTTATGGGGGCTTTCACTTAATTTTTGCAGCATTTTTGTGCTTTATTTCACACTAACTGCTCTACTTCTTCTCTCAATTTTCATTCTACATTCTATGTGCTTTTTTAAATTTCTTTTTAAAATTGTGAGGAAATGTGGTGGGTACTTGTATTAGTGATAGTTTTGTTGCTATTTCGTTGTTGTTTACTGCTTTTGGTACTGCTAACACTTTATGTTTGGAAGCTAATTCTCGCTAAGTTGGCACAGTTGTTGCGACAGCTTTAAGCGTCGGAGTTAATATTGTTATTGTCAGTGGTGTTGTCATTGGTGGTGTTACGGTGGATTTTGTCACTTTTGGTTTAAATTATTCAGATTTACTTCTACTATTATTTAATTACCCGCATATTCGCCGCTGCATTCATGAGCAAGCGTTAAATTAATGGGTATATCTGCAAATTATTTGTTAAAAGCTCTAAAAAGAACGAGAGTGAGGGAGAGAGTGAGAGTGGTTAGATGTGAAAAATTATTCACGGTAATTTTAATCTGCTTTCTTATATATCTGAGAATATGGTTTTTATAAATGACATCTGTGTTACTAAAAATAATTTTAAAAATACCCACAAAAATAAATATAAAGCTCAAAGTAGCACTAGAAAAGCTGTACTCGGTGATTGGACCAAAAGTTTTCTGAGCAGAAAAAGCAAAAATAGATAGCTTAATTAGACATCATAAAATAATTGAGAAAAACTCGGCAACTAGTTTATTTAATTTCCGTTTTCCTAAGATTTCATTACAAGCAATTAAAACTTTGTTCGTAGCGATGTAAACTTGCCCTCCCAAATGTTCAGATGTGTTCTGTATGTAAAGGTATATAGTATATACCTATATATGCAAGTATGCTGGCACAAACATATCTGGTGTACAGATATAATTATGTTCTGGTCAACTTTTGTTTATTAAAATGGTTTATTTTAAGCAACGTCCAAAGTTGAGGGCAATTGGTGGCTTCGAGTATTGTATTAATAACGGTAGGTGTAACGGTAACTCGCTTTCACGGAATATCATCATCGGTAGGTGTGTACATGAAATCCATTTCCCAGTAATATTTGATTCAAATTCAATGTGCTTCGCCTGTAGGAATTTGCATACGGAGTAAAAATAAAATACTTTAAACTTTACTGCTAGTAATTTTAGCACTAAAAAGCATTGCTAATTGGCCAGAAAAAACCAAAAAAATATTTTACTTAATGAAATAATCATCGTCTGCGTTATTCGCTGTTGCCAATGGGCAAAGGACCATAAATCGTTCGAAAATTTTTCTTTTGATGACTACCAAGGCCGACTCATTGGATGTTGACATCGTCCACGCTTCTGTATCATATAACAGATTCTGTACTTGTAGAGTATTGTTTTTGTTCGTCGAGAGTCCAAAATGGCACCTGTTGGCAAGAGTGATTCTGCGCTGGATTTCAAGGCTAACAATGTTGTTGGTATTTGCCGGTTTTTTCGATGAAGAAAACACTTAATTTTCAGAGGAATCTCAAAATTTTTTTATGTAAAGTAATGACCATTAATTTCTACACATTTCGTTAATCTCTGGGGCAAATTATGGATACCATTCCAAAAAAAACTTTTTCTCTTTCGAGGAAAACCATTCGACGAGGCACTTTTCGACTTTTTCAAAATTAGCGAAGCACTGCCCTGCAAGGGAGTGTCCCATCGATGCAAAAAGGTGATAGTCGGACGGGGCGAGGTCTGGAGAGTACGGCGGGTACGATAATGTTTCCCAATTAAGTGTTTTTAATGTGTCTTTCACCAGTTTAGCGGTATGAGACGGCGCGTTGTTGCAAGATAACTTTGCCATGCTTCGGGCTCATTCCGACCGTTTTTCGATCAACGCATGATTCAAATTGATCATTTGTTGTCGATAGCGATCCGTGTTTACCGTTTCACCAGGTTTTAACAATTCCTAGTACACCACACCACACTAGTCCCACCCAACACAGAGCATTGTCTTACGGCCAAAACGATTTGGCTTTGCAGTCGATGGGCCAGCTTCACCAGGGGAAAGCCATGATTTTTTTCACTTCGGGTTCTCAAAATAAATCCATTTTTCGTCCTCCGTGACAATTCGATGCAGAAAAGATTTCCTTTCGAATCGTTGAAGCAGCATTTCACAAACGGTTTTTCGATTTTCCATTTGTCTATCGTTCAGCTGGTATGGCACCCATTTTCCATACTTCTGGATCTTTCCCCTGGCTTTTAAACATTGGCAATTGCCAATTTTTGTTGCGATTGGGTTCGATCAGCATACAATAACGCCTGCGATTCCTCGTCTTCGAACTTTATCGATGCACCAGGATGTTCATTGTCTGTCAAATCGAAATCTCCACTTTTAAATTGACGAAACCATGTTTGAATAGCTAAGCCGATAGTCCGTCAGCTCTAGCCGCCTTGTTGTTTTTTAAGCAGGCGATTGCTGTTCTGACTTCGACATGGTTAGGTAGTGGAAAAACGTTTCCATCGTCATCAATTGGAGTTTCGGGTTCACCATTTCCGGGTGTTTCATATTCACTGGTATTCGGCAGGCATACTCTGGGCATCCGTCACTAGATCACCTCTCTGGGTCCTACAAGAAAGAATTTAATTCGGTCTTGAAACCTTTCGTCGCCGTATCTTTTTGTACAGGTTTCGAGCATTACCCTTTCTTTTTTTCCCTGCAAATGCGTCTTGCTTCCCTCTTCAGTTCTCGGTATCTATCCCACCCTGCAAGTGTTGTGGTCGATCGGCAGTCCTCATCATACCAGCTGTGTTTGTGACCTTTCCGAAATCCAATAGTTTTATTTGCAGCTGAACGTACAGAGTTTGCAATACCGTCCCACAGTTCCCGTATACCGGGTTGCTGATGAGTGCTCTCAGAAAGCAGTTATGCAAGTCGAGTAGAAAATCATTCGGCAGTCTTTCATTGATACGCAAAGACGCATGGGTATATTCGCTGCGACAAGATAATGATCCGAGTCGATGTTAGGACCTCGGAACGTACGCACATCTAAAACACTGTATACATGTCTTCCGCCTATCAAAACATGATCGATCCTTGTGGTTTTTTCCATGTGGAGACAGCCAAGTAGCTTGGCGAGTTTTCTTATGCTGCAATCTAGTACTACCATACATGCAACCATATTTCGGGCCCCTGCGAAGTCGATCAGCCGCAACCCATTTGGGGATATTTTCTGACAGTTGTGCCAAAGACACCCTTTTTGCTCAATCTGGCGTTAAAATGGCTAAGAATGATTTTCACATCGCGGTGGGGGCAACGTTCATGAGCACGCTTCAGGCGCTCATAAAATTCATTCTTCTTCACATCTTCCTTCTCTTCCATCGGGGCATGGGCACAAATCAGCGTTGTTTTGAAAAATTTCTCCGAAAATCGTATTCTTATCTTTTCGGGCAGCCAGAGCCCTAGAATTTGTAACAGTAAAATCGAAAACCTTAGAGAATTGCGGCAGATTATTAAAGTGATGGCTAAGCAAGTCTCTTTGAAACTGATATGGTTGCCTGGAAACCGTGCCATCTTGAAAGAGTTTGAACATGCCATGCTCTCCACTTGAAAGGTTTCTAATATAGCTTGAAATTTACAATTTTTACACTCAATATTTATCTTCACCGCTGAGGAATAGTAAAGCGCATTGTGGTGCAAAACAACTTAAAAAAAAAAACAATTAATCGAAACTTCATGAAAAGCATTTGTTTTTGTGCCAGTTTTAATAAATGATTTTTATCTCTCGAAAATGTAATTAATTATTATATATTTTCATGATGACAAGCTGAAGGTAATAAGAAATATTTTAAATGAAAATAAAACTATGTTGAAAGGACAGTTGAATTCCGAATTAAGAGTTTGTTCGTAAGGAAGTGGCTCAGAGTGGATGCATTCAGGTGCGGATTATGTAGGTATGTAACATGAAGTACACAAAAACAACATTTTACATGTTAGAAATATTCATAAGCGGACAACCGGATCATGAGACTGGTAGCTCTGCACCAACAAGTGAGTTCCTACCCCTACTATAAGAAGAAAGTAAGGAGCCACTTCATTTCAGATTTTGAGATATCTCAACCAAACTTGGTGCCCAGATGCATTTGTCGAAACCAGGCTCATTGTCAAAAAATCTAAAAATAAGCGCATAATATTTAGCATTCCACAGCTGAGCTTTGAGCATCGCGTGCGGCTTATGAAGCAATTTATGTTTAAATTTTAGTAAATTCACAAATTCCGTTAAATACTCACACTGACGTTGAAATGTTTGTTAGTTAATGTTTTTTATTTTTTTGTTGGTCGTAGAAACTGGTGCAACTAATCTCTCCCATCCGCCATTTTAATTAATTAAATTAAATGATCCCTACCATGCATCACCATATACATATATACTATGTACATACGCAGGTATATTCATACATATATAATGCAGCATGATATTTTTAATGGAGTATGCGTGTAGTGCGTATGTACATACATATGTATTATGTTACTGAGCACACTTTCTGGGAACTACAATCAATTCACGCAAGTGAAAATTTATTTTCCACAGTTCGTAGTGCATTGATTTATTGCGCTGTCGTTCATGTTGTTGCAACTGGTGTTGCTTGCAAGCTTGTAATTACGCACACTCATCTATTTACCTACACACATATGTATGTACGTATGTATGAGTATGTACATAATAAAATTGCTGTGGTTGATATTTTCTGTTATTTCTCTCGTACGTATTCACGCTGATGTCGACGCCGCTGAACTAGCTGTTGCGTGAAATTGTGACGGTTTTGTTTTTGTTTGTTTTGATTTTTCCAAAATCAGCTAAAATTAATTTTCTCTAATTAGCATAAACTCGTTTTGTTGTTTAACACATTTTCTATTTGCTGCGTTTTTCACTTTGTTAAACATATTCGTATGTGTATATACTCGTATATATGTACATACATTCTAATTATTCGCTTACCGCGTTGTATATATCTTCATGCGGATGTAGTAATTTAAAATTTTAAATTTTGGAATCCTCTTCGTTCGGAGGAGGCTTAGAATAAAACATAGAATATCCTTTCCCTTATTCCAGGATGTTAGTCATTCCCGTGCTCTCTGGATGGTTTGATATTCAGGTGCCCATTGTATCCTTTCGAATGCTAGTCCACTTCTGGGAATAAAAGCGACTAAGTTAACTATAGTCGAGTTTCTTTTGTTCTTCTCATTTTCGACAAAGAGCCAAATGTTACTATCAATTTTATCAATATCAATTTTAGCAATATCAGGGCTCAGTAAAAATAAAACAGCGGTATATAATGATACCAAAATATTACAAATATCTTTGGGAACCTCATCTATGGGGCCAAAATGCGACTAAGAGTGAATCTCAACAGTGAAAAAGTCAAAGCTGAATCGAATTTGGAAGGTTTGCTTCTGCAGCACAATCCTTGCTACCACATTATGGCATCTTTAAAGCCTCTCTCAGGTCACTAATGGGTTGGTGAACAGCCACAAATGACTTCAAGTGGCTATGCGCCATATGTGCCATATAATTGATGGAGTAACACAAGGGTACATCAACTACTAAAATACCCTGATCTCTTAAATCACCGCAATTGGATTCTTTAGGTATAGCCGATCAAGCGGATCCCAACAAAGCCGACCAAAGAGCACCTCTCATTAAGGATATACAGAGACGTATTACCGGACAACCGGAAATATAAATGATCGGTTTGTACAGAGTGTATTTGAACCAGTATTGCGCCATGTTGACTAGTAAATTCTTGTCGGAGTAAGAGAGCTGTAGTATGGAGTGTGCATTCTCCTGTTGTGGTGAGGACGCTTCGGCATATGCTGTCACAATCCAACCAGTACATCTGAGTTTTCTAAGCAATCTGGTCCTTCCTGGTGGTCTTCCTCTTCCCCTGCTTCCACCAACTGCTACTGCAAAAATCAAAAACTTTTTAAACTGTAGTGTTGTTGTCCATACGAACTCCTAAGGTCGATTTATCGGTAGGCATCATCGCCCTGACCTCCGTTACTTGTAAAGAGAGCTTGATCTTAGTTTGTTGAGAAGAGAATTTTCTATTCAATAGCCTAATCAGTTTAAAAGGGCATATGTTGGTAAGAGTAATTCTGCGTTAGAACTCAAGGCTGACATTTTGGTGGGGTTGATGCTGGGCAGGAGATATTTCAATTTATCCCCCTTCACTGCCAGACCTTTGAAGCAAATGGATCAGTGCTCAGTCGGGAGAACACAGAATTAACAGCCTATGATATCAATATCATCGGATCCTATAGGAACTTTAGCAACAGTATAAGCAGTGGTATAAGTTTTGCGGGGATAACAAATTGAAATACATCGATGGCTCAGTTCTTTTTCAAGATTTGCACATGATATGCATATGGTTTACGGTGGATCGACCAGGTCTAGTCTCATACTGATAAAGCTGCCTTAAATAACCACAACAATTAATAGTGCAAAAGGCTATCCATTACCGTATTTGTTCCATCCAACGCATATTCAGGTAGGCAGTGATGACTATTTTTATGTTTCCAAGGACATCATCCATACCTTTCCGTTTTGTTAGTTTTTTTTTAATTTTCTGCTATACTTTTTCAGTTTACTGAGCAGCTTTTATTTGAGAAAGTAACCGAAATTCGTTTGAATAGGAATTAATTAATGTTCAGATGAGTTCTTCCACTACTGTTCTCGTTCATACGCGTTTAACACTATATCTCATATATTCTCAGTAAAATAATATTATGTTTTTCATTCTATTATCCCTTTCATTTTTATTATTTTTTAACTCATGGATACATATTTAACTCAGTCTCTTATGTCATTTGCACACTTTATCAATTTCACATGTCATTTCATACTATTTCATTTACCTGCAAGCGTACAAATACCTGCATGTTCTTTTCTACATAAAAAAAATCCAATGCCTTACTTCATTGTAAAATAAAAAATTAAAAAAAAAACAAACAAACAAAAAAATTAACATTTTCTGTTTCAGTCGGCTAACATTCTTTTTGCTCTTATCAAGTCTGCTATTTCAATTAAGAATATTTTCATAAACACATTTGTATTAATTTTTAAGAGGATGGCCTTTAATATTTTGGAATTTGGCAACCCTCATGTAAGAATCAATATGGAAATCTGTTGATAGATGTCCAGAGCATACTTGCTGTATAGAGTGAATAATTTTCCAGCCTGATGAATGGCAGTAAAAATGCAACACCTGGAGATGGCGAGCCCAATACCTCAATTGATGATGATGATGGTAATGGCGTTCACACACCCCATTAGAAAGTGGTTCGAATAACAACTGACCGTCTGAAGAACAACAAAGCAGGTTAGAAAATCTGGACATGTCGCTGCCCTTACCACCAGAACAACGTAGCACAGTAAATTCTGAGTCGTACAAAACCATTTATTTGCCAATTGTTTTTCGAGAAATCAGCAAACCCAGCTGCCGAAGACGGAACACTCTTCACCATGACAATGCGAGCTCCCACACATCGACTGAAACAACTGCATTTTTGAGTACTCAAAGCAATGATTTGATGAGTCATACCTACATCGTAAAGTCTTGAATTAGCGCCTAATGTCCTCTCTTCATTTCCGTACGTAAAAAATAAACCTAGAGATGGACGGTTTTCGACACCTGAAGAGGTGGTTGATGCGTTCAGAACACTTGTTTTGAAAATACCTCAATGAGAGTGACAAAAGTGCTTCGACAATTGGTTCAAAGGCATGAAAGAGATTATAGATATTAATGAAAAACAATCAAACGATTTTCATTGATTAATATTTTTTACACTTTTCCAATTTCGAAATATAAAATGCAAACCCTCTTATATCTTTTTTTAGTTGCAATTTTTTATCTCAATGCGAATTATTATAATTGTTTCTTTTTTACTTTTTTTACTATTTTGTTTTAATAAATTTGCAATTTCAATTTGACTACTCATTGTTCAATTCATAAAATATTTATGGCAAAAACATGAAAATGCTACAGTAAGCTTTTTATCTCTGTGTGCTTTAGTTTTTTCTTTTAAATTATTTCTATGAAATATCGATTGCATTCAACAGATAATTTCAAAGCATTTCAATTCCTATTAGTATGTTTTGTATCTATTTGTTTTTGTGGTTGTACACATGTGGTTATTCTATACTTTTTTTGGATCTTCATATTTCCATTATTTAATGTGAGATGCAGTGGTAATAATCTGTTTTGCATGTCACCCATGCACTTCTGTGATTAAATTGTTGTTTGAATATGTACATATTCGATTAGTTTATTAAATTCGCTTTGTGACTTTATGCCAAAATAGCAGAAAAACAGGAGGTAAATTGAATAAAATTGAGTGTCGAGGTAAGAAAAAATATGAAAGCATTAAAATGAAAGCAAAATGTAAAATTTTGATGCCTTTGAGAGACAAGCATAGAGATTAGCAATGCCTACTGCTATGCGAAGGATCATCGATAGGGGTGAACACGGAATATGATTTGACTATTTCAGTAGTGTGGTAAATATAGGACACCAATGTCCTTCGTGAACTTCAAGAACGCTCTAATATCCAATTTGGAAGCCTTGCCTAATTGTTTGAACCGTGAAGCTCCATTATATCTCAGATGATATCTGGCTAAGGCTGGACAGAAATATCTAACGTCTCTGCTTCTTATTTATAAAGTCAAGACTTGGGATAAACTACAAAAATTTTTACCAACTTTTTATAAAAAAATAAATATTATTATTTCATAATAATGCCATTTTAATTTCCTTTAGTCACTACCCATATATTCATATTTCCTCATACAACTCTTTTGTATTCACACCATTCAAAGAAAATCTTCCATATTCCATGTTTAATGGCTTATTTAACTTGTATGACACAGCAAAAGTTAAATTTCAATTGAATTTCAGCTTTCATTGAATTCTGCGTAAAAAAGAAGAAATCGAAATGAATGCTTTCATACAAACTCACCCGATTTGAGTGGTATAAATGTGCAGACCAGCAAAATGGTGATAACAGGATTCAACCCCCTCGCCCTCGACTGCTTTAACTAGGAATACATACGAGTATGTGTCAGTCATGGGGAATGTATTGCATAAATGAGTTTATAGACGCAACCAAAATTGATAAAATCACATAACACAAAGCCAATGGCTGTGTGTGCGTAGACTCAATGGAATCAAGTTAACACACTTTTCCAAAGTTATTGAAAGGCAGGCAACAGCAAGAAGAATACGAAGAAGAAATGTGGGCCTCAAAAAGTCAAGCGTCAAGTGTAAGCGACCGACAATAGTTGGTTGCACTTAAAAGTGAATTGCATTTTTTAGTTACAAATACGGGGAGAGGACCAAAAGTTCGTTTGTTCTTTTCTTAAGGCAGTAGTCTGCTTTAGAACACAAAAAAAAAGCATTTTTCAGCAATTTTTTTTTTTAAAGGCAAGGCAGTTATCGCTGTAAACGAAAGCTGCAGATAATCATGTTTTATATTTAAGCTTCAATAAACTATGTTTAGTACCAAAAAATATTGGAATTTTTTAATGTTATGATGAGTTTTTTGAAGCGGCTCTTTGAATTTTTTCGATCATCCATATTTCTTTCTTCTATCATCAGCATCGGTTTCTAAGACTTGTAAAAATGAAAAATGGAGAAAACACGCTTCCTTTATCTGAAATCATATTTGATTGATTGATTTAAGTTAGGGAATTTTTAGCTTAAAAATAAAAAGTTCGCCATGTCGTATGAGCAACATTTAGACAACGGGTGAAAAGGCTAAATTTTAATCTGAGAAAACCGGCTTTAAATTAGTATTCAGTTGGGTATACATGAGAATTATGCTCAGTGTGGATCTTCAAAGTTTTTTCTTTCCGTACCAAAACAGCAAATCTCTATTTTAATAGTTTTTGCAATTTACACGATATTGAAGGTTTTAGGGCTCAAAGTGACTAAAGGTGAGAGGTGGCGTCTGGTTTATAAACCGCTTTTAACATTTTGCTATGTAAAGGTTTAATTAAACTAAGAATTCTGCTGCTGATTTGCTGTGACGTACAAAATCCTTTTTCACCCACACATTGCATTAACTCTGGGAAATTGCAGCTTTTCATTAGAGCTCATGTGTGTGTCTATCGTTTGATTTGCTGTTGCTGCTTTCATGTCGGCTTTGTGGTGCATGTAATGTGCTGTGGGCACTGTTTGGTCATACATTCATACATACAAACATTGCATTGTGTAAAATTCAGTGCATAAGCAGCAGTTAGGCTCTTTAATATCAACAGGCATTGTGTGGTGTATATGTGTAATGGACTTTGTGCTTGTATAGAAATGTACGCAAAATCAGTATCTATTCACCTCCCGTTGATAGTTCTTGTTTGTACAAGTATTTTGTGATAAACTTCAATTATGTTTAGCTGAGTGCTCATCAAGAGGCAGAGAGGGGGAAAATTGATGGAGTAAACAAAATCGCATGTGGTGAGTTAATGAATGCGACAAAAATAATTTTCAAAGGGTAAGGTACATATTTCATTTCTTCCCTATAGAAGAGGGTCTAGAATGAAGTATGAATGAAGTTTAAAACATAGACATTTATGCTACTGGACAATAAGATCTACCAAACCAAGATTTTTTAACCCGTTGCGAATCAGTACCTATATGGCCAGACCCTCTTCGTTCTGGTAGGCTAGTCATTCAATAAGCCGATGAAATTCTGCAACTGGTGAAAAATGAAAAAAAATTGTTACCCCCTACAAATCCGCAGCAATGAGCTCTTCTAAAAAGAGTCCAGAATCGATCAATAGAAAAGTGTTGGTTTTCATCATGAAAATGACGGGCTACATTAATCTCTGATGATCAAATTTACGGAACTTGGGTTGAAAGTTTTTATGCTCCCACCGTATAGCTCGGATCTTGTACCATCTGACTACTATTTGTTAAGGGCTCTGTAAAACTCTATTGAGAGTAAAAAATTATATGAGCCGCTGAAAGTCATTTGGCCTTACAATTCTTCTTCGATAAACCACCGAAGTTCTGCATTAATGGAATTATGAAGCTGCTCAAAAATTGCAAAAAATCATCATCAATATATATTTGATTAAAATTAATTTTCAATAAAGAAAAATTTTGTAAAAAATATGCAGAAAAAATTGCAGAGATCTTTTTTTATTTATCTAATACTATATATCTACCACAATAGCTGAGAGCATTGCCTACTATTATTCGGATGGCCAAGGTCATGTATTGGTCCCACAGCCATAATTATAGAAAATTAATTTTTCTAATTGCGTTGTTACAGTATAGGAACCTAAGACTCATCTCATAGTAGCTTGTACTGCTATTCATTCAGCTCCAGCAGCCGGCTTGTATAACGATAGAATTTCATAAAGAATAATCCCATTTCAGGTCTCTTAAGTTCTATGGTATTTCATTTAAATCAATTTTCGAAATACACGCAACCATCCTACACAAAAAACAAATAGCAATCATATTTCCCACACAATTCATTCACAAATACACACAATATAACAACGAGTAAGCAAAAGGAGAGTGTGGAGAAAGAGTTTCGTATTATAAGAGCATACTATAATTTATGAGGCGTAAAATTGACAGAGTAAAAATGAAAGGCAATTTTGTTGATGCTAAAAGTAATGACTTTACCTTACACATGAGCAAGTGTAGCACTGTTAATGGGTGGTATGGCATACTGAAATACTTTCGTTACGCACGCGCCTATTTATTAAGTGAGTAAAAGGAGACCCGTTAAGAAAAAAAAGAATAAAAAACCATTTTAAGGATTTTGTAAACAATAAAATGAAGTTGAGGAAAACTCTTCTTGAGAATGAACTTCGCAATTTTGACTTATCTTTTCTATTATCTATTATCTATTATCTGTTATCTATTATCTATTATCTATTATCTATTATCTATTATCTATTATCTATTATCTATTATCTATTATCTATTATCTATTATCTATTATCTATTATCTATTATCTATTATCTATTATCTATTATCTATTATCTATTATCTATTATCTATTATCTATTATCTATTATCTATTATCTATTATCTATTATCTATTATCTATTATCTATTATCTATTATCTATTATCTATTATCTATTATCTATTATCTATTATCTATTATCTATTATCTATTATCTATTATCTATTATCTATTATCTATTATCTATTATCTATTATCTATTATCTATTATCTATTATCTATTATCTATTATCTATTATCTATTATCTATTATCTATTATCTATTATCTATTATCTATTATCTATTATCTATTATCTATTATCTATTATCTATTATCTATTATCTATTATCTATTATCTATTATCTATTATCTATTATCTATTATCTATTATCTATTATCTATTATCTATTATCTATGAGACCAGATCGATTAAATTTGTACCCTCAAATCTTAAGAGAACATTAATTACAGTCCCGAGGAATACCGCTATTGGCCTAATAAAGGTATAGATGCGTCGTCAGATATTCGTTGTAACTACCTACATAATTATAGCAAATCTATCAGGAATAATCCATAAAAGTATTCATTTATAACTCTAAATAAATTAGTGTTGTTGTTTGAACTCGAGTTTTTATACTTTATTTTAGGATTTTTCTCAGGAAAATAATATAGAATTTCAATTTATGGTTTATTTTAACAAAGTTTTGCGATTTTCCCTACAGGGATATGCATCTACTTATGCGCCGGAGCCTGTGAACTGTATGTGTATTAGCCAAGTGCACTGATAAAGATATACACAATATGAACTCGTGCTAGCGAACCACCCACAAATGCACTGAAATTGCCATGTACATACATACACCATATATGTCTGTACGATCTACCTATGTGTACTTTAAAATATTACTTTTGTGTGTATATACATATATGCACATGCATGGCACTTTATTTACAAAGCTAACCGAACTGAGTCATGAAGATGAGTTGACATCAGAACGTAATGAAATCCTTTGATGTGCGTTGGCACGCTGAGCACACACAAACACACATACAGGAACGAACAAACATATATACGAACAAACAACCGCGACTGTTGTTATATTCCTACACATATATGGTATACATATACATATATATTTCATGTAAACGTGTTGTGCAATTTTATTTTATTTACAGGCGGGTGTTGTTGACTTTATTTGGTGCGTGTTTTATGCTTTTTTTTGTTGTTTGTTGTTTTTTTTTGCTCTAAGTTTTTTGCTTTTCCCTTTCTTTGCACATTATCCTTGCAACAGCGAAACGAACTGTAAAGTACGTTTGAACTTTGAGCTGCGCATGCACCCACACATACATACATACTTATACAGAAATATAGCTGTAATTTTATGTTGACATTTGACGGAAGTGTTAATGATTTCGTAATGTGTATATTTTTATGATATCCTCCTCAAGTGAAATATGCCGCAATGAATTTATGTATGGTTGGGCAGATACATAAGTATTTATTTTTTATGTAATTCATGCGGGTAAGTGTGAGTGAGTGCAACACATTAATTATTAATTTAGATAAAGAAAAATTATACTTTTATCAGTTTGTTTAATCAAAAATGAGAGAGTGAATGATTTGCTGCTGCTGTGCCAAGTGATGTCAGATGAAAAACGTCCGAATAACTAAGACAAGGACAGCTGGTTTTTTCCAACATTTTTTTTTGTTATATAAATTTGCTCTTTGAAAAGCTTGAGTGTTGCGAGTGGCTTTCGCCAAGCTAAAAAGAAAGACTTAGAAAAATCTTCTCTTTTTCCGGAGCGTCCACGCTGGCTGTGTCATCTCGTCCGAATGGAAAAAGAAGAAGAAGAGTTGCATTTTTTTGTTGGGTTAGGTACAAATGACTGATCCTAAGAGAAACATTGATACTGAACGCTAACCCATTTTAAATATACTGAATCGCAAAGGGAATGTCAGAAATCTGCCAATTAGTCCAATATATAAACATATGTGAACCAATAACTTCCAGTCTAAGTCTTGAAAACGCAAGAAAATTTATAGAAAAATGCATAAATGATTCAACATTCTCTTACAGATAACTACGAATGGAATTTGTTATTTTAAAATAGCTCTAAAAAAATACAAAATAAGAGTGAGTTTTTGGTCAAGAAGTTATCCAACACCATTAGCCCCAAGAAATAAAAATAATAATTCCATTCTCTTATGTTCTAATTCGTTCCCGGTTATATTGCTGTAGAGCTCTTCGATAGACTGGCCAAACAGTTGTGAACTCTGCGTAATTTCAATGTAATGTGGAACCTATTTCTATTCACTAAGAGATATTAACACCGATAATATACCCGTCAAACTTTTAATAGTGTTGATTGAAGCATAGGAATCAAGGGAAAATTTCTGATCGTAGACCTGAACAAGAAACAGAACCGGAAAGCCAAAATATTAAGTAGATATGAGAACGCTTCCATTACTCTATATCTAAATATACGGCTTTGGCCGTAAGACAATGCTCTGTGTTTGGTGGGACCAGTGTGGTGTGGTGTACTACGAGTTGTTAAAACCTGGTGAAACGGTGAACACGGATCGCTACAGACAACAAATTATCAATTTGAATCATGCGTTGATCGAAAAATGGTCAGAATGGGCCCGAAAACATGGCAAAGTTATCTTGCAACATGACAACGCGCCGTCTCATACCGCTAAACTGGTGAAAGACACATGGGAAATATTATCGCACCCGCCGTACTCTCCAGACCTCGTCTCGTCCGACTATCACCTTTTCGCATCGATGGTACACTCCCTTGCAGAGCAGTGCTTCGCTAATTTTGAAGAAGTCGAAAAATGGCTCGTCGAATGGTTTGCCTCGAAGGAGGAAAAATTTTTTAGGAATGGTATCCATAATGCCTGAGAGATGGGCGAAATGTGTAGAAACCAATGGTCAATACTTTGAATAAAAAAATTTTGAGATTCCTCTGAAAATTAAGTGTTTTCTTTATCAAAAGAACCGGCAAACTTCAACTAACACACTTGGTATATACGGATAGATAAAACGTCGCTGGAATAGTTAGCGGAAAAATTTTCTTATGAAACCCAACTTTTGAGCTGGCTTTCAGGTTACCCGATTAATGTAGTGTATTTCATGCTGACATTTCCAACTATTGTATGAAACTGCGCTTATGAGAATTGATATATTTTGCTTTCAGTGATAGTCTTGCAGTGATTAAATCACTTGATTCGCTTACAATAAGGTCCGATTTTTACAGGCGAAGATCAAAAATGGTTGGGTAGACGACCTCGAAAGAATAGGCACGACAAGACCGATAGTTTTTGCCTGCCAAAGAACTTATTGCTATACTTTTTGCTACATACAAACTTCTACAAAAAAATACAATAGCAAAAAATTCACTTATGGGTGGATCGAATTAGGAAATCGTACTACCTTTTGCAGAATATTCAGACAAACTTGATTGAAATGCTTGATGAAGATTTTGCAGATGCCGATAAGCATTAGTGTTTGATGGAGTTTCATGACCAAAAATTGAATTAAGTTCATTGATGCACTGTTTCTGAGTTAATCCCCATCGAGAATTATAAAAAATAATAGCGATAAAATTTTATATTTTGTCCGAGATTAATATTTGAGGTTACTGTAAATAAAACAAATAGCGCTCGTATGTTAAAACGTTCTGAGTATGTAAAAATAACACCAAAAATATCAAATTTTACGATAAAGTTTGCCAGATTGTAACACTAGGGTTGTCAAAATCCCAAAATATATGTAGCAGTCTTCGCAAAAAAAGTTTAAAAAACCTTAGGATTATACCCAGGATAACTGGAATTGGCCTTGCCAGCTTGCACTTTTAATTGAAAGAGGAAAAAATTCATTACACTAGCGTTGGAGTTAATACATACGTACATATATACCATGCACTCAAAACAAGGCTTTAATTAAACAGCTATTTGACAGGTGCTAAGGCGCATGTTAATCGTATCGCATGCAAATGTCAAATTTAATCATTCGCAAAGTTAGTGAAACAACAAAATAGCAACGAACAATGAACTACTTATTTATTATGTCCAAACGCGCAAATGAGCCACACGAATGGCACCTGAGGGTTGGTGAGCAGACGCTTGTCCACTTTAAAGAGATTAAGCTAATTGAGTTGCGGTCGCTTTAGTGGAGAAAGTTAATGTTTTAAAGTTGTTGTTTTATGGCCTTGTTTACGTATATATAATTCAACGATGGACAAAACTACATTAACATTGAGATAAACGAATTGGGGAAGGTTACAATGAAACGTTAAAGTATCATTTTATTAATCAGTAAAGTAGGGATTTACATAATTATCATGAAAATACGTATGTACATCAAACAAGGAGAATTCTTTTGCACTAGGAAATTTCAATTGTGTACTCAAAAAAAAAAAAAAAAAATTTGAAAGAGCACTGAACTATATTATAGATTAAGTAGTGAAAAACTACATTAAGAGATATTTTAGTAATGCTTAAGTGTAATAAATAAGTAAATAAAACCATTTTGTTTAATATTTGAAGGAAAAAGTAAGCACACAACTTTCTTAAATTCTTTAAATAATAACATCTGTTGCCTGATGGCGAAATAAGTTAGTAGTGGCCATGGCGTATGAGTAACCCCAAAGCCAAATAACGCATTTTCCCAGAAGAAATGGAATATGCATAAAAATCCATGCAACTATTGCACAAAAAAACTAATAAAAAACCATGACAAAGTATAAAAGGTATACCGTTTGATACCAGCAACAACAACAGCAAAAACAAACCATGAGGGTGCTGAAAATAGAAACGTCATTCAAATCTGTCAGATGAGCATGCAATTTGTATTGGTCGAAGCATGTTGAGTTTTATGGCGTTGCAAGTTTCATCAAGCGCAATTTACCGCCCACAACATTGCCTTTATACGTACTCGTACATGTGACATACACGTATCTAATCCATGTATCCCACTGAGTTGCATTTTGTTGGATACCAAAATTTCAAAAGCAAAAAAAAAAAAATGAAAGTATTGAAAGAGCAAGGGAAATAAAACAAAGTAAAAGAATTGAAAAACTAAAAATTGAAATTCAGCTACTACGCCTACGATTAGTATGCGACATAAAGGATAGTAGATCATCAAAGTGAAGGCAACGTAACGGTTTTATGTTGGCTTGCGAAAAAAAAACATTGCAAGTTGCGTTGTGTGCATGTAGTTACGTTTAATAAGTATATGTGCATGCAGGCACAATTTGTGGATGACAATGGAAAGCTGCCATAGGCCTGATGTTGCACTTGGCAACGAACTGTTACTATAGAAGTGAGAATTTCTTGAAACAAAAAAATATATGATATATGCAGAAATAAACTTGAAACACATAGAAAGTTTGTAAAGCAATTTTTTTTGATTACGGTCAAAGCACTAATTATATATAGTATGACATATCACTTTTTATATTATTTCATATATTTTTGATTGATTTCAACGTATAATCTCGCATTGGCTTAATTTTCCTTTTAAAAGTTAAAGTAAACAATGAAATTCGGTTCCACAAAGAAGTAAAAAATGAAGAAGAGAAACACTTATCGTAAGGGTGCAAAAATTGGGGTTATTTTAGTCATTGCATGCCACGAAAAAACTAATAAGAAATGAAGCGTGTCGTAATTAGTAGATTATATATATAAATATTTATATACATATATAAAACTGACGCTTGGTAATCGATTAAGCGATTTTCTGCCGAGCTTGTCCTCCAATGTGTGGTATGCTTCTTGATGTTTAAGCCGCCTCCAGCTGATGGTTTTTTTATTTCATTTCAGAAATGCACTAGAAGGACATGAGATTCCCTGCCGAGCTGGAAAAAAAAAATAGAAAAATTAACTTAATTTTTATCTAAATTAGTTTTTTTTTTCATAATTTTTTGGACATCTTGCAATTGCTCACCGCTTCGCTATCGCGGCAGCGATTAGGGTCACAAAAAATTATAAAACGAAAAATTAAAAAAATCTAGCCACCGAGAATTCAAAAAGCAAAAAATAATAATTTTTTTATTTGGCCTCAAAAAATAAATTCATAATTTGGTCCCCAAGAGTATAAGGACTTCGACAGCTTTCCTTTTTTTTAGTTTTAACTAGATTTAAAGTTTTATTTTCATTTGTTCAAATTAATTATTTTATGTTTTGTTCAAATTTCTAGTATTTTATGTTATTTAAATTAATTATTTAAATTAGTTTCATTTTATTTGTGATATTTTATTATATTTTACTTAATTTTGTGCAGTTTTGTTAATTTTATTTTATTATTAACTTTTTTTAACATTATTCTATTTCATTTAATTTTTTTGCATTTAATATAATTAAATTGTATTTTTTTGCTTTATTTTATTAATTTTATTTTAATTGAATTACTTTTATAATATATTTCTTATTTCGTTCCACTTTTATTTAATAGTTCATTTATTTCTATTTTTGCTTTATTATTATTTTTATTATATTTTACTCTATTTTTTGATGTTCTTTATGTTACTTTTTTGTTATAATTAATTTAAATTTATTTTATTTTCCTCTTCTAATTTTGTTCCTCTAATTTTATTTATTTTTTTAATATTATTCTTTTTGATTTCAACTGGCTTATATAACTGGAATTTATTTTATTTGAAATTATATTTTGGTTTTATTGACTTTTTTAATATATTCTATTTTGTTTACTTATTTACTTGGTTTTTTATATTTTTTTATTAATTTATTTTTATTACATGAAATGAACTTATTTTGCTATTTTATGTAATTTGTGTTATTTCATTATATTTAATTTAACTTTTTTGTTTATTTTATTTTAATTCATATCAACTGATGTATGTTATTTTTCTCATTCAAGTTTGATTACTTTTTTTTGCTCTGTTTTATTTATTTACAAAATAAATTTAATTGTCTTTTCTTAATTTTATTATTATATTTTATTTTCTCTTTGTGTAGTTTGTTTCGTATTATCTTTCAGTTAATTTTTTTTCTTTATTTGGGTCTATTAACTTTGTATTTATATCCTGCGATTTAAAGTAAAGTTTATTTTATATTATACTTATTTTATTTTTTTAATCTCATTTTATTTTGCGTAATATATTAATCG
Source organism: Ceratitis rosa (assembly GCA_037013455.1). NCBI lineage: Eukaryota > Metazoa > Arthropoda > Insecta > Diptera > Tephritidae > Ceratitis > Ceratitis rosa. Next base: position 8,174,760 of record JAWMAG010000054.1, read on the forward strand.
CCCACTTGCATAACGCAAAAAAAAAAATTTCTGGACTTGTTAATAATATCTTAGTGGTCTGTAAATAACTTTTAATTCCTCTTTTTTTGATTAAATAAAGTTTCCAACAGTCTCGCCACAAGATTAGCAACTGTTTTAAAAGGCAGCTGTTCTCATATAAAAAAAACGTAAGAAAATTAAGCAAAATCGCTATAGGTATTATGTTATATATAAACTGCCTTTGTATGTTTGTTTGCGAGTCGACCGACCACTCTAAAGTGGTGGTTTTAAGGTTTTGCAACAAATAATTTTCAAAAACCCTTCAAACACTTAAAATCCACTTTCAAACTTATTACTTGTGAGATAATTAATACTTAAGTATCCTTAAGAATTTGAGCAAAAGAGATTTGTTGTTTGTTGAAAATTGTTATATTATATATAGGAATATGTATGGGGCAAGTTAAATGCGGTCAAGAAATAATCTTTTGCAGTATCATGAAGAGAGTGTGTGGGCGGTAAACGGCGCAAGTGACCGATGTATGTTTGATTAAATGAAATAAAATAAATTTATAAACTAAAATGATTCTGTGTATGGCGAGCAAGCACTTTTACTTGCAAATAAATAATGTACAATATATAAACTTTTTACTTTTAGCTTTAATTTTTTTTAAATAGATATTTATTTTATTTATGCAACAAAAGCAATGGTATAAAAACAGCTATTTGCTGTATTTTATTCTTTTGAACAATTAAGGAAAAGCCGCACTTTTTTTTTAATATTTATACTAATGTATATTTACTTTATTGAAATTAATTTGTAAACATTTGGCTAAAAACAGAAGCGTCGAATCAACTATCTTTACGTACAGATTTATTTACATTCTGTCCCTTTAGGTTAATCTTGGAGGTACAGTTTCTGGTAAGTAAATTCATAGTGGAGAAAAATTAGGTAAGTATTGGAGTGTAATAATAAGTATATATTTATGTGTAATTACAATTCAATATGTTGATATGTTATTCTAAAATATATTTTAATTTACAATTCAATGAGGTCCACGCTCATACCTTCTACAGCTATGTTTTCGATACCCGAAAAGTACAATCTTCTGCTGAATAATTTTTAAATTCTTCAAGTACATTTTTTTCTCCTTTTGAAGTTGCAATATTGTTTTAAATATTTTTTATTTGCTTTCTAAATATTTTCCATTACATCGACTTGTGTGATATTGAAGTATTGAGTACATGTATGTATACACAATTCTTGGAAATCAGATGGAATAAATATTCATTGTAGCGTGATAATTATATATGCATGTGTATTTACACAAATTCCTCATACAACTGCTTGTGCTGGGGGCAATATTTCACACCTCCAGCCCATTGAATATTCAGCCAACGTTTTATTTGCCTTGATCGATTTTTATAACCCTTTCTAAAAATATATATATTTTGTTTGCTTTCAGAACATCTAAAGGAGGCTTTTTAACGCTCGAATAACATCATTGCATTTCAAGTAAGGTAAATGATTGTGTTATTTCATTTTAATTTCTTTAAGGGGTAAAGTCCCTCTAGAGATTGAAAAATATACTTATTTTTTTAAATTTAATGTAGGAATATGAAAAAAGAATTAAAATTTGTATTTAACCTTTTCATTGAAAGTGTACTGAAGTATAAAAAGATATTCTTTAATTATTTTTTTATGTATTTATACGAATTTATTCTTTTACTAATTTTGGTGAAAGCGGCACACTTTAATTAAAAATTATTGATTTTTGAGGTTTACATTTAATCAAAAAACGGTTACGTATTTCCAAAAAAAAAATGTATTTGTGAAGCTACCATAAAAATTTCAAATAAATAATACTTAAAATTGTGTTTATTTCATAACAAATAAAAATGTTATATGTTTCCAATAAGGAAGCTTTAGAAAAACAACTTATTCAAAAAAAAAAAAAAAAAAAATATCAGAATGAGCAAAAGTTGCGAAGAGAAAGTGTATCTATAATTTTTAGAAGCTTTTTTCAGACATTTTGGATGCTCATCCCACGAAAATTGGTGTAGTCTATAGGATTCCTCTTCTTATATCGTGTAAAGTGAGGTTATAATCGTCAGGAATGCTATCGTCTGACTATATTTTTTATTTTAAAAGGCTTACTGATATTAAAAGGAGAAGTTTTCCCCCTCTATATTCAGTATTCTTGATTACTTTATCCCCCCTTTGATTCCTACAATAGTTTATTTCGCTCTTGAAACCTTCTGCAAGCCACCGAATTTTCGCATAAATTTTTAAAGTGTTTCATCTGTCGGTTAACTTCTCAAGAGCTTTGTTCTTGCAGAATTCTCTCCTGTGCATTTCTGCAAAACCTGGAAGACAGATGAGAGTGAGAATGGTGCAAGTACGTCAGAATTCCGTGAAATGGCAACGAAGCGAAAATCACACCTTTCTGGTGACGCCTAAGTACAGGTCAATTTTGATCGTAATAACCAGCCAAACCCTACTGAAATCAGACGCTACCAAAATGAGCATTACTTGCAGGTGACATATATTGGAAGTGTAAGAAGGCAGGCATTAGTTAGACGGCCTTAGCTATAACACTTCCGAGGCATTTAGATGTTTAGTTGCTCCTAGCACTAGAAGATGTTTCAGAATTGTATTCAGGGCAAAAAATATTGACGACCACCCAACGATTACTTTTTGTCGAATTAAATGCAATCTCTATCTGGCACTACAAAGAACTTCTAGGTGTGTGCAAGTCATAACAGCTAGGGAGTATAACCTAAGCTAACCTATCTGCGACAATAAGATGGTTTCAGTCGATATTATGTCATTGTAGCGTTTGCATAATTAGAATATTTGTCGCAGTCTATGGTTCGCTTGGTTGTAAAGACTTCATGAATTTGTTCTTACTAAATAACTGCCTGATGTCTCAGTCTTCTTCTTGTTACAACTTTGCACTCACAGAGCTAACTTCGATCCTGTGAATATTTTTGCCTAGTCTGCAATGCCCTGCATTTTTAAGTTATTCTTTCTAAGTAATATGATGCCTATAGACGAAATCAAATGCAGCGGTTACTATTTAATAATTTCAAAAATACGTATATTTCCCAGAAATTATAGAAGAAATTACTTGTTAAAAAATTGGTTCGTTCTTAACGACAGTTAATTATCCAATGACCCAAATTTTGCGAATGGTTAATAAATGGTTACATTTATTGAAAATTAGAGCAATGAGAGAAATTATACGTTTCGAAATTAGCTATGTTTCATGAACAAAATTCGAACATACTTTTAACTTAAAGCTTAAACTTGCTAGTTTGCTTGTTTGGTGATGTGGGCGGATCGCATATCTCGCCAACAATACCTTTAAGTCTTCTGTATTTCAGCCTTCCATAAGCTGTTTTGGTGGCCGGTATACGGCAGCATTGCGTACTGTCATTCGAAGGCATGGTTAGAGTCCTAGAAATTAGATTTATACAAAAATTTAGTTACTTTTTCTAATTACGTTCGCCCCCTCGGCAGGAAATGTATTTTGTCACGAAATAAAAGCTCCTCATAAAAAACAATCAACCATTCGGAGGCGGCTGGAGGAGAAGCTCTGCTGGAAATGACTTTAGCGGTGACAAAGTTGTTTCGATTGTATTATCCAATCACTACTATGTCAATAAAAGTTTCTTATTATTTTTTCTTCATTTCTTAACTCCTCTTTAATTGTGTAAGGAGCTATAGGAGAGGCGGGCTCTGGTCGCTTTTCTTGTACATTTTTTTCTTTTAAATATGAATATGATAAATATGTTTTTTTTGTTACATTCTTTTTACCTTTATTAAAATTATTATTTAAGTCCAGTGAAATTTTAAAATTTTTTATTCTCTTTCATTTTCTTGTTAAAATCGCTTCAGCTCCAAATATCTTAGAGTACGAATTTCCTTTATACATATAGAGCGAGCCTATGGTAGAGGTGACTCAAAAAGAAAAAAGAAAAGGAAATAACGGCAAATGAATGTTCACGAAACATAAGATGATATCTATCTATTTTTTAGATTATTTTCATGTGAGAGAATTCAATGATATTAAAATTGTATTAAAAACTTACTATCGATTTAATGCTAGGTTTGTTGGTATAATAATTTTGAATTTGATACAGAGATATCTAAATAAAGTAGTCAAGCTGCTCACTTCCTTAGTTCAGTTTTTATTGTATACTTTTCTTTTTTTTCTTACGCTACGCATAAACATGTGTACATGTGCATATCTTCCATAATACGCAGTTCTGCATTTTTCCCAGAAAATTTCCACCAACTCAGACCAATAACTTTTGTGAACACTACGTGCCAATAATAATCACAGCACAGAGTTGTGTACATTCTATAGTAGAGTTGTGAAAAAGAATCACTAGATAAAATGGTAGTTAAAAGTTTTGCAGTAACAGCACATCCACAGCTATTTGTTTCATCGTGCTAGAGTACCTCAGGGCAAGCGGGTTTGCAATATAAACATACGTGTATACACTAAATATAGGAACAATTGGAACTACGAAACTTTTCTAGTCACAAAAGAAATTATTTTCACAAATCTAAGTGCGTGTCTGCGTGTGCGTGTGAAGGCGTGAAATGTTATACGAAATCTCTCATAAAACGTGTTACCATGCAAACCATTCTGTTCATTCCACAGCAATCACGTATCACGTGTCGAACTAAGGTGTTTGCAATAGAAGTTATATTATATATATTTTTTTTTTCAACAAATACTCAGCGTTTACATACATTCATGCATTCATATATTTAAGTGTCTATATGTGGAGATTTCTCAGAAATAAATATGTTGATGGTATAAAGCTGCGTGGAGAATTTACATCGAAATACTTAAGTGACAAAGTAAAAGTAAAATACACGTTGCCGATATAGAGTAAATTCGGGTATTGTGGTACACTAGCTTTTCTCGGAAACTGCAAATGTGAAAATAACGGAACCTTTTAAAATAGCTCGGCTTTCGGAGAATATTAATTAAGCGATATTTAATTTGCGATTTACAAGTGATCCCTACAGTCAGTTGTAATAAAACTGATTAGTGGTGGAGTGGATTTATTTTTTTGTGCTCGCGAAAAACGATTTCTATCAGAAAAGTCTGGAGCTTAACACTATATTCACTAATCGAGAGGTAACAATTATTAAAATTATTTTTGTGTAATTAATTATTTATAAAAAATATGATAAAATTCGATGTCGGCTATTGTGGTATATATAAAGGCAAGTAAAGTAGTATAATATAGCAAGTAATGTTCTCATCTACAAATATGTCGATAAAAGGTGAAATACGAAAGTGAAAAGCAGAAAGTATGAAAAAAGCCGTACCAGCATTTTCTTCGTTTCAAAAACCTTTAGTGTCCCCAAACTGGAATGGAGTGCAGTTTTATCAGGTGAAATGTTTGTTAGAGATGGAGTCAAACTACTGATCGGTCCGATCCAATTAATTTTATGTTTTTCAGTTTTTGAAATCAAATAATACTTTTGAATCTTACAAAAATTTTGTATGTATTACTCTATACCACATTAGCCGACATGGTATACCAATTTTTCGATGGCCTATTCCTGGGTTATGAGAATCTGCAACAAAATAAATTTTTTTATTGTTTATCTACATGAGAATAGCTAGAAATTTGAAAGCATTTGCGAAAAAAACTAATTTTTCAACCTAAAAAACGGCACTTAATTGTTTATAACTATTATTTAAATTAGGTTATCGAAAATTCCGTGCGTTATTCTCTTTGAAATAATATTAAAAAGGTGTAAGAAAAAAGCCAATTGAAAATATTGAATTGAATTGTTTGAGTTATGCTGCGAGCCAACTTCAAAAATCGTGATTCGAGAAAAATGCATTTAAAGTTTTGAGACATGCAAAATAGGTATATATCGGAACGGCCCGATGTGCTCGGTAACGTATAAGATCTTTTATTCCTTATTCTAAAAGTTTCAAAGAATATTTTTAGCCAATAAAAAAATAATTTTTGAAGCATCTACAGTGGCATTATGTCTTAATATAATTAGCTGAAAAACTAGTTGAGTATAATTACATATCCTTAGCCAACTGTAGATTTTGGAAAATACTTTTACTTAAACTCCAAAAACAGCAACAAAAAATTGTAAATTATATTTTTTGAAACTAACATCATTTGCTGAAGTTCTCACATTCATGCATGACATTTTGTTTGTCTTTCAATTATTTCACAAATACTTTCTCCCATTTATTTACACAATATATTCTAGTTAAAAACAAAAGACTTGCATTTGACATGTGTCCAGAATGTTGATATTCGTACAAATTGTCAGCAGAAAACCTGATACAAAAAGGCAAAGCAACTTTTAAAAGTTTTCGAAAATAGAGCAGAAAAAAATAGTCTCAAAAGTTTCTTTATAATTTAATTAAAAGTGTCATTGCAATAAAAATTCATTTTATTTCGAAATCAACAATGTTTTTATTTCTCTCACACTTACAATGAAATTATATAAAAGAGAGAAAATAATTTAAAGGAATATTTATAACTCTGCGCGCTATACGAAAATAAAAAAAAGTAAAAAATTCAAGTAGCCTGTAGTGAGAAGGCAGACCAGTGTGTAAATATTCTAATTAAATACTAGTATTTTGAGGACGAAATCATACCAGTTGGCTATTTGTGAAACAGTTCCCAGCACTGTGTAGTCCTCGGCTGAGTTTCACTCGCTGTTATACTTTGTTGGCGTTCCTCGCTTCATCCTCACGATAGCCAAGTGGCTTGCGGTAAACACTGTTAGACCGTGATGTTCACGGTTTGAGTCACGCTGCAGACAAATTAATTTAAGTTTTGTTTCTTTGTTGTATTTTTTGGTGGAAATTTAACATGCCTAATTAAACTAGTATTTTACTAGTATAAAGCTGATACATTGTTGAATAATGGAAAATGTATGGAAGCCGAAATTGTAAGTGCAACTTGGATTATAGTTTACCATTAGTATTTTGTGAGCATACACACATGCATAGCAGCTGCGGTAGCTGAGTGGTTAGCATTTCGTACTGCTATTCGGAAATTAAGTTAAATTTTCTAATTGCGGTCACCCATCGGCAGGGAATGTCAACCCTTCCATTTGCAGTTCGGAGGCGGCTTAGTGTAAACTGTAGGTCCCTCCATTTGTTGCAAAAACATCAAGGCGCAAAACCGCAATTTGGAGGAAGAGCTCGGCCGAAAATCGCTTCAGCGGTTACAAAGTGCCCATTATACATATATGCGTATACGTATACATAAATGAATGTGTATCTTTTTATTGTAATATTTAATTTTTCTCCTCTTGTCTTTCTCTCTTATATTTAATAGCGCCTACAGGCTTTGCGCCTGTTGATGTGCAACAGGTTTCTGTTTTCATTTATTTGTTAAACAAACAAGCGGCAAATAAAACAATTCCGCTGACATATGCACACACACACATATATGAACAATAACCACTGTTTGGCATTTGTACTCCCACAATAATACATAAAATGTTGTTGAACAAATCTTTAGTTGGCGTTTTTTTGTTACTCGTTTGTTGCTGACTTTTGTTTTCCTTTCTACATTTGTTTTAGTTATTCTCTTTGGCATAGATACTACATAGTATTTTGCTTGACAACAGAAAGCGGAAGTTAAGTAGCGGAAGTAACATGCGGAGATAGTGTGAGAGACAAAAAAATTACAACGACAGCATATATACTAATACTGTTAGTTTTACTGCTACACTGCTACAAGGAGAGTACTCGTAGTAAATGGCATAAACGTAAACTTATTAGATATCTCTACCTGCCGCCAACAGTGTAACGATAATGTCAACGCTACAAAGCAACACAATTTATTTGAAATGTGTATAAAACGGATGTTTTGCTGAAAATAATGGCAAAATGTAATAATAGGTAATAAAAGGTTGAAGAATTCAGGCTTGAGTGATGTCTCTAAACATTTGTAAAAAAGCATAAATGTTTGATTTTTCCGGCCATAGTTGTTATTCTTAATATGTATACTCGTATGAGTGTAGTACTTACTTGTGGACATAATTCATTAAAATACAATAAAAATACCAACTAGTTCTTGAGCTCCAGTATTTTGTAGCACAATAATGAGATTTATGGGAAATTGATTGAGGAAACTAAGAAAGAAAAATTTGTTAAAACATAATAAAAATTTTATTTACAAACATATAAAAGCAAGCAAGCTGCAAAACCTGTTAAAGCTAATAGATAGATTCGTAGATATTTTAGAATAGGAGGAGCTCGGCCGAAAGTCGCTTCAGCGGTTACAAAGAGCCAATTATATATTATATATATTTATACATATTTTTGTTTACTTTTAAAAGGCCTTTGATACTGTCCCGCATAGCATTTTATTACGTAAGCTAGAGTGCCTAGTTTCTTTTCTACCTTGACTTAGATCATGTCTCTCTGATAGATTCTCTTTCGTTGATTTTGAGAATACAAGATCTTATGCCTCAGAGGCCAACTCTACGGTGCTATGCTACCTTATTCCTGGTTCTTTATTATTTCTTCTTTTTTAAATGACCTTGGAACTTGCTTTAAAAATTTAGGAAATTAGGAATAATTTGCCCTTTAATATCAAAAAAAGTTTTAATATTATTTTTTCAAGTGGTCAAGTCGACTTATTAACTATTTGATGATAGGCTATATTTTTAATGAATTTTTGGATGAGAGATTTACCTTCATTAATCACATCAACTGCATTATTCCTAAAGCTTATTCTAACGCTGCTTGTTTACGGCGGTATGGTGGTGATTTCAGAGATTCCAACGCGCGCGTTCGAGGCGATGATTTCTAGCCAGATAAGGTTTTCTTTCTCGTCACTACTTTTCAATTCCCAACACGGGTTGTATAAAGAAAAATCAACGCTCAAAAATTTGCTGGAATTTGTGCCACACATGTATCTCAAAAGCTTTTAGAGATAATAAGCAAACTGACTTTATCCCATCCATAAACTAAATTTCTCCAATGGATTTCCCATATCTCAGTAATAAAACAAAAAGTGTGGCATTTAGAGGCATTTTATATCAATTGTTTAGTACCTCATCAGTGGGATCTCAAGATAGCCATCCCAGCCGGTTTATGTTTCTGTAATTAATAAATGATTTTTTTATGTCATATACCTCGTTCGATGAAAGACGTTTATTACAAAGGGATCTAGAAATTTTAGCTATTTGGTATGATAATAGCGACATGCCCTTGGGGCCTTCAGAAATTTAAGACCATGTGCTTTTCGCGTAGATTTGTTCAATCATTTCCTTATACAATTAATAACTATAGTTTAGATTTGGGAGCTATGGTGGACTCTAAGCTCAACTTTAATCTTCATATCAATACTACAGTCTAAAAATCGAAAACTGCTTTTATTTCATGTAAATGTTGGCCGCGGCTGCTCTGTAAATGTTTCATATACCGGGTATAATTTCGGCATACTCCCGCAAACATATTGACCGATATCATACGAATAAATTCTTAAATATTGAGCCTCTCACTTCGCGTGCTATATGGGAAGTGACACCTTTTTATTAGCCCCACATTTCAAGCCCAGCTCCTACTTTTTGGGGGAAAAAAATTTGTAAAAATCGCAAGGTAGTGCTCGCTATTCACATGTTCCGACCTTCGTCGCCTTTGAAGTAGTACGGTCCAGTGGCTTTTCCGCAATACTTTTGGTTACTTTTTACTCCAAATATGACAGTTTCACTTATTCGCGTATCTATTCAACTAGAAATGATATCTGCTGCTGTATATAATTTTTGTACAAAAAAGTGGATTTTCATTCAACTTTGCCTGCGCCCGTTCGCCAGATTTTAGCGAATGTGGTAGGAATACTTTAGCTAACAGTAACAGAAGCCCAACTACTAGGAACGGCGCATCGATAACACACGGTCGTCATTAACACTGGCAGATACAGCTGCGATATTTGTCTTTATATGGGCTCAATGTAAGCGTGTGGGTAGATCAATGTCCACATATGTAGATTTTATATGAAATTTTATCACAAGCTCTCAAATAGGCGCCTGAGAAGGTCGATCAAGCTGAACTTTATTAACCGAGCTTGAATTTTACTAGCAATATTCCGATATTCGAAAAAGTGCAAAGCATTAACTTTTATTTATATAAGAAATAGTATACAAAAACAACAAAGCAACAAATTATTCGAATTGTTAGGAATTGAAAAACAGTGACCGTACTTAACGGAAAACAAAATAAATACAGAAAATGTAAAAAATGCAAATGTCAACAAATAGAGAAGGTGGTCTAAGAAGCATACCTTCGGTAAGAAAAAGAAAAAACAACATAAGTCCCTGTTAAGTGCAAAGCAAATGGAAAAGAGTTAAAAGCTTTGCAAAAATATTGCTATTCGTAAATTGAAAAAAATGCAAAAATTGTTGAATGCTTTTAGTATTTCCATTTTCAATTTCATTTTCATTTTCATTTCCATTGCATTGCTCAAAATGCTACACCGTTTATTTACATAAATTCCAAAGCGTTCTTCGTCTTAACTTACACTGTGTACGCTCTAACTCTCTCATACGCTCTTGAATCTGCTCCTAAAGGTCAAGAAGCTAAAGTCGCAGAGTACGAAGGCAGTCGTCTTAGCGATTTGTTGAATAAATGCTCATAAACTGTGTCTGTATGTATACCCGTTTATAAGTATTATACCTTCTTTGCTTGTGGCTTAAACACCAAGGAATGAGAAAAAAAAAATGGAAGAGGAAAAACCACACAAACAAATATTATGTGTACATACCATACTTATGCATTAGCCAACAGATATTTCTTACTAAAGAAAATCCGAAAGAAAAACAAAAAAAAAAGAGAAAATAAAGAAAGAGAATAAACAACTGAAACGAAAGTCTGCACGGAGCTGACAGGCAACAGATGGTTGTGGTGAACCGAGGGAAAAATAGAAATACGAAAAATCGAAAATGAAGAGAAATGAGTAAAAGAGAAAGAAAAAATAAAAATAAAAAGAAATTTGACAAATGAAATATTGCGCAAAGAAATATATTTGAAAAATGTTTGGATATGGGTAGAGCTGTAATTCGGTATTCATTGATGGTATATACATATGTATGTATACACATACTCGTACTCGTACAGACACACCAAAGTTGTGCTGAGTTTATGTTGAAAAGAAGTAATACGCTTACGTTTGGCAAACTTGTTGCTTCAATGCCAATTTCTCAGCAAAATTTGTACTCAAATGTTAAGCCAAATGAGAAGCTTTGCATAGGAAATTCACTTACCTAAAAATATACATATACATACATACACGTATATGTTATGCATGTCCACCGGGTCGTTTGAGTACACTTGTGTATTAACTTAGCCAAAGTAATGGCCTAATGGCAAAACGATTTGTATGCAGAAAAGTAAATAAGAAAGATTACCAAGAACCATTGTAAATAAGAAAGGTATTTTTCTACAAATACTCGTGCATATGTACATACCGTTATTTAGGAAGAATATTTATCTCTTTATGTAAAATGATGGATCACGAAAATTTACCTTTCGAAATTGTTATAGAATATACGTATGAATATTTTTCAAAGAGTTTACCTTTATTGAAATGCCTGAACATTCCGATTAATAATTATTATAATGTAGCAACTCGTTCTTTTCACCAGGAGGTATAAAATTCCCATGTTCACACCACCAGTGCTCTCAGGAGCGGACCTGCGCATTGCTGAGTCTGCGAAATACCTGGGACTCATCCTGGACAGGAAATTAAGTTGGTCACAGAACTCAGAGGAAAGGATGCGATGGGCGTCCACTGCCTTTTATATCTGCAAAGGAGCGACAGGCCGGAAATGGGGCATGCCACCCAAAATAGTGTATTGGCTTTATATCACAGTTTTTTTTTACTTCTCTATGAGGTTGTAATCTGGTAGCCAGTACTTGAGAAAAAGTCAACTATTTCCAAATTCGATAGAATACAAAGGGCAGCACTCCTGTGCATCAGCGGGACACTTCGTACTACACCAACTGAGGCAATGAATATTCTCTTAGATCTATTTCCCGTTGACATATTGGGGATGTATAATGCTGCTTGCGCCGCTGTAAACGATGGGCATACTAGCATCTTAAGAAGATTTCGTACAGCGGATAAAACAGATTACTGCATATCATTCACTGACTTCATGACAGACTTCACGGTAGTTATCCCGAATAGAAACTTTTGAAACAGGGCGCCGAATCGATACATTTTTACATGGATGGGTCAAAACTACACAACAGGGTCGGTGGAGGGGCTTACTCAAGGGAAATTGGTATCTTTAAATCCTAGCCCTTACCGGATCACCGTAGTGTTTCACAGGCTGAATTGGTGGTCATACATGTGACTGACAATTGTCTCAGATCATTGGCACTTTCGGATAATCATATCCATATTTTCTCTGATAGCCAGGCCGCATTACGAGCCGAGGCGACTGTAACAGTAAAATCTAAAACCGTAGAGGACTTACGTAGATCACTAAACGTGATGGCTAAGCAGTTCTCTCTGAACCCTGATCACAGTAATAAAATGGGTAATGAGATGGCGAACGAAAGCACTTCCCTTGCATTTTCACCATCATGGAAGAGTGTGGGCATGTTGCTATCCACTTGTAAGCTCAATTAAAAGAGTTAGTCATTAATGACGCCAATTTAAGATGAAGAAGCAACACATGTAATGTGGCCAGGGAAATATGGCCAGAATGGCACAGTAGAAAGTCACGAGTTGAAAAGTAAGGATATGTCTACAGTTATAGGTCTTCTTACAGGGCATATCTTATTGGACAGGTACGCAGAGAGATTGGGCATTACATTTAATAATTTCTGCAGAAGTTGCAGATGGGGAAAAGCACCGGCAGCCCCTTCAAACAACCAACCAACACTACTTCATTCAAGGGTCTACGGTGTCTAACCTTGCAGTAGCTCATTTTTTTCTGTCTGTTGTGCCTGTGGCTTTCTATGGCTGCAATGTTGACTTCAATTTCACACGTTTCCTTAACGGTTTCCCACAAAAATTAGTCCAACGAAGTCAAAATGCTGCCGGGCGGCGGCCAGTTGACATTATCTTTTCAGCTACATGTTGATTTTCGAACAAAGTAAGCAAAGGTGTTCTGTTAAATCCACACAACGTCTATGGCATTCCATTCCGTAACAAATAATCTCTGAGGATGAAACGGTATCTACGACATCGACCGTAATAACAGCTCCTTTGTAGCTTTTGAAGAAAAACGCCCGTCCACAACGCCGCTTCAAAGAGCTACTCCGAGCCCTTACTGCGACAGTTTCGCTTGTTAACGAAGTCGTAGTGGTGAAAAAGAGCTTCACCCGAAAAGATGATAACTCGGAAGAAATCTTCTATCAGCTTAGATTCGCTTCATTATTTCGATTAATTATGAGTCTCCAGCTCTTGGACCAATGGAACTTTATAAGCTTTCATACTGAAGGAGTTCTCAGAAAGACATTGCCGTCATCCAATATATTTGGTAGATCTGTGAGACAAAATAAGGTTTGTCCATATAATTCCAGCTTCCCTGGCTTTGGGAGAGAAGGTAGAAGAGTTGGACCAAGAATTCAACGCTTGGATTGCTTGGGCGCTGTTTTCGCGGCATAGTGATTTCAAAGTATCTCTGAGCCTTCATGAAACCTTTACGATATCTTCAAAAACCAAACTCAAATCAAAGAAATAAATCCAAATTGAAGATACATTGTTAGGCGAAAGACATGGCTTCAAAGTTGATCCAGAATCGGCAAGAGTATATCAAAAAGGATTTTATATTCAACTCATATTTCCTCACTTTGAGAGTATTGTGGGGAGAAAAGTAAGGAGTCACTATAGATATATGTTTATCTTAAAGACTTACAACATAGGTAGACCTTATTTCCTGAGAGCAGGTCAATCATCTTTTGATATATCTGTGGGTAATCAAAGAGAAGACGCAATCAGTGAGTAGGGAGAGGCTGATGAACATTATCCGCCTCAAAATCAAACTCACGAAGGGGGCGAATTCGAGACCTTAAGCGAGTATGAAGAAGTTGAAATAATAGAGTGATGTATAAGAAAACTATACGATCCTTTTATTTACTATTCAACCTATTCAAATATGATGTAATTTGGTGCCTGATTTACTCTTGATCTAAGTAAGTAATTGAAAACGTTAATTCCACTATCAAAAAACAGCCAAGCTCTCGAAGGAGGTTATCGTATCCGTCTTACAAAGTGGATGAAACCATTTATTATTTCGGTTTTTCATACCCCCTTTTTTATATTCTAAGTACCTTGATTTTTTAACACAGTAATGTTGAAAATGTACTCAATATGTATGAAAATTGATGACTTATGGATTATCAGAGCCTTTTTTGTTGTGTTTTTTTTTTTTTGTTAATTCACTACGAAGTCCATTATTTTGCGAGATTTATGATACTTACTTTAACTTACTTTTCAAATTTGAAATAGAGCTTACTTGGAGGCATAAAACTTGTTCATATTTGCTTAGCAAAACACACGAGTAGGTATATACCTATGCATGTAATACACATACGTGTACACATCAACTGCCTCTGAGTGCTGCTTGGCAAACAGAAAATAATGATTGTTGAATTGAAAAAGATGTAAGAAGCCAAGGGCAGATTGAAATTGATGGCGAATTGTGCAAAGTTGCAAGACAAATAAAACTTAACGTTACTTTGCTAGACACTAATGTGACTTGTCGCTTATTTGTGTATGATTGTATGCATATAAGTTACAGTGAAAACCCCTGTTGGAAATAATTTTAATATAAATTAGATTTTGATTCAAAACCACGTGGGTAGTTTTGGAACACAAGATTTTTTTTACGCTATGTAAAAATAAAGGAAAGGAAAATTAAGAATTTCATTTGCGGACTTTATTGGTACAAAAAAAGTCATTTTGTTAAAAATTAAAGGCATCATAAAGTTAGGGTTAAGAGATCTTTAATTTAAAAATAGCAATTTTTGAGTGTGTTTTTTCTTAAAAAACTACATACATTTTTAACTTCTATCAACAAATCTCATGCTTAAGCCATTGGTAGCCATTATTTGTAACTTTTCCGGTAAAATCGCTTTGCAAATGAGTAACAGTACAACCAAAGTAAAGTAGTTACTCAGCTACCTGAAGGGCACATTTTCATATCAACTAATATCAATTATCATGTCCTTACTTTTAGTAAAAAGTAATTTTCGTAGAAAAAATATTACAAATTTATCTAAGCCAAAATTACTGCCATTAATATCCAGCCTAAGGTGTTGTGTATGAAGGGAGAATACAATATTCGACTAAAATCCATGCTATTTCCTGTAATTTATGTGTGAGATAAAAGTTTGTCTAACATTTTTTTTGTTTATCGCTTACTGCCTCACTTATATGTGTTTGCTTTAAGGCATAATAATTTACTTTAACACAACCCTATGTATGGCAGTAAAAATCTGCAGTCGTCTGTGGGGCGAATTTTGCGATAATGAATTCGGTTCTAATGGATTTCGTTCGTTTGAATAACTTTACATGTCTACCTGTATTTATACATACAAACGTATTTATATCCACATATACGTGTGCTTTTGCATCATAATTCTTTTGTATGTCTAGCAAATCTACGCATTAGAAAGCATCCAATACCAAAACGCACAACTGATTCTTTGTTTCGAGCCATTTAAAAGCAACAGATTTAACGGTTTAGTGTCTTAAGTTTGCATGCGTGACTTGGCATATTTATTAGCACGAAATATTATCGTATCATCATAAACATCTCAGGTGAATGCTAAAGTGTTTTTATAATTTTTGTTGTCTATTTTTATAGACGCCTACCATTTTGTAGAATTTGCTGCCTTTTTGTCAGATTTTTCCTTCATTTATGCACTCACCTGTCTGTTTTAACATGTTTTAATTTATTAGCTGTCTGTTTAAGACAGTGCTTGTGTGCTTGCGAATATTAATTTGCAGTCCATTTTCATACTTCCGCTGCGTTTCGTTGGCGGATTAAGCTGATGAAATGTTTGAGAATTTTATTTTAAGATTTTTTAATCACTAAGATTTCCTGGTAGATTTAATTTTTTTATACAATTTTTTTATAAATAATCACCCACATTTCGAAAAATTTATACCAAAATATGACTCAAAACAAAAAAAGGGAATTTAACAAAATTAAATTAAATAAATCAATTGAAATAAAATAAAATAAAATTTAATGAAATGAAACAAAAAAAAGGTAAATTAATATAAATTTAAATTTAAATATGGAAATAAAATAAACTGATAAAAAATAAAATAAAAATTAAAGTAAAATAAAATAAATTCGAATTAAAGTAAATAAAAGAAAACAAATTTTATTATAATAACATGAAATGAAAAAAATTACAATGGAGTCAAATAACTCTTTTCAAGTTTCGCATTCGTACGGTAATAATGAAAAGTAAGAAAGGTGAGAAATATTTCTTAAACTGTTGCAAATGAATTATTTGAAATGTCCCTGTTTATTATCTCAGTCCCCATTATTTATGATGAATCAAAAACTTTATATAAATTTTTAAATTTTTTATTCCACGATACTGAAATAATTCAGATAAGATATGTGCCATTCAAATTTTGCAAATAAGCCACTTAAAAGTTATCACATATTATTTCATCATTAACATAATCCATTTTTTATGTTAAATATTATGTTAAATTATATTTTAGAATTATTTTTCTTGACTTTAGTTACGTATACGCACTGTTGGGCATTGTCATGAACAGTAAGTAATTTATAAAATTATTTATAATGAACAGTAAAGAGGGTCTATATCTCTCACAGCTTATCAATGTGCGCTTTTTTCCTTGGTTCCACATTTATCTGCAATACTGTTCTTTTTATTTTAGTTAAATTTCCTTGCTTGGTTGCTGCTGTCAGTAAGTTGTCAACGCTTGTTGTTAAGCTAGTTGAGGGTTCATTGTATTGTTGCTAAGCTATTTGATTAGTTATTCGAAAGTGTCTTTTTGGGATGTTTTTGTATTTGTCGTTCCCTTATTTTTTATCAGTGATTGAAGCAAATTGACAACGATGTCTGCACGCACACAATTCTTTCTAAAATATACCCTATTCTAGCTTCTAGGTTCACTATGTGCGTATAATATGCAGTAGAACAAAGAGATTTAATTTGAGTTTCGATTCTGAATTTAATATAATTCTATAGTATATGCCATTGGCAATTCAATGCTTAAAATATATTATTATCAGCTCACTCTCTATCTATTCTTTTGTTTTGATATCCACCGCCTTTATTGATTCATCTAAATTTCACTAATTATGGAAATTTTTAGTTTATTGTGAATCCATTGCATATTCAACTGTACGCCTATTACATATGTTTCTTTGATAGTGCACATATTTATGTCGAACTCTTTGAATCTACTGAGGCCCACTACGCCTGTAGCGTTTTGCAAAATTTTAGTAAATATTTAATTCCAAAAAAAAAAAAATAATAATAATTATTATAATACTCACTCATATTTTAACATCACAATCATCAAAACCACAAAGTTTTTACCAGTATCAGTGTTCCAAATTCAAATATTCGATTGTTAAAACCGCAGTATAACTGCTGTTATTTAAATTTTATTAACAAAAGCTTAATAATGTTTTTCGTATGAAATGTATTATGATATTTAATTTCTGTGGTGGGTGATATGTATTTTGGTTTACTTTAAATTGGTTTTAATCATAACCATTTTATTATAGAACTGCCACGCTTTGTTCCGTTAACTTAATTACCAAATTAAGTAACGTATGATATACAATATCTGCAACACTGCGAATAAGTTATTTTAATTTTTTTTATTTTAAAATAAAAAATAAGGTAAGAAATGAAAAAAGAATAAAATCAAATAAAATAATATAAAATAAAATAAAATAAAACAAAATAAAATAAAATAAAATAAAATAAAATAAAATAAAATAAAATAAAATAAAATAAAATAAAATAAAATAAAATAAAATAAAATAAAATAAAATAAAATAAAATAAAATAAAATAAAATAAAATAAAATAAAATAAAATAAAATAAAATAAAACAAAATAAAATAAAATAAAATAAAATGAAATGAAATAAAATAAAATAAAATAAAATAAAATAAAATAAAATAAAATAAAATAAAATAAAATCAAATAAAATCAAATAAAATAAAATAAAATAAAATAAAATAAAATAAAATAAAATAAAATAAAATAAAATAAAATAAAATAAAATAAAATAAAATAAAATAAAATAAAATAAAATAAAATAAAATAAAATAAAATAAAATAAAATAAAATAAAATAAAATAAAATAAAATAAAATAAAATAAAATAAAATAAAATAAAATAAAATAAAATAAAATAAAATAAAATAAAATAAAATAAAATAAAATAAAATAAAATAAAATAAAATAAAATAAAATAAAATAAAATAAAATAAAATAAAATAAAATAAAATAAAATAAAATGAAATGAAATAAAATAAAATAAAATAAAATAAAATAAAATAAAATAAAATAAAATAAAATAAAATGAAATAAAATAAAATAAAATAAAATAAAATAAAATAAAATAAAATAAAATAAAATAAAATAAAATAAAATAAAATAAAATAAAATAAAATAAAATAAAATAAAATAAAATATAATAAAATAAATAAAATAAATAAAATAAAATAAAATAAAATAGAATTAAAAAAAAAAATTAAATGAAAGCCGTCGAATAGTTATTTTGATAGCTTACAAAACGACAAAATAAGCTCTACACAGACTCTGCCAATACAAGAACAAAATATTGCTTGTAATAAGACAATTAATTACTTAAGAACCGAATCAATTTTTGAGCATTTTATTTGAACCAAGAAGAGTGGCTTCCACTAAGTCTGTAAGATCTGTATATAAAACCTTTGCCACTATCTTTCACTTTTACTTAAGAGTGGCTAGATCCCTTTCACCAATTATTTATCAAGACAAAACTGCAGAATTCATAAAAAAAATTAAATTTAGCACGTAAGTCATTTGTTAGGGCGTTAAGTTCATAGGTTTCTAATATGGAAAAAATCAAAAAATGTAAAGTATAACAGTTGATATTTTGCAAAAAATATCGAAGAAGATGAAATTTTTAAAAAGTAATGTAAATAAGGGTTAAAAAAATATGTTTTATTAGTTTGGTTTGCGCATTTTTTCCCTCCCAAAGCCATTTATAATTAAATCTTGCAACGTATTCCACGGAGGCAAAGCAACCAGCGGTCTGGCGATTTAATCGATTTTACCTAATATATATTTCACAAACGCACACCTGTTCTGTGCAAACACTTCTCACCAGAACAAGGAGTATCGGCCAGTGGCAGCAGCAACAAAAAACTCAAAACTGCTACGCGTTGGATATTTTCACAAATCGATCAGAAAGGCGAAAAAGAAATACTACGCACCTGCAAATATAATCAAGACAAATTGATGCTTGAAAATATTATGAGAATGTATGTGAACGAAATATGCCAGCCAATGAATGAATGAAGCTTATGCATGATTGACTACATTGCAGAGCAACACGGTTATCTGCCGTACGCCGGTCGGTCTGTACAATCTACTTTACTCACGAACGCACTCATTTAGTTCCTCTCGCCGATTTATTTGTTTAAGAGTACCGTCTGTGGCCGGTTCAAGCTCTATTAAATCTGTTGTTTGGCGTTTATTTTAAAGAGGAGCCTCTACAAAAGCATGAAGTGCAAAACATAAAAATAAAAAAAATGAAATATCTGAGTTATAAAAATGTTTGCGTATAGAAAAAGAGAGTCAACTAAACTCAACTAAACAATAAATACCATATAGAATTTGTTTTTGTGACTGTCATTTCTGTCTGTCTGTTTGTTGATTATCTATTATGGCTACACATCTCTAATTCTGCCTAATTACTTCTATTCTTCAGCCGTAATTTGCTATTTTTCATAACATATCGATTCTTTTACTGTCAGTTTCACTCGGTAGGATGTCAATCTTCATTTTGCAAATTATATGCCAAAATGAAATTGTTGGAATTTACGTTTGCTTGTTGACAGGTGAATGAAATTGGCATCAGTCCTATTTGTATGTATAATTGAAGTAGATTTTGTGTTTAAAAATAAATTACTGAGAAATATCTACGTAAGTAAGTCAATAAATAGGATAACAAAGTAGCGTACATTTTATTAAAATGAATAGCATTTTGTCTACATTCTAAAATTTGAATAACAAGAAAGGATGAGTGATGCGCCGGTGAAATAATTACCACACGATATTAAAAATTTATTTACCAAAACACAAAAGGGAAAAATAAAATTAATTATTGGGTGTACAAATTAGTTTGGTCTGTTTTTTGTTTTCAAAATAGTATTTTTTTTTCATTAAAAAAAAAAAGAAAAAAGAAATACAACATTCATGGTACTGTTAGTCTAGCGTCTACTTTTGCTCATCTTTCTGTTAATTTTCGAATGAATCCTCTATTTCCTTGAACCATCCATTGAGACATTATTCGATTTCTTCGAATGAACCGAGCCGGTGATTATCCAAATCATTTCGCAACTGTCGAAAAAGCCAGTTGTAGGAAGGAGCAAGATCTGAGTAATACGGCGGATGAGGCAAGACCTTCAATTTGAGAGTTTCCAGGTAGTTTTTAACCGTTACCGTAACCACATGCGGCCGAGCGTTGGAATGTTGCAAAAAGATTTTGTCTTGCTTTTTGGTCATTTTTGGTCGTTTTTCATGCAAACCAAGACTCAAACCCATTAGTTGTAGTCAATAACGTTCCGCATCAATGGTTTCGTCTTGTTTTGGTAGCATTCCTCCTTTTGAAAATTTTTGGTCTGAACTGGACGCTCTTTGTCTTCAACGCTGACATCATAACTTTTGAAACGTTGAAACCACTCTCTGTATGACTTGGCGGTCGACACAGATTCACCATAAACTTTCACAAGCATTCGATGGGCTACGCCTACATATTTCTTCCAATTAAAATAGAAAATTAAAACTTCCCGCTTTTTCGCTGTTTATTTAACACAAATAAGGACATTTTCTATGGAGCAAAAGAGACTGTTGTTGTTGTCGTTGTTGCTGTACTAATTATTATTGACAGATGCCAAACCTTTCCAATTAAATAGGTAATCGCTTCCTGCAGGTGGAGAAATAAATGAAATGTTTGGTTCCCCCTTAAATATATAGGTACATATATAAATAAATTTATATTATAAAATTCATGAAAACTTGTTAGAGAATCTTTGAAGGGAATTAAAACGACGGTCATTTTTTTTTTTTTTTATTGTATATTAGTCCATTATCGCCAGTGAAGCCAGGTCCTTCTTCACCTGATCTTCCCAGCGGAGTGGATATCTCTCTGCTGCTCTGCTTCCAAGAATATGAGAATTTCTGGAGAATATGAGCTAGCCAGGGTCCTTTAATTCGCGTCTATGTCCTCGTATACCTCATAGCCATCGTCTACGGTATTCGCCGGCACTGTACGTGAGAAGGATCAGATTGAGATGTGTCCACTGTGGCCGAGTGGTTAGTAGTGCGTACTACTAGTGTATGTTGAAGGTCATAGGCCGAAAATTAAAGAAAATGAGTTAATATTTTTTTAAATTGTTGAAACAACATCTTAACGCTCACCACAAAATTTCTCAGACAGAAATCCCTTCATGCTGATATCTGGACTATTAAATTGAAGAATACACAAATATTGTCACATTTTATAAGTGATTTTTGTAAGGTTTGTCTCAAGATAATTGGCATAAATGGTAAGGTTCTCTTTCGCGTGGATAAGGCAGAGCAGGCATTTTAGTTCAAATCATTACGATTGTTTTTGATTTCTTTTTAAGCTCAATATATTCTAAGCTTCGATCACGGGATCACTTCGCAGTACATCTTCTATGTTCGATCTTAAAGCTCATCTTATGCTCGCATCTTGACCTATTACAGATGAATCGCAACTTTGTTATTGCCAACCATTTTTCGAGGAAAAAAACAATAACCGCAGCCCAATTAGCCTCACCCTTTGATAAGCAAGTTTGCAACATCGTGACGTAGTCAGCGCTCATCGACGAATTTCTGGCGTCCACAGAAAACATCTTATCATTCTTGGGTGGAGCCCAAATAAGCGATAAATTGAATAATGAGAGAGCTATAATTCGGAGTTCCGCTTTAGTAAATTTCACCAGGTCCACCTGCTTCCTTTATCGGGTCATTACATGGAGTTTCTCACCGAAAGCCTTTTTGAAGTTGTTTTGGATTAACAAAGATTTTTTATGTACGTAGCAGAAAACTTCGTCTAAAACCAATTTCTTGCCTCTCACCCGATAACTTTTCCAACTGGTGTGTCCTCCACAAAATAACGGAACACTCGTGGGTTAATAATCATAACGCTATCAGCAAAGAAGCCAATATTTATTTTTATTTATTTATTTTTTTTGAAAATATTTACTGACACGCTCACTCAATCTGTTGTAGATTTCATGTAAAGCACATCGCAACCAAAGCAGGATTTGCTAGCGACAGCAATTTTTTCCCAGCTGCTATGTCTTTTCGTATATGTTGTTGTTGTGCTTATAATACTTCAAAATTTTATCAGCTTCAGGTGCCTGTATGAGGATATTACACACATGTACATCCATCAAAATGCGAGAATTTTAGGAAGTTTAAATAGCTAGAAAATATTCATCGTTTTCCACAACAACAATTCTTAAGGGCATCACTCTTTTCC
>JAWMAG010000054.1:8202500-8432500 GCA_037013455.1 Ceratitis rosa
TGCCGAGTAGGCGAAAGAGACAAAATAAGTTAATACATAACATTAGTTGGTACACAAAAATGAGCTGGCCGGAAGTGGAAAAGTCAAGAGGAATGAGAAAAAATTCCAGAAGAAATGCTTTTATTTTTAAATAACTTTTCACAGCATTTCTTATTAGCTTTAACTCAAACACACACACACAATCATGCCGTGTGCTTGTAATTACAGAATCACACTGTTTCCGTTCGTTGTCTCGTTGTAGATGGCAATGCGGAAGAGCAGTTGAAGTAAAGCAAAATCAAATGCTCACTGTCGCTTGTGGCCAACTTGCATTAATTTGCACTGTGCTTTGATAATTCAGCGCTAGTATTGACTAATTAAATGAGGTTCATCTTACTATAGAAGTATGCAGAAAATTCCAACTCTTTTCTGCATCTTTTGTCGTTTGTAACTTTTTGGAGTTTGCATCCCTACAGTTTTTTTATTACTACTTTCTCAGCGATTGTTTTATGCAAATTTCTGTACTTTGCATAAATTTAAAAGTTTTTTAAGCAGAAAGGCAAAGCGTTTCGCATTTATTTTTTACAATTTCCTTTGTTTCTGACTTTTACTTATCGGCACTCTTTGTTTTTCTACATTTTATTTTATTTGTGCTTCATTTTTGATTTTTGCCTTATCATCGCTATTATTCTTCACTTGTACTGAAGTTTTCAGGGTTGATTGCATTTTTGTCCTTACGAACGCCTTCGGTCATTATTACTTTATGTAAATACTTTTTGATATTCAATGCGCGTTAATGGGGTCTGTTGTTTGTTTCTAAATAACTGAAGGGTTTCAACGAAAATTTACAACTTTTTGAAAGTGTTAAAAGTTAATAAGAAGTATTTAAAAAAGAAGAAAAGAAAATAAAAACTAAATATATAAAAAAATAGAGGTCTTAGGAAATATGCAAATTACATAACAATTTGTTTTACGCAAATGATATCAATATGACTTATTATTTTTATGCGACTGTGGGCTTTTGCCCAAATGCTTTTTTTTAGACCTTTGAATTAGGATTTTCATATTGTTTTTAACGAGAGCAATGATGATCATTTACATTTATTGCATTGTTTTATTGAGCAACATTATTACCCTTTTTATATATATGTAGGTAGAATTAGGTGTAACTAGCTTTTGGAAAATTGAGTATGTTCTGGTCTCAGTGTGCCCCTAGCACAACAGCCGATTGCAAGCTGTCTTTCATGTCATCATAAGTACGCTCCAAGTGCTCATTAAAGTCCTCTTCGGTCACATGGTTAACTTACTTCGCTTTGCTATGGATTGTATATAAACGCTTCTGTACCGAATTGATCACCAGAACTCGGTGACGGAGTGCCTCTCTCTCTTTCACACACCATCACAAAGCTAACAACTATTTTCCAACCCTCTATATGACCGCAATAGTAGATGCCATGCGGACCCTTTCATTCTTGTGCCGCCTAGCACACTTCTTGAACGACGGTGATGTTGGTTTAAGGTTAATGTCTTCTTTAAGGTTGATGTCGTATTAGCCGCAATAACCGAATGGTAAGCAGTTTGTAATACCATTTAGAAAGCCAGGATTCAAGTCCAGATTATAGAAAAATATTTTTCTAATTACGTTCACTCCTCGCAGGAAGCGCTCTGGCGTGAAATAAAAGCTCTTCATATAATATCATTGGCTGTTTGGAGGTGGCTTAGAATAAACTGTAAGTGTCTCCTTCTGTATCAAGACGCTTACCACCATTGAAGACAGAGCTCCCCCGAAAAATGCTTCAGTGGTTATAAAGCATCTATTACACGTACTGGGTTGTGTTATTTGTGGTTTCGAAAATAAACGTAAATAAAATTTAATTAAAAAATTTGTTTTCATGAAATTCATTCTTTACTATTGTATAAAATACTATATCATTCAAGTGATCGCCTCGCCTGGTGGTACCTCAGCCATAAGTTGACAAATGTTGGGTTTCAAGTGCTCAACAGTTAAAGTCTTATCCCCATAAACACGATCCTTCACCAAGCAATACCATAAGAGGTCAATCGATGTCAAATTGCACGATCTCGGTGGCCGGAAAATTTTTCTCGCAATAAATCCATATTCGTTCGAGTTGTATGGAATGTGGTACCATCTTAATGAAACCACATGTTGTCCTGGTCGTGCTCTTCAATTTTAGACCTAAAAAAGGCGATTTTCTTATGATCGTAACGATCCGAGTTGACAGTGATAGTCTCGCCATTGTCGATTTCAAAAAAGAAAAATCTAATCACACTCGAAAAATCGTCGTCCACTGCTTGTTGTTCAAACATCCAATCGAACTCACAGTACCGTTATTTGAGGGGAAACGAAACAATTCAGTTTCTTCAAATTTCTTTAAAATTTTGCTTGAGTAGTTGGACGATTATGTGCATCACAATAAGCTCTTAAAGCCCGAAATGAAGCTACGTTTGAATAACTATTTTTGTAGTAGATTTTAATAATTTTAAATGATTCATTTTCATATATAAATACCTGCCCTTAAGTTGAAACAAGCATGATTGGTTTGAGAGCTAAGTTGACCAGATGTGTCAAAATCAAAAATCCAAAAAAAAAAAAAAAGATTGTATCTCGCGTTGCGTAAGTCCGATGGGGTTCTGTTAGATGATGTTAGAAAGATGACATTTTGTACTAAAAAAACTTTTCTGACAGTTTTGAGATAGGTTGATTCAGTTTTGTTTGAGCGTGCGTCAAAGATGGACACTAGCATGGAGAAAATACCCTATATTTTACAGTTTTTCTTTAATAAGGGCCAATTGACAAGCCAGGCGGCGGCAAATCTATATGATTAGCGTTTATGGTCCTGATACTATTACAGTCAATCAGGCACATTCGGTTTCACTTCGGTAATTTTGATGTAAAAGATGCTTCACGGAGTGGAAGGCCAATTGTCGGAAATGTCAATAAAATCATGGACATTGTCAAGTCCGACCGCCATGTAAGCACTGTTGCGATTACTCAAGAGCTGAAGATTGTGGGTGCGTTAACCGAGTGGTTAGCATTGCGTACTGCCAATCAGAAGGCCGGGGTTCAAATACTGATACCACCAACATCCAAAAGTTATAGAAAATGAATTTAAGAATTAAGTTAAATTTTCTAATTGCGGTCACCCCTCGGCAATGAATGTCAGCCCCTTCGAGTCTATTTCTGGCATGAAATATAGGCTTCTCATAAAAAAAACCATCAGCCGTCCGGAGGCGGCTTAGTATAAACTGTAGGTTCCTCCATTTGTTTGAAAAACATCGAGACGCAAGACCACAATTTGGAGGAGGAGCTTGGCTGAATACGAAGAGAAAAAATTAAACCATTAAATTTCAGGCAAAAATAATGGATTTATCTTTACTACATCAATATTTATTTATATATGTATATTGTCTTGGTCTGGATGTGATTACCCTCGAATATTGGTAAATATTTATTAGGTAATATTTCATTTATTATTGTTTATTAGCTGTTATTTTTACTCCAAATAAATACCTATGACGTATTCCACTTTCTTTTAACACAAATATTTTAAGCAACCTTTTTCCACTACAGAGCTCTTTACACCCGAAAAGTTTCCACTCAATATGCTTTTAATTTTTTTTAATGTACGTACACACCTGCGAGCATATGTGCGCATATACCAATAGGGACCTACATATTTGATTAAAGTTAACCACATCAAATAAAAAAAAATCATAAAAAAATAATAGAAAATGAAAAACATATTGTTCGAGCTAACGTAATAAAAATGTACATATCAAATAGGGATTCTCTATATATTAACTCAATTTAAAAGCTGAATCCTTTGCTTTGCGTATTAAATCAAAGTACCCTCAACAAACGAAGGTCCGTCAAGGCAATGCAACGGCAGCATGACAGTTTTGTGAGTGTTTTTATTTGCAGTTTTATTTATTTATTTATTTATTTTTTGATTTTTTTTTTGCTCAATTGGATTATTGCAAAACTTTTTGATTGACTTGTTCATCGGGAATGGGGTTGAGTGTCGACCTTCAATAACTTTGCTATCGACAGTGATTTAAGTGAATTAGTCTACGATATATTTTCAATTGAGCGGTTAAAAAGTGTGGTTAGAGTTGGCCAATAAAATATCATACAATTAAGAAAAGATAAAAAATGATTGAGGATAATATTATAAAGTTGATATACAGTAGTTTAAAAAAAGATTATGTACGTGGTTGAGGGATGAAACAGAAAATGGAAAAATAACAAAAGACTGTGTTCACAGCGGAAAATGTTTTTTAAGCGGGTGGTTTTATAACCAAGAATACTGCTTTGATTCGCAAAACTCTAAGCGTACTAAAGAAGAAGAAGAAGGGAGAATTTAGAGCTTTGCACGTCGCTGATACAGAGGATATGTTCATTTTTAAGCAGTGATATTTTCTAGATACCTAAACAAAGAATACATCAACGAATTTAAGGCTTTACTGCTTTCACATATAAATACATTACATATATTTTTATTTTGATAATCCAATTTTTTTCCTATTAAATTCGTTTCTTGTAAATAATAAATTTTAGTTTTTATAGAGCTGTCTCAGACCATATATTTTTGTGGAATAGCGAAAAAATTACAACAGTTTGAACGGAAGAAGAATTCAAAAATAATTCAACATAACAATGACCTGAATAAGCATCTAATAAACGTTTTAGTTGTTATGTAGGCGGAAAATTTAAGACCTTTCTTTTTTCTAACCACGACTCAAGCTTTTTCTACTATTTTCTTCAAATTTATCATTTTTCATTTCATTTACAAGTATCAATCAAGTTTGTTCAGTTTTTTCCGCCTGTCAGATATGCAAATAATTTGTCATTGCTTTTACATTATTGCCGGCGACCAATAGAATACTCAACCTTCATTCCTGTGACATTGAAAAAAAAACGAAGAAAAGCAGTAAGGAAATTTGCAAAGTAGCAGCCCAACCAGAGCAACATTGTAAAGCATTTGCATATATTTGTATTTAATATTATGTATAAATATGTATGTATGTATTTTTCTGTTATCCATATTGCTGGATTTAATACACTCCACTCTTACTCATTTTCGCTTTTTTACACTTCTGCTTACAATTCTACTTTCGTTGTTGTTACTTAATTTTTTCCTTTTATTTAAGTTTTTTGTTTTTGCATTTTCTTTATGAGAATATTGCTTATTATTCCTACGCTTTGACGCCAAAGCTTAATAATAAATTTACTTCTATACAATGTCTTGTTTCATTTCCTTTTTTCAAGAATTTTTTTCTGAAATGTTTACGCGTGAAATTTTTCCGCTTGGCTTCTGTTTACTTGGCTACAGCCATAGAATTGCCGTCTTTATGGTCTCTTTGTCTTTATTTCTTCATCGCCTTGATTATATTTGTCAGCTCTTGTCTGCCTATGCGGATTTTTTATTATTATTTTTTTTTTCGCCGCCTTAAGCATTCTTTTGTATTAAATTATGTTGAGCTTATTATTAATTTAGTTCCGATTTGAATATGCAATGAATGTGAAATATGCATAATTTTTCTTATCACCTACTAGAGGAGGAGTAAATAAAAATATAAGTATCGTATATGTAGCAGAAATGGCTCCTTTTTTCTTTTAATGGTATTTTCCGTTGTTCATTATGATTTCAATTAAGCCAGTAGAAACAGAAAGTCTTTAAATGAAACGGTTTAAAATTAAAATTTTATTTTTAAGAATCAGAAGACTTAAGGGATTATATCCACAAATTGTCAAAACATCTGTTGTTAAACTACATTAAATTCTGTCCATTAACATTTTTTCTATTAATTTATAAAATAAAATTCCTCTCTCAAAAAAAAAAAACAAAAAAAAAATTAATAAACAAAAGTATTTATTTTGTTTTTCAAGTGTATATAACCCCTTAATAAAAAATCTCATTTGATTTTAACCGCCTTATTTATAATATTTATTAATAATTAAATAAATAAAATCGTCTGTTTTCAGGTTCGTTTGGAAAAATTCTAACAATGATCAATTGTAAGTAGTTAAAACAAAAAACAATCCCAAATCATCTACATTTATATACAATTAAAGTTTTACAACCGCAGGAATATTTGGCCGAGAACTTCTGATAGAGTTTTTTGAGAAACATTTCATTTCATGTCAGAAATACAATCGGTGGACTTGGCACTCCTTGCCCAGTGGTGAGTGTAATAAAAAAGTAAATTTTCTATAATTTTCATTGTTAGGGTGGTCAGGTTTCGAGCTAACGACCCTCTACAAGATAACCACTCGAAAAGACGCCAGCCAAGAAATCCTAATTATATTAGTTTTAGCTTTTTTAAGTCATGGAATATAATCTTTGTCGTAAGGAGAAATTGAGATCTGCTTTGAAAAAGAAAATACATAGTATGTTCATGTTCTTTCATTTGTTTAAATTCCTCAATTTATCCAACAGCTTTTTATAGTGCTTTATGTTTTCGGCATGTTAACAAAAATAGAAAAATTTAGAATTTATCATTTTCAGTGAATTAAGAAAATATTTAGAACTTTGATGAAATTTTTGCAAATGTTTTAACTTTTGTGTTGTAGTATTTAACATCTCCCCTTTCTCTTTCTCTCTAGTTGCATTCCAAAATCTCAATATGAGTTTATTGAATTTTCAAATAATCGCATATTGCTGAAATTCGCTTACACGAGTGACTGCGTTAGTAGAAATTCTACATTAATGGTGGTATAACAGTGTGGTAACTGGCAGATAGAATAGTGCCCGAAGGGTATTTTTTACTACAATATATAACTAGTTAAGTATAAAAAAACATTCCAATACCATATATGTGCTCAAATGTATCGATTTAAGTATGTATGTAAGTGTAATACTAAAATATATTGTCATTAAATAAGTACACATATGCATTATATTTTCTTTATCTAACTATGAGTATGAAACATTAACTGCGTGCTGTTAAAGCTATAAATCACAAAAAACAAAATAATGCCTGCGCTTAAATGGAAAAAGATGATTAAAGAGCTTACGTTTTGGAAAAAAATATAAATAGTAATAATTGTCTACCAATAAAGTCTTTTCTTTTTAGTTTCAAGATGTAAAGTAATTCATATATAAAATTTATTTGCTTTTAAATTTGCATTATTTAAGCTGATACGAACTATATATGATTTGCAAAAAAGTTAACCAATATATTAATGTTTCTCGGTTAATGAAAAAATCAGAATTAAATCGATTTAAAGTGGATTGATTTATTTTTACAAAAACCTTTGGTATTTGGTTTAATTTTCTGATGTAAATCAAGTTTTAACCCTTTTTTGTGGCTAGCCACAGTTCAGTATATTAACATTCTTATATATGCATTCAGCAAAAAAAAAACTTATAATAACCTTTACATTTAAAGATTCCTTACATATCTAATTTTTTTAATTTTAAAATTCATACTAGTTGGATTTATTTTTTATTTGATTCTAAAAATCTCTGAAATTTTTTATAATTTTTAAAGCTTTTATATATATAATATAATATAATATTTACTAATATCTTTTGCATAAAAGAATCGTTATATTTAGGTCACCCTGCCAAAAACCCATATATTTTGACATCTGTCCGACTTAACTTTGGTTTAGTTAGATGTTCGGAATTTATGAAAATGGAACACTTAACAGCCGCACAATACGTTTAAATTGTTAAAGCCTACCACAAAAATGGGGATTTAAGCGTGACTATGTTTCGTGCTCTAACATAATATTATGGTGCACATAATCATCTAACTACTCAAGAAAATAGTTAAGTTTTAAAGAAATGTGAAAAGGCTGAACAGATGCTGTAAGACCTGTGCACTATATACCTATTTTGATCATTACAACTCAAATATCGTTTCTCGAAGTTCTCAAGAGATAGGAAATTATCACGGCACATTATGGTGTCTTTTGCCCTTGTACTTACATCTACATTCATATAAAGTCCAGCTCACACAACAACTGGAGACAGGTGACCATTACAAATGCCATATATACGTTGACTGGGTGCTTAAACAACAACAAGTGCACAGTGATTTTTCAAATCAAATTTTCTTAAGCTTCGAGGCGCATTTCTCACTCAGAGATACGTACATAAATAGCGAAATTGTCGTGTATAGGCTTTTCCAGCATACTCAAATAACTGAGGAGAGGCCACTATGCCTAAAAATTACCATCTGATGCGGAGTTGTGATTGGACCTTACTTCTTTTAAAACGACAACGGCTGCCACTGAAAATTCCGAGCATTATGATTGCATGATAACCGACTTTTTTTGAACAGCAATTGAAGAACACGTCGTGGACAATATGTGATTTCAACAAGATGGTGTCACATGCAACACAAGTCGAGCGAATATGGCTTTATTGGTCGCGGCATCTCTCGTTTCGGTGATGTCAATTGGACACCCTGATTGTGCTATTGGCAGCTTTGGAAGTTCCTGGCGGGGCTACGCAGAGGACTTTTAACTCTTGAGCACTTTTAAACCAAAATACGGCAAGTTATGGGCCAATATGTGGCAAAAATTGCAAGAAAATAATCTTAGATATAATATAGAACTAGTCCCGAAGGGCCACAAGACCAAAAAGTAAAAATAGAAGAGGGGATAGCGGAGCGCACAAAAACTGACAATGGGTTTCAATTTTGATGAAATTTTACCCGCAGTTTAATTTTATGCAGACTTTTATGGGATTGGACAAATTTTTGTTTTGTTTTTTATTACAGATTTCGAAATTTTTATATAAAGACAGACTTGATAATCTATAAAATAGTCTTCATATTACCAAAATATTTTTACCATTTTTTAAAAAATCCTTTGTAGATTATACAGCCAAGATTTAAACTTATTGTTTATATTTAAACCTAATAAAGATACTTAAAATAATATAAATAAATAGCTCCATCAAATCTACGCAAATTGACACTTAATTCCCAACGCTTAGTTGTAGTTAGCAAAACATCAATTTGAAGGGAAAATCCCTAAATCCTCGGTCAGTCAGTCAGGTTGTGAAATATTCAAATTTATAAACATTTTGTATAAACCTTTATTTTACTTTACCTTTAAGTGCACTTTGGCTTGTCTGTTCCCAAACACTCACTCGAAAAAGGGTCTAATAAATGGCTGCATAAATAACAGTGGGTGAAACAGTAGCAACAACAACAGATAACTATTATTTCTTTACACTGAGCACTTCCAATGTCGAGTGATAAAAAGCTTCTGCATTTTTATATGCACAAAGGTATTTTGCTCACCTTTTTACCGTCAAAAAAAATGCGATGAAATAAATAAATGGTTAGTCTCGCATACGAATACTTTTTATAAATGTTTACGAGTGCTTTTCATTTTGTGGGTAACTAACCAAAAAGAAATGAGAATATGAAAATTGTTTGTGGCCTACATACAGGCACTTATGACAGGAGCTCATATTTAAAATGAAAGTATTTTAATAATATGGTGGTATTTTTTTTTTTTTAGATTTTCAAGAGAGGTGGAATATATGTGAATTTTTTATGATTGCCAATATTTTTCCAAGGACATACTAATTTTTTTTGGCTTTCAAGGTAATATTTTTTTGCAAAATTCGTCACATACATGAAATACTCGTATGTATATGGAGCATGCAGCTTATGAAAGACTTTTCTGTTATAATTGAAATCATTTTGCGCTTGCCAAAAAAGTCAAAAATGATTTTTGATTAAAAACTACGAACTTTCACGCTAAACTTTATTAAACAAATTGAGTGAAAAGCTTTTAAAAAAAAAATTCAGAGAACCGAGTAGCTTAAATTTCAATTTGTGAATTTGAGACCGGTTATGCGTCAATCATATAGCCTTTAATTTTTATTTACTTACAATGTGTGTGTGTGACACTGCAAATGTAATTGAATATGCATTGGGAATTAAATATTAATTTGAGCTAGGCAGATAGGTAGGTAGGAGGGAGTGTAGTATTACTTTGAAAAATTTGCTCCGATCCTACAGCTGCTTTTCGAAACTATTTGTACTTCTTTGTGAACGCTATGAGGTCTCCCACTATAGTTTCTACCGCATGAAAAAAGCTATTTAAAAATACACCTCAACGTTGTTAGTTAGCATATGGTTAGGGTGTATCAAGGCGTTCTTTACTTGAAAGCATTTGCTGGGTAGTCCAAAACGATTCTAAAGGGAATTTTTTTTGCTGGCTGACTATCACTGACTATAAGAATGTCTTTTCCTGAATATTTGTTTTGAAGTTGTTTAACATAATGTCAAAATGTCTTGTACTAGTGAAAGCACGAAGTGGACAACCCTATGTATAGCTGTTTTGTGTTAATATGTGGAGATTTTTTTTATCGAGTAGTGGATCAGGTGATCGCGGTTTGGTTAGGCTTGTTTGCCTAGGAGGGTGTGGGAGCACCCTAATAAATATTTCTCCCTGGTCTGTTAGCAAAAATCTGTGGTTTGTTACGATTTTCTTGCTATTTGAAAAAAGTATATACATATTTATATAGTTAACAGAAAATTAACTGGAAAAAAATATTAGAATCATCTTAAAATTCCATTCGGGCGATGTAGCGGACAAACACTTTTCAATCAATATTTCTCCAGAAAATATTACTTATACGCCCTGACCCGCCTTCTTAATATAACCTAAGCAGACAAGTGCCGGATTTGAGATGCAGCTTAAAATGTAATTTAAACATCAAAAGTGGTGGTAAATTCGTATATTGCGCAGTTAAACAAATGTATTTAAAATTTGCCAAAAGCCTAGAAATTTTCTTAAAAATTTATTTCTTGTGTATTTCTTGTTAAAATCCAGACACATTGTAAATTTACAACTGTCGAATTTAATTTAATTTAATTTGCTATCATATACATTTGCCAAGTTCAAACTTCACTTATTAAAAGAAATATCTCTAAACATTGAAATATGGATATAAAATATACGCACAAAGTACGTATGTATTGACCTTGAATATATTTATAGATTTGACAGAGAATTTTGCGCTTTTACAAGCTTGTCAGAGATTTGCTTGCAGTTACTTTTATATACGCCCGCATATGTACAAATGTATGTTTGAATTTGTCATGATATTAAACTCTGTTATGCGTGACTTTGAAGAGTGTGCTCAAAAAGTTTTCCTAAACGAATGCAATTAATGTCAAAGTTAGTCTCATTTTCTTTTCCACGCAAAAAGTTTAGTATTTTTCAAGCATAAAGGAATTTTCTGATATATTTGGAGTGGAAGACTGGGTAGAAAAGAGAGTAAGTTCCGTTTGGAAAAAGAGAAAACGAAAAAATAAAAATAAAAATAAAAAATCTAAAGCTATTTCAACACAGATTTTTCTGTTGAGTTTTCCGCCGTTTGCAGAGTTTTATATTTTAGTGCAATGAATATGGAAGCATAGAATAGAATATTTGACTTAGGTCGACTTATATTGATATATAAATGAGGTATAGTAAAAAGCTATACATTATTGTTGCAAACGATGGCTTTATTAATTTCTATCTCGTGTTCAATAAGTCCGTTTGGATGGCTTTAGATAGATGATATTTTGTACTCAAAAAAATTATAGAAGAATTGTTGATCACTTAATTTTATAGTGTTTGAGCTCATGTCGACGAAGGACACCATCAAAAAGAAAATACGCTATATTCTAAAATTTTTCTTCGATAAATACGAAACTACTAGTCAGGCAGCTGAAAATGGAATAATGTTTAAAGTTCTGATACTGTAACAGTCAATTATGCACCAATTTGGTTTCTTTGATTTCGTTCCTGTCATTTTTATTTAAAAGATTCTCCACGGTGTCGAAAGACAATTGTCGAAAATGTCGATAAAATAATGGAAATTGTTGAGTCTGTTGTACAATACCAAAATAGTTTGAAACCGCTTGGAAAAGGCTGAATACGCAAGGACTCTTGATGTATGGGTGCCACATCTACATGGTCGAAGAATAGTGAGCTGGCACAAATGGTCTCCAAATCATGATTGATAGCCAGGAATGTTTTGTGGTGTACTTAGTGGGAAGGAAGGAGCTACTCCTCTACAGCTAAACTCTCAATTGGATCCTGCATTGTCAAAAATTGAACCGCCTGAAGGAATAAATCGCTCAAAAGCGCCCAGTTGTCCCCAATAAGAGGGGAATTGTGTTACATAAGCACAACGCTAGACCACACACATCGATAGTGATTCGCCAGAAGTTCTGAGAACTTCAAAAGAAACCTGTTAAAACCGCAACAACAGTTTGGATGAAAGAAACATAATGACATTACCTTCTAAACGGTGCATATTTGACATAAATCAAATAATTATAACCAATGCAAGTAAAGCCTTCCATCTAGGGCAAAAGTAAAAAATTTAAATCTCTTTTAATAGTTATTACAAAAATTTATTCTTAGTTACAAAATTAATTTTCACTCTTAACAGTTTTGCTATAAGTATTATTTGTTTTGCACACACATACTTAAACAATTTTAATTGAAGTAATAGAAGCATTCACGGGAATACTAATAATTAGCACCACCGTATGTTGGTGCTAAATCTAGCTCGCCTCGGTTGAGTCTTATTCTCTGTTACGTTCTGTTGAAGTGAGCAATTTAACGTCGCTATCTACTTTGCCACGATAGTTTATTTTTATTATTCTTTAGTATGAATTAGTATTTAACTGGTATGAAGGTGATGCATAGTCAGACTATTGACAATTCGTATGACATTGCAGTGCTAACACACCGGTTGCCTGCTTGGAAAATATATTGAAGCTGAAGTAGTTAGTGCAAAAATGCTAACCAGTTGGATTATAGTTAACAAATAGTATTTTTCCCGCAGGGCACATTTAAAAATTTATTAGTAATTAACGAAAACGAAAAATTTATCGCATTTCTTTGCATCGTTAAGAAAATGCAATTTTAACTTTTATTTCGTTGCGCGCATTTTGTCAAAGGGGAAAACTATGAATTACTTAAAAAAGAAATTGTAAATCTGTTAGTTGCTTTTGTGAATTTATGAGAAAATCTTTCCGCACTTTGCAAATAAAACCACATTCTTTAACAGTATTTATTGTATGTCTTACTATTAATTGTTTTATGTGAAAACTTTTGCTATATTAAATTATTTAAGCATTTTTGAATTCCTTCTTAATTTATAATGCAAATCTAATGAATAAAAAAAGTAAAAATGAAGGTTTAGTGAGCTTAAGGCCACTTTAGAGACAAAAGATTTATCTAAAGTAATTTCGAAAGATCTTTTAGAGAAACTGGCTGACATTATTGTAGGTGTGGTTCCAAAATATACAGGCTTGGGAGCCGAACCGTAATACCATGACTGTTTGCTTGATGACAGGATATTTGTTTTGTCCACGTAAAATATCACTCCCATAGGCTTCACATCAGTCTGAAGAAAGAGAAGATTGTGCCTTCTTTATTCAGCTCTGTAGCTGTTCCATCGTCATAGATTAGAGAATCGGATTCGCTATCTCCGAGAGTTCCATTTACACTGTTATTTAGCAGACTGGAGAAATGTTCCCTCCATAAATTCTTTGTACTCTGACCATCGCATTGTCACGAGACATCTCTATGCTTCTTTCAAGAGTTTGTTCCGGACTTGCAGCCTTAGTTAAGTTGCCGCGCAATTACTCCTATCGGCCAGCTTATCAAGCTTATTTAAAAAATTAAAGAATAGAATAGAAAGTGTTGGGCAGCTGTCGGCGCTCTTCTTAGAAAGTTTGGTAGAGCTGGTAAAGATTATGTAAGTATGTAACTCTCCGTTTATTTTGTATTGTTAATTTGGGCTTTGGAAAGAGAAAAACTAGTTGACCAGAAATAATAAAGTAGTTAGCCAGAAATTTATTTATAATAATAGCCTTGTGGGTGGAGAAAAATATATTAGTTTTCCTTCCACAAATCTGGCCATTTTGGGCGAAAATACTACAATTAATTTCCTTTACTATTGTATTTGCATAACCTTTTGGAAGGAAAAACGATGGACAATTCTACTAAGCTTTTCTTTGATTTGTGATAATATTTGACGGGGTATTTTCGATTTCGGACACTCCGAAGATTGTTAACTGGTTTTCGTCGCCCACAGTGTAAGCTTTATAGTATTTCAAAATTGGAATAAATTGACTACCAGTAAAACATTTAGAAACTTGTGATACTTGCGAGTTGTGCTAACTTCATGATTTTCAACGATTTTCTCAGTTTTCTCAAACGCCAATCTATCTATCTAGGAAATTTTTTTAAAAATCTCAAGTTGACTTTTGTTAGTTTTGGCATTGAATAAAACCGTGCCGAAATCTAGATCTTCTAAATCTATATCTTAATTTAAATTTAAGTCTGAACTTTAATCTGATTCCGAATCTGAACATTAATTTATAAAATAAAAAATTAACTAGTTTAATTTTTGGATCTTGGTAATAGTCGAAATATAAATTCCAGTCAATATTTCACCACAGTATGGAAAAGTTACTCATACGCCCTAGACCGCCACATGAATGTGAATGGCCATACAGAGAAGTGAAGTGTTTGAATGCTATATAATCAAAAATTCAATTTCAAAATATAAAGAAGTGAACCGTTAAAAGTCTAATATTCATTTTAAAATTTACCGATAACTTTGACATTTTTTACAGAATTTTTCTTTCGTCATTCTTTTGACATGAATTAAAACCATATGCAAGGCTTCAGCCAAATAAGCGTTTCTTTGTAACATGTTATTTAAAGTGGCTACATATTTTTTTAGGAAGAGAGTAAAATTGACAGTACATTCAATACAACTAAAAAAGCGCTGAAGCAAAACACAATGGAAGTGGAAATATTTCAATAAAGAAGAACTAAAAGAAAGCACAAGTTGGGTTTTTTCACTTAAGATATATACATATGTCTATAAAACTCTTCTTAATATGTATACACAAGAAATTATTAACATAAAAGAACTGATAAGAACTGTTGTTGCTGCGTTGTTTAATATGCGACAGAACATCAACATTAAAAGTGATATGACTAAGAAACTTTCCATTACCCAACGAACAATAGTTAAGGGTATGCTTGGTATGAGTCTGTCGTTACGCAAGTTAAATGTCTTTATAGTCATTAATCGAAGGTTTTTTGGAGCGTATCCAAAATCAGTCTGTATAGTTTCAGCTGTAGAGGAAATGGTAATGGAAGGCGTTAAATCTATTAGTACTATCCTTTCTATGTGTAGGCAAGTACCAGATACTATACAAATTTTGTCAAGTTCGATCAATCTAGTATTGCCCGATTACTTTCCGATAAGAAATTAGTTTTGTATATTTTTTGTTTTCAAATTTTATTTTTCAATTCTTTCATTCTTTAAGAAATATCGCTTTTTTGGTCAAAATTTAATTTACATCTTTATGGCTTACTTTGCAAGAATGAAAAATTTCAATACATAATGCAGTAAGACATTACCTGCGGCAGAGCAACGTCGGCAATGTTGTCATGTGACAAGTCTCACGTCGCACAGCTTCTTATCGTACTTAGGCTTATAAACTTTCACATTGCTGAACTTCATTCCCCACCTGCCGACTTATGACAGGCAACAGGTGCGTTGTATAAGCGTTAAATGCCTGAAAGCACTTTGTTTATACTGGCTTCTTGGATTTTACTTATGCTCATTTTCATTGTTTTGCATTTCGTTATATGTATATGTGTCAACAGTATAAACTATGGTTGCTTTAACTACAACTTGGTTGTATGTACAATAATTCTCTTTTACTGCGTTTATTTTAATATTTGCAAAATTCTCTACTTGAAATATTAATAATTTAAAGTCTTTAGTACAGTGAAAAGCTGCAGGGTGCCAATTTAATGTTACTTTTCACCTTGGTTTTAGTTAGTAACAGAAGGAGTTTCTGTTTTTCTTGATCTAAAGTAGTCGCCTTATGGAACGTCAATGCTTTTTGCGAAGCTCTTCATATCCACAAGCACTTTTAGCAATGCCGCCACCTATTTTATTACCCATAATGTTCTTTTGGCCTGTAATCCGGTAATGTTGGCCGCCCTCTATACTGCTCTCCTGCTTCTAAGGACATTTTCTGGGATGAAAGATTATTGCTGGAATTATATTTTGTATATAGTTTTATGCGTTGCTAGCTATCTCAGCAGTTTTCCCTATATCATCGACCTTGAAGCTTAAAAGGTTGCTTGAAGTGTAGCTCCACGCAATAGACTCCAGCGCTCACTTCATTAGCCATTTTTTATCCATTTGTATAGATGATGACGTTGCACTTACGAGTCGCATGTTCTTATACCATTCATCCTTCTTGAACTTAGCTTTATCTCCTTTTATCTCCATAAAGCGTAGTCTTCCCTCTGCATATCGTGCTGTGCCCAATGTTTCTAGCCTAAAATTCACGCAAGGCAATCGACCTCATCACCTAATATGCACAGTAATCGCTCCATCCATACGAGATTTTGTTAGAAGCACTCCACCACATATTACTCTGCTTATATTACCTATATTTTATAAGCCTAAGTATATTTTTGCAAAAATAATACATGAGCCCATTAAAAAAGGACATCACTGGCCTTTAACTTTCCTGCTGCTCAAAAAAGTTTTATCCATAGTAGTATGCCAGTCTCTACTTGAGCTGGTTCTGAAATTCCACTGCTGCCTCATAAGAGAGATTATTAAATGCCCTAGATACGTCCACAAAGATTCCAAAGCCGTATTCTTTACACTCTGTCTTTCTATTGTCGCGGCTACTGAGTGAAGTGCAGTCTCAGTGGATATATTCTTCGCATGAGCTCCCTGTGCCTTTGATATGGTGGCCAGCGTATTCTTAAAATTGACATCCACAATCTTTTCGAGCGTCTTTAGGCATGAGGTTGGACCTTGCCTACCTTTGGTACGACTACGACGCTTTGGGCTGAATAAGTTTCATGGTGGCTTCGATTAGATTCCATTAATATTTTTTGGTCTGATATATTACCATAAATACTAGTGGAAGGTCAGAACCCTCACGTGATTTGTTTTAAAAGTGTTTCGAACTACTTTGGAGAGAGTACGGTACATTTTTTGTATTATTTTTGTCAGTCAGCACTTTTTGGAACTAGTATTGGACTACTTTAATATGCCTTTCGGTCTTTTCTTTGCACTATTTGTCTTGTTCTGTGCTTAAATACAAGGTAATCTCTCCATTTTTTTTAGATATTTCAACGGAATTTATTACATTTTTGTAAATATATAAAGTTAGATGTATTTGTGTAATTTATAAATATGTATTTCTTTTATACTCTTATAGTTTAGATATACGATTTCGCGTCAAATACTCACAATTTAGCTTTTATGAATATGAAATTTGGAATTTTGTTAACAAAAAATGTATAAACTGGCAGCGAAAGTCAGCACGGAACTACTTGTTTAATATTTAAACGTAAAGTACTATATTCTGAAACGATTTTCGGATAACTTTGGGCCAAATTAGTCTTACTGGGAAATTGTTCACCTTTGATAAGTGAATCAATCACTACTTTCAAAAAGTAGTACTCGACTTTAACCTGCTTCCGAATGACCGATAGATTTTATTGAGGAGCTTTTATTTCATGCCAGAATTACACTTGTATGACTTGAAATTCCCTGCTGAAGGGCGAATGCATTTAGAAAATAAATTTTCTATAAAGTTTTGATGTTGGTCGGACCAGTATTTGACCTCGGTCTTCCGAAGATTGCATATTGTGTTTTTTACTTTTAATTTTTGCTCAATAGAGTGTGGCAAATTTATTTTAACATTACCTAGAATGAGAATTTTAAAGCGATACATTACTAAATTATAACATTCTCAACTTTGTTTGATACGTGTATTAGTAGAAAAAATAAAATGAAGAAAAAATTAAATCACAATAAATAATATCGACTTACATGAATATATACGAGTATTGCAGTAAAAGATTTGAAAAAATAATGCACTCATAAAAGAATATTTCATCTTCCATGCTTACTTAAATTCTTACGTATAATATTATTATATTATACACATATGTTTGTTGGTTTGAAACGCTGCACTCTCACTATGCTGCCATTGTGTTGCACTCCAGTATTTCCATTCTTTCACATGTGTTACTTTAACGTTTTATTTAGGTTTGATTTCCTTTTTTGAAACATATACCCTTACATAGAAAATGGTGAACATTTCAAATGCTTTACTGCAATGTGTCCCGTTGTAAAGCGGAAATTAAATTCTTTTTGCATATATTCTATAACATGAAAAAATGAATAAATAAATAAAAAAGAAATGTGAGACCCGAGGAACGTAGGACTAAAGTAGAATGTAAAATAAAAAACGCCCATAACATATAGAGAAAAATATTTCTAGTGCATAAATCACTGCATTTTCTGCTTTGTTTTTTTTTTTGTCATGTTTATGAGTGTACTCATGGGTTGGTCTCAGAGTAATGTAGCCTAAAAGAGGCGCACTACTAAAAGTGTGTGCAAATTCTACAATCCACCAGCATCCAACCAGCATTGGTCAGACGTACAGTACACACCAAGTATTACCAAGACAGGAGAGACATCATTTTCTCATTTCATCTCTTGAAAGCGAGGTTTTACCTCTGATCTGATCTGGCGAACCAACTGACTGACTGCGGTGACTCTCTGATTGATTTATTTAAACGGTTGCTGAAATAAGAGTCTATTATAAATTAATTTCGGGGCCTTTTTTGAAACAATGTAGTCCTATTAAAAGGATAGCAAGATTCAAGCTTTAATGGAAAATACCGTGAGACTATCAGACATTATTACATCCAAAAATACAGGAATATATTTTTAAAATTTATATTGATTATTGCAGTCACCCGTCGTCAGAGAATGTCAAGCCCTCCGAGTGTGCTTTTGATATGAAATAAAAGCTCCTCATAAAACTCTAGCAGTCGTTCAGAGACGGCTTTGAATAAACTGCAGGTTTCCCCGGCGGAACACCGCTGTAGTGGTTATATTTATATTTTTTAAACGACTGTTTGTTTTATAGGCGTTACATGGGTTTGATCGTTAAAATATGTGTTTTTCTGTTGTCTAATTAAATTTTTGGTTCCAAAAGATGCTTTGATGCAGCGGGCTAAAAAATCTATTAATGCCCAAAAAGGAAATTAAGAAACATAGTTTTTCTCAGAATCTTGGGAAGCCCATGACCTAAATATTTTAGGACAGTGGCAAAATAATTTATAAGAATTTTAAGAAAACTTCTATAGAACACTATCAAATGAACCTAAAAAATTTCCTGCATGAATCATTGTAATTAGAGAACATCGGCAGGCTCCAGCTGTGGTCTGCCATCGAAAGTGAATCCAACTGCCTATGATTAATGTCCTTCTATTGTTCGTGGATTCTGGAAATAACAGGTTGAACTTCTGACTTAAATCAAGTAATTTTGACGTTCATGCAGCAAGAATAGCAATGGTTACAGTGTTTTTGAGGTTAATGCCAAATCATGGGTATTACGAACATTTTTGCGTATTTTTTTGGACGCTAGACCATAGCCCTAGACATACAATTTTTTCCTGGCATTCTACAATATATGAAGCTCTCTCTGATGGCACAAATTTATTTTTAATGTTTTTTAAGGTCTGATAAAAGCTTTTCAAAAATATATTAAAATAACCAGGATCAACCACATAATATCTTCTCGAAAACAGCAATAATAATAATAATAAATATAAATTTGATTAGAAATAGTAAATGAAGCTTAAATAAAAAATATTTAAAAAATAAAAAAAAATGTTGCCATTAAAAAAAACACGTCAAATTGAGATAAAAGCAAAAAAGTCACATGAAACAAAGAATTTTTTTCTTTCTGTTCACTAGTATTATTTTTTTCGTAAAGTAATAATTTTTCTGAATTTTTAAACACG
Source organism: Ceratitis rosa (assembly GCA_037013455.1). Classification (NCBI taxonomy): domain Eukaryota; kingdom Metazoa; phylum Arthropoda; class Insecta; order Diptera; family Tephritidae; genus Ceratitis; species Ceratitis rosa. The sequence goes on from JAWMAG010000054.1 coordinate 8,222,359, forward strand.
GTATGCTAAATTCAAAAAATTTAAAAATACTAATTTTAGATGGAGCTTAATAATGGTCCTTACGAAAAATACAGAAATCCTTAGGCAAAAATATTTTTAAGATTACAAAAAACTAAAAGACCCGGCCACACATTGTTGTGGATTACTGTATTTTGTCCAATTTTTATTCTATTTGGCTTTGCAAGGAATGATATAAAACCGTAATTCTAAGTAAAAATATTAATTTTTTATTGAATTATTGATGTGACTACTTACTTGTATGCGTGGGTCACTTATTCGTTGCCCAAAGTCTTCCATGAAAATGTCAATAGGCTTGACTTGAAGTAAGCCAAATGAGCTATTCGGATCTATGCTTATTCACACTTAAATTCAATGTAAAATATTAGCTACTAGCCTGCAACCAAAGAATTATAAAAATGAAAATTGAACCTACCTACGCACCACCTAATGCCATTTTGAAAGTCAGGTTTCGAGTGATGGTTCAACCGACATCCAAACTTATAGAAAATTAATTTTTCTAATTGCGGTCGTCCTTCGACAGGGAATGTCAACCGTTCCGAGTGTATTTCTGACATAAACGTGACTTGGAATAAATTATAGGTTCTTCTATTTGTTGGAAAACAGAAAAACATAAAGACGCATACCAAAAATTATTGGAAGAGCTCGCCCGAAAATCGCTACAGCGGTTAAAAAGCGCTAACTATGTATACATATATGTGTATATACATTTAAAGAAGGTATTATTTATATCTCGAGCAAATTGTACTTGTTTCCAAAAATCTGGTCCATTTTCAGGAAACAAAAGTTTACCATTTAGGCATATCATCCAAGAGGTAAAAAAGAGATCCATTTCCCGGTGAAAAATTTGAGTAAAAAGAACTATTAGGACGATTTCTTCCCAAAAATGCGATTTTTTCGAGAAGGTCAGTCCTTGATCCACTCCTAAAAAAAAGAAGTCCTAAAATCCTCTCCAAAAACCATAGGAACAATCTGACAAATTTCTAAATCAATTGGTTGGTAACTTTTCGCGATATACAGATCTTTATCGACGTTCATATACGTATTTTATCATAAAATTATATATTTTAAATTATAATTTTATTTTAATATACAAAAAAAAATACTAAAATAAGCAATTTTTCAAACAAGCAAGCCCATGTAACCCTTTAACGTTTGTGAGTACATATAACGACCCTTCGTCCATTTCATTGCGCTGGTGTCACTGTTGCTGTGCTTGCAGCCATATTTCACAACACTCCATACATATCATAGATTTTCCCCTCTTTACTTTCCACTTGCGTTGTTGCTGTAGCCAGCATAAGCAGCTATTATACTTTTATACGCAGTTTTACTCATAAAAGTTGTTGTTATTTTTGTATGTCGCACAAAACTGTCACACTCGTCTACAATTGCCTGCCCGAGGCTTTCAAGCTGAACAACAACAACAACCACCGTAGCCATTCTTAAATGACCATTGTTTAAAATGAAATTGAGAGTGAGAAATTTCAAAGGGGCTTTTGGTGTTGTTGCGTATAGGAAAAATGCAAGCGCGTTGCAGTGAAAGATGAAGTTGGTGAATAAATGGGTTGTGCTGTGAAAGCAAAGGAAAGAAAGCTTTCTAGTCGTTTTGCATTGTATTATAGCGTGAAAGTGAGCTGTAACTATTTCACACTCACTCAATGCCATCAATCAATTATGCCTTCTAAGCAATTGTCGGTGCAAATGTTGCCACAGGAATATCGTAGTGTGTGTGTGTGTTTGTGTGTGCATTGAAGAATTGTGCAATGGAATTTTTTTTTTATTGCTATAACTTATGAAATGCTATGTGAGTGCGATAAATATTAACTGCATTGGATCATGAGGTATGAGGCACATATTTATTGAGGAAATCAACAATAAATTTGCGCATATGTATGTTATAAATCACAGAAATGTCTCATGTTTGAATGATTCTATTTTCACTTAATCTAAGTTATAAAATTTTATTGCTTTATTTATGCGAATGCTGTGTAAGGGAAACAGGAAAGCGACATGCTGAAATTCTGAAATTTTTTTTTAATATTTTCTTCCTTTTTATTTCTTAAAAGTACTTTGAAAGATAGGTAAGTTCTTTAATAAAAAATTTAGAGTTTAATAATAACGCTAACCCAGGCTTGGCTCCTTACTCTACCTTATATCCATTAAGGGATAAAGCCACTCTAGGATTTTGGATAACGTAATACCTATTATTTTTTGCTCACAGGGTACCTTTGGGTCTTAGAAATTATATGTAATTGGTTTTAAAGTGAAACATTTATTTCAAATAGCTGAACTTTTTATTTTGCTGCAGCCCAAACTGGGATTATAGATTATTCGAACCCCATTGCAACAATTTATCTGAAATTTTAATGGTAGCTTCACAAATACAATTTTTTTTTGGAAGTGCGTAGCTGTTTTTTGATTAAATATAAACCTTTTTTTAAAATAATTTAGTGCGTATTTTTTAGTCAAAAATCAAGCTTTAAAAAAAAAAAGTGGTCCAAAGACTATAGTTTGTTGAACAAAAATATTTTTGCATTTCCATTCTAGGTCTCATCCTTTAGAAGAAATCTGTCCTCCCGTGGACGCCTTTAAAAAAAACATGGATTAAATAATGAACTTTATCACCGCCATTTTGTAACAAAAAAATAATTAAAGGATATTTTTCATACTTCAATATTCTATTGAAAATAGGGAAGTTCTGCAACTTGACCTGTGATGTATCGAAATTTATATAATAGCCAATATATGTGTTTTTCCAGAAAAATCTTACCAATATTCGACCTTTATGATATACCTACAATAAAAGTGTTGAATAAATGAGTGACTTCATTGATTTAGAGGTCACAATAGAGCCTAGGACAGATTTTAGAAAAAATACAAAATCTTGTGCTAATAAGCCAAAATACGTCTCAGATTTTATTAGACATTGGCCTAAGGAGTTCAATGACCCATACACAATCAAATTGCTCTTTACTTCACTTGTTTGACTAATTTTTGGCCCAGTGGTATGAAACCCTCACTATGTGTATCTACATACCGGTTAAGGAATTTATACTGTGATGTGAATAAGCATTTTGCCCTTCTTACAAAAGTCATTTACGGTTCATGCCTACACTCCATAGTAGTAGAAAGTTGCTTAGAGATTTATTTTTCACTAAGTTGATAAGAGTTGTTATCAGCAGCCCATTCCTACTTTGTTGTCAAAATTGAAAATAAATAAAAAATTTAGTAAAGTAAAATAAATAAATAAATAAAAATTAATTAATAAAATAAAAATAAAAAAAACTCTTTATTCCAAATTTTGTGTTCAATATCATATTTTTAAATTTGATTTAATTTAAAAATCAAATCACATTCGTTTGTCGTAATCCCAAAGTCTCGACTGTATGAAATATTAATTTTTGTATTTACTTACACATACACCTAAACGTATTATCTACATTTATAGGCACATAAGTTATGCATACATATTTGCAAATTTACATTATTGCATTAAAAATATTATGTGGTTGACTGATTTGCGCTATTGACAAATCAGAAAACGCCTAAATCACGCTTAAATTCACGGCTGCGCCAATTATTTAAAATTCTGTGAAATGTTTCGAAAATCGTTGGGTATAATAATGTAGATACACACATGAACATAATATAATTTACAAAGTTTAGATTTTGTCGAATGCAATTTTTCTGAAATGTATCATATTTAAGTTGATTTAGGGAAAATATATTTTTTGGGGAAAAAATTTGCTCTTAATTATTTTTTTGCATGCAATATTTATTTAAAAAAAAATAGATAAAGTAAAAATTAAAAATAAATTGAATAGATATCATTTTTTTTATTAAAAAAATATTTTTACTAAAAAAAATTTAGAATTATTTTTTTTATTTTTTTTTGCATAAAAGTCGAAAACAGAATTATTGAACTGCTACTAATAAAACAGCATTATTCCGAAATTTCGAAAATATTTAAAACCTCAACGTGCTAATGATATTGAAGTATATTAGCAATTCATTTTGAATTTCGAATGTATTCCTAGCGCTTATTGGGTTATTTCTCCTCCTTTTTGTATGAAAAATATTTCTGTTAGCGTAAGCGGTGGCGTGTAAGTGAAGGCGGATATTTGCATATGAAATATATTTGATTGATGATGAAACATAATTTCACGCCAAGCATCAAAAGCATTTGCGCATATTTATTAATAATTAAATGCTGAATTTGATTTCTTTACATTTTTCTCCATATACACGCATATAAATAAAATTTAATTTTTTTTATGTATTACAATATTTTTGTAAAAAATGTTTGAATATCTTAAGTTAGTTAAATCTTATAATTCAAATATTTCGTGCGATTTTATTTTTAAAGTAAATTATTATTAGCGTCTAATGTGAATAGTATTTTCACTCGGTGTACAAATGAATTTGGTCCGCTTTTTTTTGTTCAAAAGAGGGTTTTTTTTATTGAAAAACAAGAAAAAATTTTTAATTAAAAGTATTGTACGTCAGAAGCATTTAGGTTTTCCCATCTGTCTGGTTATTTGCGAACACCATCTATAAACCATTAGCCCTCTCTGTGCTCGGTCCAATCATTTAGCATAACCTATTCGATTTCTTCGAAAGATCAGAATCGTTTTGCATCCGCCGAAAAAAGCCAGTATTCGAAAGGAGCAAAGTCTGGAGAATAATTACCTAAAAACGCTGAAATAAACGGAATTAAGACCGTGATAAAATGACGATATGAATGAAATTCTACGTAAGCCAGCGGTGATTACAACTTGAAATCTTAATATTTATGCAATAAATACGTATTGGTAAAGTTGTTAAATTCTAAAAACAAAAAAGTGAAATTATTAGCCCATTAATTATGGCAAAAACAAATACAGTTATGCACATTACATACATACATAACATATATGTGGGATTATATAATATTTATGTATGTTTGTAAACATTTCTTTCACTCGTATAAATACTATGTACAATAGTTCAAAGCTTTTTATCCATATGCATTAAATATATGCTTATGTATTTGCACATATTCATTAGTCACATAGTTACAAAGCTATGAATCGGACATATACCATAAATGAACGCCGGATGAGTAATAATTAAAGCAGTTTTATTACAATATATTATCACAGTTTGTGATTCTTTATTTACGTTTTGTCTTTCAACTGTTAATCATTAGCATTATTTGTTGTTTTTATCCTTTCCGCATAGAAAATTATTATACTTTTATATAACTAAAATTGGCACTTTATAACCGCTAAAGCGATTTTCGGCCGAGCTCCGCCTACAGTTTGTAGTATACGTCTTGTTGTTTTTCCAACAAATGGAGGGATCTACAGTTTATAATAAGCCGCCTACGAACGGCTGATAGGTTCTTTATGCGGATCCTTTATTTCATGTCAGAGAGACATGATATTAGCCGAATCAGTACTCGAATCCTGTCCTTCAGAATGGCAATACGCAAAGCTAACCACTCTGCTATGGCGACCACCATCTTATTATCTTTTACATCCATTTATTTTATTCATCCTTTTTCGCTTTTGTGTTGGCATTTGACATTAATCCCATATAAGCGTGTATATGCATGTGTGATTTAATCTCATGCAATTTTTTCTGCAGTTCCTTAATGAGCATAAGCTTCACTCATGCTAAGCATTTTGGTTATTTAATTACATTCTAATCTTTTATCTATTCGTCTATTTGTTTTACACAAAAGCGCGTGTAATTATACGTATTGAACACATATTCAGTTTAAATGTATTGTACTCGTATAAATACACATTATTACAGTGGTAGCTTAAAGCGAGTACATACAATACAATATATTTGCCACTGGTAAGGAAAAAATAAAATTAAAAATTGTCAACGACTGTGGGAAATAAGTTGAACACTTTACATTGAATTCAGACATGGGGACGCTCAATTTCAATACATAAATATATGTATACATTAAACGGGTAGATTGAACAAGACAGATCTTCGTGGTATCTCATGTGTGTACCATAGCTTTCGCAACAATTTAACTTCAGATTTCCCATTCTGCTTTAAGCGTCATCAGTTTTGCCGTTCATTTCTTTGAGACCTTTGTTCACACCATCTACCTATATTTTTTTGGACTGCCCTTGATTTGTTTCTCGTATGGTTATTTCTTGAAGGCTTCTCTCAGTACTCTTTGGTTATGTAGTTTTTTTTAAATGCCCCAGTCGGCGTATTCGTTGAGCTTTTATGAATTTTATCACGTTTTATCCATTAATGGGGTGTTGAAGCTCGGTATTGTATCTAATACGAAATTTCGAAAATTGCTATATGGTTCATGTCAGTCGGCTTCATTGTACAAACCTCACTACCAGGATTGCGTCATACATACGTAGCTTCTGGTTTCTCGACAAGATTTTAGAAAAGAATAGTGTTATATGCGTAAGATATGCGCTATTTTATATTTTCACCTTGTTTCGTATGGTAATTGCTTTGTCATCATCATTTTTTTACAGCTTCATAACTGACAGGTCATATTGAACAAGCACATTGTTGATTACCACACCTAATATGTGAAGATTTAATTTTGGCTAGACTTCAGACAGACATCAAACACTTGTATAAAATCTATGAATATGCAGTTTAGATCAATGGTGTATTCTTGACATCCGTTCATCTGCCTTTTATTAGTTTCGTCAGATTGTTTTAACAAGATCCAATACCTGATTTAAAAGTTTAGGCTTAACTGGTCGAAATATATGTCTCTATGTTTATTTTGAATAATTTAAAACCTTTAAATTCGTAATAAAATACAAATTTTCAATGCTGGAATATATTTTCTGTCAGAAAGGGACCCCTTTATTGTTCTGACACACTGTTTCCTTGCTTCTTTGCAGCATATGTGTTACTTTAAGCTCAAGCAAAACTTCATTCACCTCATACCGTATGTGAGAATGTACAATTTAATTCAACTGTAATTAATATACACATGTACCATATGTGTGCGTGATTTCTTCTCCAGAGAAATAATAGTGAGAATTAAATATATAAACATTTTCATTTAATTTTGGTATTTTTCTCCTTATTTTAATAAAATATGAAACAAATTTAATTGAAAGATATGGATATTTTAAATAAAAATTGATATATATGAAAAGCGCACTTTTTATTATTTAATATAATTAATTTTCACATTTGTTTTGTTTATTTTCACTTTTCCAAAAAAATTTAACATATTTACATTTGCCTTATATTGCTTGCGCGTGCATATACAAAACATTTTAATCTCTTTATATGTAACTCTTTTCATTTATTTTTAACATAATGCTTTTGTTTGCTGCAATGTTCATTGCATGGATTTAGATATATGAATTTATAGCTTCAATATTGAGTATTTCGTTATGAATTACTAAAGTATCACGTTCCATGAATGCTTGGTAAGCCATGGTAATGATATGATTTATGATAAATAAAATCTTTAACTAAGAGAGAAGAATGCGTAAAGTTTAAAATAAATGCGCTAGTAATTTTAAACATTATCTATATGTACACTGGAGTAGGTATATTAAAGCGTTTTCTTCACAAATTTACGTAAAATAGATTTTTTAGAGTATTAATATAATTATACAATGAGCTAAAAACTTGAAGTCAAACGAAATAATTAAAAAAAATATAAAGATGAAAAAAATAAAATAAAAGAAATTAGAATAAAGTAAGATTAATAAAAAATAAAAAAAAATAAAAAAAAGGAAGTTAAATAAAATAAAGTAAAATAAAATAGAATTAAGTAAATGAAAATAAAATAAATATATTTTTAAAACTTCAATATAAATATTTAATTAACAAAAGTTTGAAATCAAGTAACGTCAAACAAAATAAAATAATTTCAAAATATATAAAGTAATATAAAATAAAATAAAATAAAATAAAATAAAATAAAATAAAATAAAATAAAATAAAATAAAATAAAATAAAATAAAATAAAATAAAATAAAATAAAATAAAATAAAATAAAATAAAATAAAATAAAATAAAATAAAATAAAATAAAATAAAATAAAATAAAATAAAATAAAATAAAATAAAATAAAATAAAATAAAATAAAATAAAATAAAATAAAATAAAATAAAATAAAATAAAATAAAATAAAATAAAATAAAATAAAATAAAATAAAATAAAATAAAATAAAATAAAATAAAATAAAATAAAATAAAATAAAATAAAATAAAATAAAATAAAATAAAATAAAATAAATTAAAATAAAATAAAATAAAGTCAAATAAAATAAAATAAAATAAAATAAAATAAAATAAGACAAAAAAAAAGAAAAGAATATAAAAGAAAAAAAAGAAAATTTAATAAAAAAAATAAAATAAAATAAAATAAAATAAAATAAAATAAAATAAAATAAAATAAAATAAAATAAAAAAAAATAAAATAAAATAAAATAAAATAAAATAAAATAAAATAAAATAAAATAAAATAAAATAAAATAAAATAAAATAAAATAAAATAAAATAAAATAAAATAAAATAAAATAAAATAAAATAAAATAAAATAAAATAAAATAAAATAAAATAAAATAAAATAAAATAAAATAAAATAAAATAAAATAAAATAAATTAAAATAAAAATAAAACAAGATAAAAATAAATAAAACAAAATGGAATAAAGTAAAATAAAGGAAACTAAAATAAATTTAAATAAAGTGAAATAAAATAAAATTAAGTTAAATAAAATAAATTAAAGTAAATAGAATAAATTAAAAGCAGATAAAAATAAATTAGGTAAAATAAGTTAAAATATAATAAATTAAAACAAAATATTTTTGATCAAGCGAAATTTATAATGCAATTTATATAAAACCTGCAAGAACAAACCATGCCAAAATGAAGGTATTGAAATGCTTAATGATAGTCACCAAAGGCATATTGCTTTTCATATTTTGTGACCGATTTCCGTCATAAATAAATATTTTTCTCTTTTGTAGATAGACATTCTGATAAGTAAATGTAGCAATACTTAAGCAGGGTGTTTTTTTCCAAATTTTTTTTCTTGTTGTCGAAAGTTGAATATTGAAGATGAAAGCATGAGGCTACCTATTTATGTATGTATATGAAGTCTAAAATATAATTTATTTAATGGAAATAAAATAATGCGTGGGGTAGGAATTCACAGTAATGAATTTGCTTGTATTTGTAAGAAAATACTTCCCATTAAAACTATTCCCAACTTAAAATATCGTAATATTTTACACGCAAAGCTGTTTATCAAATTATTATTTATTACTTGCTGCTTTTCATGCGATTGTTGCTTACCTGAAACTTTTTTGACAGTTATTAAACTTTTATGGGCATGGGTCAGCTTATGAGGGTGCGAAAATGAGCCCAGCATGCTCCACTTGATTTATTTCTTTGTTATTTTGTTATGTATTTTATTTTATTTTTTGACAAGCATGAAAATGATAATATTTACCTTGGAATATTTTTATTCCACATCTATGTATTTTTCACTTTTCCTTAGTTGAGTAAATTTAATATTTCAAATGCCTACTCACCTTTTTTTTCTTCTCTTACCATTTCTAAGTAGTATATTTTTAATACTTTTATTTTTGTCTTAATAACCCTCATTTATTTAATTTTATCCTTTTGAGCTCTATTTAGACTACAAAAGGGTTCCTGACATTTCATAAATTTTTTCCCTCGTTGCATAACAACTAATACTTTTTTAATTGGCCTCCTAATCTGTTTGTTCATAAAAAGCTGCGTCAAAATTAAAGTGTTCATTGTATTGCATACAAACAAGCGCAGAGAAGGAAGTAAACACATTTTTGGAGGTCAGGGTGTGGTTGTTTACTGTTGTCAACTTTGACATGTTGTTTTCAGCTCAGCTTTGAAATATTGTTTATAATATTGAAGAGTGCTTTTGTTGACTACAACTTTATTTAAGTATATTTATCTATTCCATCTACTTATTGCGTCGAATGTATTATATTTATTCATCAATAAATGCCACAATTGTTACGAGTTAATCGATTTTTTATTGATTGACAGATTAAGTGATTGATTGATTTGAGGTTAAATCGTAAAGATGTTGTGGAGTTTGGATTTCTCTCTGAATGTTGGAAATCTAACTAAAGAGACTAAGTTTTTAGAAACCTTCATTGGTACCTCTAAAAGGTGCCTTCATTATTCGGATCTGTATTTAGTTGAAAAAAAGTAGTTTTGTGTGTAATTCAAACATACTCACATATGAAAATTAATGTTTAAATTATCAATATGTATTTATATATTCTTCCTTTTTAAGTGTAAAGACGTAGGTAATTCCGCATTTTATAAGCCAAAAGATAAAAATTAAAATTTGTTGATACTGATTGTATAATTTTGGTAATAAAATGAGTGAAAATCTAAATGACAGAGCACTGAGTATTAGTCGTATTGACTACGGAATGGACTATTATCAATGGCTGATATTTAAAACTTTTACTAAATAGATTTATAAGTAAGAATTCACTGCTGCATTGAATCTTACTCCTTTGAGAAGCATTACCTTTCGTTAATTATAGCTCTTGAAAATGATTCGCAACAATTTTGTGGGATATATTTATAGGTTAATTACATACTTATTTGTAATTACAAAAACAAAACTCTACTAAAAATCTTAAACTTAAATAAAGTTGATGCTATCAAACATTTAATAAAAATAATACAACTTTGCTTCCGCCGTTTTTTTCCAAAATTAAAAGCTTTATTTCGAAAAAGTGCTTACAGATATATTATTCAAGGTATTGTCCTTCGCTAGCGACAACTTCCTTCCATCTTTCCAGCAATTTTCGGATCCCGGCTCGAAAAAAGGAGTCCTCTTTTGATGCTATCCATGAAGCAATCCATTTTTCCAATTCTTCGAAGGATTGAAGGATTGGCCGTGTGCCATCGAACGGAATAGGTGGAAGTCAGATGGAGCGGCATCTGGGGAATACGGCGGGTGGGGCAAGACTTCCCATTACAGCTTTTCCAGGTACTTTTTGACCACTTTTGCGACGTGAGGCCGAGCATTGTCGTGTTGGAGGATGACTTTGTCATGTCGCTCTTGATATTGTGGCCGCTTTTCTTTTAAAGCGCGACTAAGGCCCATCAGTTGCGTTCGGTAGCGATCTCCTGTGATGGTTTCACCCGGTTTTAAGAGCTCGTAGTAAATCACACCGAGCTGATCCCACCAAATACAAATCATAACCTTGGCGCCGTGAATATTCGGTTTTGCCTTCGACGAAGAAGCATGCCCGGGCTTTCCCCACGATTTTCTGCGTTTAGGATTATCGTATCGAACCCACTTTTCAACACCGGTAACGATTCGATGTAAAAACCCCTTACGATTTTGTCTTTGAAGCAGTTGCTCACATAAACATAGACGGCGCTCGATGTCCCTCGGTTTCAACTCGTACGGCACCTAGTTTCCTTCTTTCTGAATCATGTCCAAGGCCTTGAGACGTTTTGAAATGGCTTGCTGACTCACTCCCAACGATTCGGCAAGCTGTTCTTGGGTTTGGCTCGAATCTTCATCAAGCAATGCTTCTAGTTGTTCATCTTTGAAGGTTTTTTCTCTTCCACCACCATGTTTGTCTTCGACATCGAAATCACCATTTTTAAAATTGTAACAGAAAAGTAAAACTTCCGGAAAATTGGGCACATAAACGGACATTTTCGATCGTGAATAATACGAAAACAAGAACAACTGTCACTTAAACGGCGTTGACAATTCGTTAGGCACTGTCCACACTCACTTTAAAGGCATTATCATCTACGACAGAAGCAAAGTTGTACACCTGATATATCAATTTTGATTACTGAAATTAAATTATATTAGAATGAAAAAATTTCTCTAAAGTATGAGACCAAAAGCTCGTTCGTTTATTCAGTAAACTACAAAAAAGAGCCCAAGTGTCCGAACTTTTTCGTAATTAAATTTGCCTTATATGATACATTTTTTCACTTTCTAACTATCTTTAAAGAGAAAAAAATTGTTGCAAATAAATATATTTTAAAAGTGAACAGAAGCGAGCCACAAAAGCTTTCATTTTAAATTTTAAGCTCACATATTTCTGAATCATCATCACTCATTCAGCAAACCGAAGTCTTTCACATCTGTACGCTTGGGTGTTAAATTACATAAATTTTATACGAAAACATTTGTGGGTATGTATCTATGTGTATGTATACATTTGTGCATTCGCGTGTGTAGCAAAGCTCAAGAGCAGTTAATTTGTTTAATTGTGTTTGCTTGGAAAATTTGTAAAATTTATGCAAATTTAATGGGTTGAGAATGAGCAGCAGTGCTCGTGTTAATGAAGTGCAAGCGCTTTCAAAATAAATGTATACACATACGAGTACATACATTGTATGATATACATATGCATGTGAGCAGGAAATTCAATATTTTATGCCAGTTGTGCGGGTTTCAGTAATGCACATATTTGTACAAATACTTATATGACATTAGCGTAATTAAATTGTCAGTAAATTTAAATAAGCAATTATTGAAGATACATACACGTATATACTTGCAAACGTAAAGTTAACATATGTACTTATGTAAGCGCTCACAATTCCCAGCTTTTCCATATATCTGAACAAAGTTATATAATTTTTAACAGTTTAAAACTAATCGCGAGCAATTTAAACTCATTTTTAAATGATAACCAATTTAAATGTGGAGTGTGTGTGTGTTTATTCTAGTTTGCGCAACTAACAGATGAACGCATAGAAATACGTATGGACGTATGCGGGTGAAATTATGTAGAAATAAAATCTTTTTGTAATTTCAAAGCATTTTTTCTTTAAGATAAAGTCCATAATTCTCTCTATTAGTATTCACCCTCCATCAAGTTAAATGCGAGAGATGTAACTCCTTCCTTCTGCTTGAATTTTTGACATCACTTTTATCTACCGACTCGAACCATTACAATACATTCGTTATTTAAATTCATACGTATTCAATTGGTTGGTTGGTTGAAAGAGAGAGGCGACCGTTCTTAGGCCATTAAGTATGCTCATTGTGTATTTCCTATGTATCACAACAATGTGTTTGCAAACAGTTTTCTCGATTTAATGAATATTTTTGGTATCTTTCAATCATACGTATCCATTTGTGGAGCTACTGCTATATATTAAAGTAGGCTGAAGTCTGTCCCTCGCTAAGGTAGCAGTCCAGCGTTTCGTCATGTTTTGTGCGCATTCTGCAAGAATACAAGCTTTCTTTTTCTTAATGTAAGTAGTGGTTTCTTTGTCTACAATCTCCGCTGCTACAACTATGGTTCATAGCTTAAGACCATTGAGTTTGAAGCTACCTTGGTTATTGGTGCAGTCTCAGAATAATTCTGCTTCTGTGCCTGCCCCGAATTTGAACTACTCAGTATGGGTAGGGATATCTTCAGTATTTCCGATAGCTTTGACTCTTGCCCATTCTACCCTACTAAAGAAGAAAGAGGTGACATACACCAACCATAAGTATACCTTTCCCCGCCAGTTGTTGTTGTTGTTGTTGTAGCGGTTCCTTAATCCGGTGTAGGAAGAGGCTAGATCAGTCTAAGTCATCGAGGCCATCTAACGGGAGGTCCAGGAAACGAGCTGTTTCGACGGGTTCTGACCAGAGGGATGGGATTAGATGGGTTGGTTTTACGAGGCATGAAAAGATGTGGTTAGGGAACTTGTTTCATGCAGGACATACGTTAGGTCGGGAAAGACTCTCAATGAGTAGGTGTTTAACCTGCTAAAATATTCAGACTTGAGCTGTGCAATTGGTGATGGTTTGACTCCGACAACTCATAACATAGATACTTCGCTGTGCAAGTGATGTTCTGGCGGTACATACCATAGTTCGTTTAGCCCGAGCTCTGCTATTACTTTCTGTATACCGCAAAGACCTTGCCATCCAAGTGGTTGGACCCAATTGTCTACTAAGTTAAAAGTAGCTTTGCATTGGCTGTTTTTAACATTTGTTACCAGATAGATGAAATAATTTTCCACTTTATAGTTATGTTTGGTAAAGAGTCACCTTGTCATAAAAATTCTTTGGAGAGGTTCTTCCCGATCCTGATGGAGTTTTTAATACTGCTCCACACCAGTTTATTAAGCCGTACACATTTTTGAGGATGCCATATTCAGACAGAGCGACATAGAAGTAGGCAAACGGGTGGTGTGACTTCGCTCCCTATCCCGTGGGTCTTTTAGCAGATTTGATGCATTGTAAATATCTGGTTAACAATAGATCTGCCAGAGCTAAAGCCATAGATCTATGCTCCTATCATCGTTTCGGGTTGAGCATCTCCGGATGTTGGCCTTTCAAAAGTGTTGTCCTATTTACTTAGTATACTTTTAGCCTTGGTTACCAGATCACCTACACGTATTTGGGTCTAACGTCAGTATGCGTCGGTTTTTCGTATAAAAATTTGCAAACATTACCTCTGTCGACAAGCTTCCCAAGCTGTCATTACTCACGAATTGGCTTACTCAGTTTTGTATTATATTGAACGTCATCTTATGTTGTTGGCTGATAAACAACCCTGCATAGCAATTTTCGTATGAAATGCCGTAGGTGGTAATAAAAATTAGGATTTCTCATTATCATTGTCACTTTGAAATTTTTATTATAATCACTTGAGAAAATTTCATTGGCATCTTTGACACAATCCACGCACTTGCGTGGGCTTCAACATGAGTAAGGGTGACCTAGCACACCTACATCAGTGTATATACATACATATATATATATACATAATATATATTTTGCGCGTGAATTGCATTATTTTCAAAGAACTAAATTTGTATAAAATAACAGGAGATATGAAAAGTTAAGCATGCATTTTGTTGGGGATTTGATAAAGTTTAACGCGAAAAGTTTTCAAAAAATTTGCACACCACAAAGAATGACATATGAAATTTCGCTATGCAAAAAGTCAGAATTTTGTTATTTTACTTCGATGAAAAACATAAAATATATGCATATTATGCAAAAATAGCGTAGCAGTTCCTTTGTTTTTTTTTCCTTTTAACCAACTCGTAGCTGAAAATTTATTTTTGCGTAAACGAAAAAAAGAAATAAAAAAAAAAATCGTGTTGATGTACGCGATTCCACAGCATAGTTTAAAATCTAGTGACCTGAATGCTTTTCTCACACAAACGCGTATGCACATACATTTATTTTTAATTATGAAAAATAGTTTGCTTTCACCTGTGCGGTTAACTGAACTTTTCAAATATGGTAAAAATTGCGAGATAGAAAAATAGCAAAAAATCTGCGCTCAAATATTTTGTTTGCTTCACGAAGTATTTTAATGTGAATGTGTTGAGTAGCAAAAGTATTTTACTCAACTTGTAGCAAGAAGAAAATTTCTAAATAAATTAGATATTTTTTTAAAATTACAAATATAATTATTTTTTAATTTAAAATAAAGAAAATATTATTTAACTGATTATAGTAAAAGGTAAAAAATAAAATGATTGTAATTTAAGAATAATGTAGTACATTTATTATTTTTTCATACTCTTTAATTTCTTTAATTTTATTACTTTCTTGCTATTTTTGTATTTGCTGGGAGGAAAAAAAATATTGAGTATTATTTTATTGCTCTTTTAATTTCCCTTTTCGCTACACTTTATGTTGGCTAGACGGCGGCGTTAAGTTTTATATGCGACTTATTGTAGATTTCTTTCTCAATACAATGTTTACCTTGTAGAGACTTTTTTTTAATAATTTATTTTGTTTTGATTCGGTGAGTTGTTGTAGGGGATTTATGATTGCCTTTGGCGCTTAAGTGCTCGCGCCGCGCGCATGTTGTACCTTTATGTGGTTTGAAAAAGTATTCGTATTTACATTTCAATATCTGTAACTGTAAATACATATTTACCAATATACTATATAACCCTTTATTACATTTTGTATTATTTTTCAACATTGGTTTACTGCAATGCATTAAATGCATTAAATATTTTATTTATAAAAAGGAATAACTAATGGAACATTTTTTTTTAATGGATGCTACCCAGAGGTGTAAGGTTTCTTTGGGATTAGTTTGTAAAACAATTTAAGGTTGGTATACATAAGTGAAGTCATCGACTCCTAATAAAAAAAGTAAAAAAATAAGTAAAAATTCATTTTAACCTTTTTGAAAAGCACTAACAGACCCAGGAGATTCTGTTCGTCCTGAAGCTAACTACTTTCCATACTAAATGAAATAAATGAATATTTTTTTTTATTCATTCTGTAATTTTATCTGGACTCAATTATCGATTATCATCATTATTACAAAATTTGTATTTCGGCGCTATAAATGAAACTTTACGTCATAAAAATGGCTACCTTAGGAGTTTTTGCATATTTCGATTAATTGGAGATAATTTTCGACCACTTTTTGGCTCAAATTAAGGCATAGCTTGATAATTTTTGGGTTTCTTGTGCTCAAGAGTCAAGGTTTTATCCCCATATACACGGTATTTGGCGTAGTCCCACAAAAAAATTCAAACGGTGTCATATCTATGATCTCTGTGGCCAATTGACATCACCGCCGGGAAAATTCTCTTGCAGTAAAGCAATATGTGTTGTAAGGCACGTGGCACCATCTTGTTGAAATCACATATTATCTTTAATTGCATATCAAAAAAAGTCGCACAAGACGATATTGAACTTAATGGTTACTGACAGTGCAACATCCGACTGTAGCATCTACAATTGATTAGATTCTGCGGTTGGTTCTGAATTTTATATCCCTGTAAAACGACTGTTTAAATTGCCGGTGAACCAAAAAATCCTTCAGGATCGGGGAGGCTCTTTCCGAGACGAGACAGACAAAAATTTAAAAAAATAAATATCATAAAAATAAATGTCATAACTTTGAATTTGTGGGAATCAGTATAAAACCCAATAATGAATCAATTTAGCTAGAAAAGTCTTTTGAAGAAGTTTGAAGATAATATTATTGAAATCCAAGGAATGGACATACATATGAGCATATGTGTTACACCTATGTGTGATCGATAAAGTGAGCGAAATTTTAAAATAAAAATTAATAAATAACGCAGGCCGACAAAATTTGATTAAGCCTTATAACCAGGAAACAGGACTATATTTTCCCAAAGGTTTTTGAAGTGCTGAATCCAAGTCAGTTCCAGCACTTCAAGTTTTGAGTTTTAGCAGCAACTACAAAAACCTTTGACATCTCGCAATCTGAATACTTTCTAAAAACAAGTTTAGAAAACTGCCGTTTTGCTGAAATAAAATTGGAACAGCCGTTTGGTCATACGAAAATTATTTAATTTCCTATATGTAAATTTGAATCAATGCAAAATAATAATTACAACTATTTTTCACAAAGGATAAAAAAAATTCACTAAAAACTTTATTAAATTTTTCTTAATTAAATTTTTAATCACTTTACATATTGCGTCATGGTATTTAAGTACTTTAATCGTCTCGCAATTAATAAACTCAAGGAAAGCAGCAAAAAAAAAAATAATAATAAATTACCTGCTCACATATTTGCAGCTCATATTTACTACAGCACGAAAAGCTTGCAATTAATGTTGGCGGTGGCGTATACGTAACGAAGCGTAAATACGACTTACTTGTAGTCCATCGAACATTTAATGACTTTTGATTATAAATGCAATTTTTTTTCGCAATTAAAATTTCCTTTTAGTATATTTTTTGCTCCTCATGAAAAATTCACTTAATTAATGATTTCAACATTCCCTTTTATTGGCATTCACTGAAGGGTGCTTGAGAAATAAATTGAAATAAAAACTGAAAAAATAAAAGTAATTTAAATCCAGTTTAAAGTGTGCTATAGCAAATATAGGTATAACTGAAGTTGTGGTATGTACACTACTGCAGACACGTGTACGCTGCGTTGACATTTTAATTTGAAGTTTTCATAGTAATTTAAATTATCGTTAAAAAAATTTTCAAAAAACAAAAAAAATTTTAATAATAAGAAAATTAATGGCAATTATTAAGTTTCTCGTAAATCAACGCTATTGTTTTTTGTAATTACTATGGTTGCTACGTGTTATTTAATACGCAAAGCACACTACCACATACATATACTCACTGCGGTCAACAACTGACGCTGCTCAAATCAGCCAACTCGGTAGCTGCAGGCTAAACTGTGGTGCTTTGTTTATTATTCGACAACGCTTGAATACATAATAAGTAAGTCGCACTGCTAATAATTTTCATATTCGCCTTCGTCTTGAAATTTTCTTTAGCCTTCCCTTGTTTGCGGTCGCTTTGGCAGTTTAGCTTAAACTTAATTTTGCCTTTATTCAATTATGAGCTTATTAAACTTTAGCTATTATGAAGCGCTTTAGTTGATTCGTCGTTTGCGTTGCCTTGGGATGTTCGCAGAATACGAAAGGTCAAACTCAGCGGCGGGTAATACTTTTCAAGGCATGAAAACTTAAGATGAGGGTTTCACTGTTGCTGCCGTACGTATTGAAAAAGCTTATATGCATACGTAGTTGTTTTATCATGCTTCTACTTTTCTCCAAAAAAAAAAAAAAATGTAAAAGTTCATTGCTACAACTTTTGTAGTTGTATTTGTTGGGTTTGGGTTTAATAAAATCAGCATTTATTCAAGTTTACTGTAAGGTTTTTTTTGTGGTTTCACTACTGGGAATTTCAAGCAGTCTTAACCCGAAAATAAACTCCACAAGGGTTTGTCTTTTGGTGCTGATTATTAACTAACGTTACATATATATGTGTATGCGCAAATAATTTTTTTTTGCTTGTAATACAGGCATTTATACGTGTGTGAGTATTCACCTTGGAGAGTATTCACGCTTGTTGATTACATACATGGTACTGTCGAGAATTCAATCTATCAGTATATGTGTGTGTGTTTTTCATTAGCGACACACATCTGCTCATTTTCCGCCGCTTCACCATACTCTACTTGAAGGAAAATCTTGGAAATTTTGTAGTTTATGGAATTTATGAGGGTAATTGATTACACACCAATTAACAGTGTTGTTATGGTTACAACCAACGGAAAATAACATTGTTTACAAATATATAATATATTTGCTTAATAATATGAGTATATTTCAAGTTTATAAATGCCATACAACTAATTTAAATTCGAAGAAATGAAATTGAGTGGCATGTGTTTGGGCTAACTAATAAATGTACTAGCGTGGGTAATATATATTTAAACGCAAAACTATTATATTTATGCTTTATTATAAGACAATCTTAATCTTCTATTATTTTTGATTTCTAAATTTTATTAGATAAGATTTTCTAAAGAGGGGTGATATTTTGATAGCAATGTATAGAAGAAGATATACCATTAACAATGGAAAAAATATCAGCCAAAGAGCCGCCACGGCTATGCTTACTGGATATTATCGTTTTTATGAAATTTTCCATCACCAAATAGCAAAATGGTTACTCTATGCCTTCAATAGCTTCACGAATTCCATCCCTGAGGTCTTAAATAGGTGTTGGTCTGTTGGGGTAGACCTTATCTTTCATGTGGCTCTGAAGGAAGATATGGCAAAGTGCTAAATCAGAAAATCTAGTTGATCATTTACGAATACTTTTTCGAGAGCTAACCAGCGGGAAACCTTTCCCTGATGGTTTCGTTGCTTGTGTGTACGTTTTGTCCTCTTGTTTAAAGTATATCATCCAATTCCGGCCATAAGAAATCATTTGTCGTCTCTCGATAGCGCAATATATTCACAGTTGTTGTTCCAGCTTCTTTTTCGAGAAAGTAAGGTCTAATGACCCTTTCGAACAATAAGCCCCACCAAACGGTTAAACATTGAGGATGGAGAGGCTTTTCAACAATAAATCTTGGGGTTTTCGAGTCCTAGATGCGACAGTTGATGAACTTTAGAAGCCTTAAGACCCATGTCTCTAAGCAAAATATGGTGTAATGACGTTTGAGAAATTCCCATTTTTAGCATAAAATTGAATGGTTTAATTTTGTCTTTTAGTATCCAGGATTATTCAAATGGTTCCAAACGGATTTCTGTGCAATCTGTAGTCGGACTTGACAATGTTCATGATTTTATCAACATTTCGAAAATTGGCCTTCCACTCCGTGAATGATCTTTTACATCAAAATTACCGGAATGAAAACAAAATTGTGCATGATTGTCTGTAATAGTATCAGGACCATAAAAGCATTTTCAGCCGCCTGACTTGCGTTTCCGCCCTTATCGAAAAAAGCTGTAAAATATAGCTTTTTTAGTCCAAAATGTAATCTTTCTATCGCCATCTAGTGGAACCCCATTGGACTTATACAACGCGAGATACAGTTTTGTATAACGCCATCTATTGGAAAAAATAATGGATTTCTTTTTACTGCTCCTATTAATATGCAAAGCTCGAATCGACTTTGTCAAGAAAAATATCAACTATACTTAAATGAAATAACACTTGCCAAACGGCGAACAGCTTAAGGCAAACTAGGGCGACATCTATCGGGTAATGTAATGATCACAGCACATCTATTATTTATTTCTTTCACTTCTCCACCTAATATTCAAGCAAATCAGTTTTTATAATAATCACAATTATCCGAAATACAAATATTCCTATTCGATTTATTTATATATAAATTCGAAATTTAATAATAAAACCAATAAACCAATCAAATAAAATGCAAATAAATAATTTCACATTTTGGAAAATGGCCAAAATTAATGAGTCGTGTGAAAACTTATTATGAAATTGTATTTTCATCGTTTACAATTCATTCAACCGACGCATGTGTGTAATTTCAAATTGAAACTGACAATTACAGTAGCAATAACAATAACAAAATGCATTAAGCCGTTTTATTTGTTGAACATGTTTTGCAGAGAATTAAAGTGAAGCTGGGGAAAAAAGCTGAATGCTGACTGTGTGTTTGTGTGTGGATGAGTGGCTAACATGCGCCATTAACGACAAAACTCTAACAGTAATTATATCACTGTAACGGTCATTTAGTTTGGAAAAGTAGAGAAAAATAGAGAAAAAAGGATGCACATGTCTGTGCATAAATGAAAAGTATGAGCAAATGTATGTATATACGTGTACGAGTATATAGAAGTAACCATATGTGTAAGTGTAATCCATAGGACGTGGCAAAGTATACGTAAGTGTAGACTGTTACGTGAATATGTGATGCGGTGCGATTGCTGTTACATATGTGTGTATCTTATATATTCTGTATGCTGCCGTCATGGTGTGTCGACAAAAAACCACACTTAAGCATATACGCCCACATACACATACCCCTATGTCATACCCACAATGATCCAGAAAAGTAGAGAATTTTCAAACATTTGCTTTTCTATTTTCTTATTTGCATTTGCACAATGATAAGCGCTTTCAACCACGTGCCATGTGACATAAAGTTCTTACTTTTTATTGCCATTTCTGTCTGTCTCTTGCAGCACAGAAGACGAATTTAATATTCCATGACATTGGAGCGCAACAGCGTGCGCATAGCTGTTACATAATGGCGTATGATAAACTCCGAATTTTTTTTTTACTACAAAAATTTGCGTTAATGTAAACTGCAAAGTATTTGTTTGACTTTTATTTGGCCATAAAACAAGCTATTCAATTCTATTTACAGTCACATTTTATGTCTTTTAAAATCAAACTTGAAATGTTGCTTAAACAGCCGGGATGCCCGCCTTTGTTTTTTTTTTGTTTGAGAACAATAGGACGATAAATCCATGATAAAGTTCAATGTTGAATGCCAAAAGAAATTTAAAATTTATTTTCTGTTATCTCTTTCATGTTGTGGAGTTTTTATGTGTGCTGTGCTGGCAGACTTTGCCTCTGTTCTTTCAATTTAGAAGTACTTTTAGTGATGGTAAAATGTGGACGTAAACTTTACTCGGCTTCTTTATGTAGTAATATTTTATGAACTAGTTAGTTTCATTTAATTTTTTTTCATTTTAGATCCTAATTTTAGCCCAGTTTGCAAGTAATTAACGGACGGGTGATCCAATTACATTTTGCAATAACCTCTTTTTGACAGATCACGCTCGAGTCTTGCAGGCGTTCATGTTAGTATTCTTCAGTATTATTTGGTATTTCCTCACGGAAATACTTACGCCGGAACAACGTTTACAAATCGTTCAACTTTATTAAGAAAATTCACGTTTTGTAAATTATGTGTTTTGTGCGCTTCGCTTAATTCAATGGTGAACATAATTAGGCTACTCAGCATACCATTCGCAACACCATCACGTCCAGCACGCAGTGTAGAAAATTTAGCGTTCGTAGCTGAAATTGTACACGAAGACCATGTAGAGTCGATTCGGCGCCATTCGCAATAAATTTGACTGACGAGGACGTCATCTTAAAGCGTACAAAATATAGCTTGTGCAAGGACTGAAGCTGCTCGACTTTTCCAAGCGACATCGCTTCGGCCTATGGGTTCTTTTGAAAAGTTCCAAGAAGATCCGTCACATTCGAGTCAAATTTTGTTCAGCGATGAGGCCTATTTCTGGCTCAATTGGTATGTAAACAAGTAAATTGGCGCATTTAGAATGAAGAGTAACTTAAAGAGATTCAAGAGCTGCTTTTTATGCAGAAAAAAACCGTTTGGTGTGATTTGTTGGCCGGTTGAAGCCATGGACCATATTTCTTCAAAAATTATTTGTATTAGTGCATCTGTGTACCAGGTTCTGACCCTAACGGTATACATTTTGATGTGTTTATGTGTAATTCTCTGAGATCAGTTAAATAATAGGCCCTGATTCCAAGAGGGTCTCACATGTGGATCCACAAAAATCTCAAGCCTTACTGCGTCGTATTGGACAATGTCCGCTCGAAACTTTCACTCTTGGTTGCCCTTATGCCAAAAAGATACCGCAACCGCATTTGTTGAAGTGTTGGACCTGCTTTGGTTCAATGCCCATCTGTCCAGAACCTGACCTCAAATTGATAGAGGAGCATCGCTTTCGGAGAAATACAAAAGGGTTGTGGTGTGGGCTTATCAGTATACCATGTGACTTTAACTCACAAAGAAGTTGACGCTATAGACAGAGTTGACAATCCCTCCTTAGTAACTTTTATTCTGTCTCCCAGATACTATATCTGGTGGCTCCACCGATTTCTTGATAGCAGCTGCTCCGCCTGAAATAAACTGTAATGGCCTGAACTCTCCACTGATGCATAATTCTTAAAAAAAAAAACTCCCGCACCGCCCATCTGTGAAGATGCAAATACTACAATACAATACTTGCCTTCATAATTTAATTCCCCATTCTATTTATGGTGTAGAAGTTGCGGCTTGAAGATATAATAACCCAAGTAATCAGGGTTGAGTTTTAGCCCATCGAGAGGAGTGGGGTGCCCAAGACCAGGACTGACCGGACTTCCTGAGACTAAAAGCGACTTTTCAGGCAATAAACTTAGAGGTAATAACCACAAGCGTGTTGATGAGAGCCATGTGTTGAACCCACTGATTAGCTTGAGTTACTCTTTCACGCATTTTCTACCATAGGAAAACTCTGCAAGACACTGCTTTAAGTGAAAAAGCCATTGCTGACTGTGACCTTGCTGCAATATAGAACTACCGACCGGTGCCTTAAAGAGCAGTTTAACCCTAAATATTATATTTTCCTGGGTAAGTATTTGCGAATGCCCCCTATAGAATACAACTTCTGTTTTTCACATTTAGATGATTTAGTGCGAAGATACACAATGCTGCTATGAATTCAGCTCTGACCACGAGCGCTAAATCATCTGCGTAGGTGACCAGCTATTACTCGTTCAGTTTCCTGTTTCCAAACAAGGCATTGAAGATCACGATCCAGAGAAGAGGTACAGGTACACTTTGTGTGTTGCTCTTATTAACGTTGTGCCTATGGCATGATTTTCCCAAATATTTTTCTACAGTTTTTCCACATAAAGGGTGGTTAAATTTTCAAGGGCCGATGTTGATTTTGAATAAAACACAAACTATTTAGGAAATTATTGAAATTTTATTTTATTATGATATATTGGTATTACTCAATTATGTATGTAACAAAATATCGGCCAAATGAGCGCCGCGACCTCGGCGGCACACCTCCATACGATGGTCCAAATTTTCGATGACGCTGAGGCATAATGGAGTTTCTATGCCGTTAATGTGCCGAATTATCTCATCCTTTAGCTCTTGAATTGTTGCTGGCTTATCGACGTACACCTTTTCTTTCAAATAACCCCAGAGAAAAAAGTCCAACGGTGTCAAATCACATGATCTTGGGGGCCAATTGACATCGCCATTACGTGAGATAACACGGCCATTGAATTTGTTGCGCAAAGGAGCCATTGTTTCGTTAGCTGTGTGGCAAGTGGCACCGTCCTGCTGAAACCACATATCGTCCACATCCATATCTTCCAATTGTGGCCATAAAAAATTCGTTATCATCTCACGATAGCGAACACCATTCACAGTAACTGCCTGACCGGTCTCATTTTGGGAAAAATACGGCCCGATGATGCCGCCAGCCCATAAACCGCACCAAACAGTCACTCTTTGTGGGTGCATTGGTTTTTCGACAATCACTCTTGGATTCTCATTCGCCCAAATGCGGCAATTCTGTTTATTGACGAATCCACTGAGGTGAAAATGTGCCTCATCACTGAAGATGATTTTCTTCGAAAATTTTCATAATAAGTCTGGATAACTTTAACACGTTGTTGGATTGTGTATCTCTCCATGGTTCAAATTGAGTAAGTCTGAAATAGAGAAATGTCAAATTAAATTCGGAAAAAAACTTGGCGTTTAGGTGTGGTTCACATTCAACATCGGCCCTTACAATTTAACCACCCTTTAAAAGTTTTGAGATAAGTGGTATTAAATTAGACTAATCACCAATTATAGCGAAGCAAAGATTATACCCAGGAGAATGTTATTAAAAATCGTTATAGTCCTGCATACATCTAGCTAAACACAATAATGTCTATTTTTTCGACTTTTTAAATGAAAGCCAACTTGACTTTACTCTTTTCCCTGAAGATGTACCTTAGTCTCATAAAATTCTCTTTCCCCCCTATAGAGATTTTCGCTGGAAAGATATTGTTTATTATCGAATTGGATTTATGATTAAAAACGGTATAAATCTCTAGGTTTTTAAGTCTTAAGCTTGAGGACATGAGCATAATGGACTAAGATAAAACATTGCTATTGAAAAGTCACCCTGGAGCTCGGCTTTTTGAATAGGATAAGAAGCTTGCTAAAGATTCCGAACGGTTTTACAGTATCAACAGTTGTTTCTAGCACCTTTTATGTTAACCAGAATCTTGCTTAAAAAAATATATTTGTTTAAAATGGGAGAGTAGCAAATAAATACCCATCATATTATATTCAAAATGAGAAGAAGTGTGTTAAATAAGTAAAAAAATAAAATGGTTAAATATTCCACCTTTATCTTCTTCTTTTGCATTCCAACAAATTTCCATATTACTGGTCACCCGCTGTTTGTGAAATAACTCCTTCTTATAGGGTTCATTATCATTTACAATCATAAAGGTAAGAAACCGTCTGGTTACAGTGTGCAAAGGTCAATTTTAAATTTCGGTTCAAAAAGAATTTTAGAAAAATATTCTGTCGGTATGAGTATTAAGATAATAAATTGTATAACTTGCTAAATTACTTAACTCACAACTAAATGCATATACATTCATACATAGTATATACATAAATACAGATACTTTTCGTAAGTCATTCAGACACTAATTTGCCCCGAAATTCCGGGCTGATTATCTTTTGCGCCTTAAAATTACAAAGTCTATTTAATTCTTATAATTCATTTTGCTAATTAAATTCGAGTAAAACTTCTTTTATATTTCACTTTAACTCAAAGAAGGACTATTTTTGCATACATTTGGGTTCTTTGCTAAATGCAAAACTTGTCATTTAACATAATTACATACGCCAATAAATGAAGGATTTTTTCTTTAATATTTTTTATGATAAGTAAAAAGCCGTTTTGGGTTTTTTGTGTATGTATATTTTACCTTAGTTGACAATTATTTTTAATCCTGGCTATATTCACCATTATTGTCCATAGCCTTTCGCTATTTTACAGGGAGCTTCATAATTTTCTCATAGTGGAACTTTAGTGTTCTATTGGCAAAGAAGTTGCCTAATGATTTTCAGCAGTTTTTCGTTCGATTTTTCATAATCAAAACAGTTTTATAGAGATCGAAAGAAATAGTATTCACATGTAAAATGTCTAAGCTTAATGGTGGTTGATTTAAAAGTTCTCTACCAAGCCCCGACAATTTTTGCCAAGTCATCAAAGATGTACTTGGGCTTCCGGCGTCAAAATTAAAAAAAAAAAACATCTTTTGGATCCACACGAACCACATCTTTGTCGATTTTAAACCTAAATTAATAAGAGCTGCAGAGCTACAAAAGTACGTTGACTGTACGAGTCGTACGGTGACATTGATATAGTGGGCTAGGTCAATTCATCTGAATGAATGAAAACGTTGCAGCTTTGAAAGTTTTCGATGCAGTACCCATGGGTGGAAACAGAGGAAAAAGAAGTGCTAAATGGCGAAGCAAAGAACGTATGGCGTATTGATTTGGCTATAAATATAGCGGTGACCACACGATTGCAGAAGACCTTGTTGTGTGCTGCATTTAACAGCAGATCAATTTTAGGTTTGCCATACAGTGCTCACTCGTCTTTGCTTGTTAGTATTTTTTGAGTTTGCCAAAAACAACAAAATTATCTTGGTATAGCCCCAGATTTATGGAGATTTTGCCATGCACTCTTTTAGTATGTCCAACATTGAAGACACTCATTTAGATATAGCACTTGAAGACGATTGAGTAGATAAAAATCGAAATGCATTCAGAACTTTTTCGGGGTATGGCGAAAATGCTGACGCCTGTAAATTACTTCTGATGACCTTTCCAAGTGTTAAGATAAATAAATAAATAAAAATAAAAATTGAAAAATAATGAGTTTACAAATTTTGCTTAAAAAAATTAAACTGACTTAAATGTTTGAATATACGGTAAGTTGACAAAAAAAATTATTTTGTATTTCTCAGTAATCTCTGTACTTTTTTATCTTCTCAAGTGGAATAGATCAGGTTTACTGCTGATTTTTGTTGCTTAGATTTTACGGGTGGGTTTGCTCCTGTTGGGCTACATACCATGGACTGCTGTTTGGTTTCTGGATCGTACTGATAGAACCAAGATTTGTCACCAGTAACGACTGTACTAAAGTTGTTAGGCTGACCATTTTCGAATTTGTTTAGGAAAAATTGAGCAAATTGCACTCGAGCCTCTGTTTGGGCATCATTTAAAATTCGTGGTACTCATCGAGCAGATTTCTTCGTGTATCCCAGATGATTACTTAATATCCACGATACAGCCATAGCATTCAAGCTCAATTCATTAGCAAACATTTCTAGAGTCAATCTGTTCAAAAATGTTCACCAGAGCTACAGTGACGTCATCAGGGAAGAGTTTGGTCGACATTCTCCGAGCTCGTCCTCTGTGGAAAAATGTCCGGTGTGGATTCTTCGGAACCACTTAGAAATAGTCTTTAAAGGCAGTGTGCAACCGTTCCATATGTAATTTGGCACACACTGAATATTTGTATTGGCTGTAAATTACGCCGAAACCCGAAGAGAGTCACATGGCGAATCTCTGTTTGCGTTGGTGGTGGAATTTCGTCTGACCTTTCCTCAGCTGTTTTCTCGTCTCATCTCGTTTCGTCATCTTAGCCGATCCTTCTAATATTTGAAAGGGACTATTAGTCTTGTAAAGGATTTGGTATTTTTAGATAAAAAAAAAAACAATTCGAAAGTCACCAACTGACCGAATTTTTTTTAATCCCCTCGTATCTAGAAATTTTTTCTCGACAAAGTTTATGGAATATATAAACATGTTTCGCCTTTCTCAAACAGTTAAAAAATTAAAAGCTGTCTCTCAAATACTTTTATACATGGATCACGCTACTCTTTTTTAAAATACATTTCTGTGCGAAAATAGACAGCTGAGGTAAGATTTATACTTTTTCTTAATAAACATATTATTAAATAAAAATCGGCACGAAAGGCTCTTTACTACAATAGATTTATTTTGAGTTCAAATTTTTATATTTAAATGGTAATTAAAAATGTTAAGCTTTAAATGATAAAACATTGAACTCAAAATAAATCTAGTAAAAAGTAGTTTTGCATTTTTTTTCTTAGTACTTTTTATCGTCATAAAAATCATGCTTTATTTTAAAAATATACATAATGGTTTTATTACAGTTACCATTGAAGATGAAAATGATTGTAAAATCTAAAAATAAAAGATCAAGATAGTACAATAGACATAACAAAGAATTCTTGATTTCAAAATAAAATGCAAACTGAAAACTCTATGCTGCAAAACATCTAACGAAAGGGCAGAAGTATGCAACAGCTTAAGCAGATATGAGCATCACAGATATGAGTGTAATAAAAATCGATAAACTTATCCAAACCACTTGACTGTAGATAAACTTTGCATGGGAAGCGAAAGCAATGATGAAGCAAATTTACAAAAAGCTTCATGCTTCAAGAATGCACAAATTCAATTTCACTACAAATTGCAGACAAGAATCTCAAAAGGTTTGCAAAACTCAGAAAGAAAATAGGGAAAAAATGCCGAAATGTGTTTTTTTTTTTGTAAAATAACTGGAAAAAGGCAATATGCTTAGGGATTAGTTTGTTGGGTTTATAGTATTTTACCTTGAGTACATAAAATGTGAATAAAGTGGCATGCTAGCATTAATATTGTCAAATAAGTCAATAATTATGGGAAGTAGTATTCTGCACCGCTTACGCGATTATAGCCGAATCAATATTGGAGCGCCATTCTTCTCTTCTTTGTGCTGCCTGACGCCAGTTGGAAATGCCAAGTGAACCCAGGTCACTCTCCACTTGATCCTTCCAACCGAGTGGAGATCTTCGCTGCAACAAGATAGTTGTCCATGTCGTTGTTGGGTCCTCGGAGTGTACGCACGTCAAGAATACTGGAGACATGTCTTCCATCTATCACAACATGATCGATATTGTTTTGAGTTTCGGTCAGAAGACAGCCAAATAGCTTGATGAATTTTTTTGCGCTGTAATCTAGTGCTACAGACAACCATATTTCGGGCCCCAGCGAAGTTGATATGTCTGAGGCCATTAGAGCTTGTTTCGCGGTGGAGGCTGAGTTTTCCGACAGTTGTGTCGAAGTTACTTTCGTTGCCCATCCGGGCGATTTTTACTTCGTGGCGAGGCAGCCCCAAAAAAAATATGCATATTTAAATCTTCATCGTGTTTGCGGAAATAATTAACTAGATTTAAATGTGTACTGTCTCTGCCACTGGTGTTAAAATCTTACATTCACACAATTTTCACGGATTATAAGTAAGGAAAGCAATTATTGCTGCGCAGGAAATAAATGGAAAATCTTGCACATCGACGCCTGCAGCTAATTTCCTTTCGCAATATGTTCGTTTACTGCATATACACATACATTGTATCTTTTTGGCATACGCATTTACATGTCAATTTCCTTTCAAGTTTTGCCCCTACTTTGCTTGCTCTACTCAACTTGAAGCGCCGTTGCGTATACGTAACTTCCTCATTAAATAGCTGCTACAAGTAGCGAGTGAAGAGTAGCAACAAACATATTGAGAATAAACATGTGAAACATTTGTTGTATGTGTAAATATATGAAAATTAATATGTATTTCAGCAAAGAAGTAAGCACGCTGCCATAATGATTTTCCCGTTTACACTTGCAGTAATTTGCAAAATTACTTTATCGCCAATTAGCACACGTTAATGTGACAGAAGGCGCAATCGGTTGATGTTTTTTATGTTTTCCTTATGAAGCATAAGAAAAAAGAGAAATCTTTACATCTAATTTCATATGCGTTTTAAGATTATATTTACTCACAATTCCGAAGTATAAGATAATATGTACTTACTAGAATTAAATATTAATTTCTAAGGGCTAAATTTAATTATTAAAAAAAAATTTTATTTATTTTTCTTGCAGAATTGATAACTGTACACATCAAGTGAAGGTAAGTCAGACTATATGAAATTTTAAGCTATTTTAAATAGATTTATTTGCTTAGTAAAAATAAAAAAAAAATGAAAACAAGTTTATTAATAGTTCGTATTTCCAAAAAACTTGTTCGAAAAATTATTGTATCAGAACAATAATAAATGCTAAAACTCATTTTATTTTACTAAAAAAATTTCGTTTGAAAAAATTTGCATCAATGGTTTTGTTTAGGTTGCAGTAAATTGAAATAAATAGTTAGAATTATCAGAATTATGTCAAATATGCTTAATATAATTCGAAAACTTATTTCCCTTTTCTCATAGAAACCCTTGTTTCTGTTGACTAATAATCGTAACAATCGGCTTTCAATAGCTAAATTATTCTTTATAGGTAGGAGCAGATGGTTATCACTTTGTGTGAAATCCAGACTATAGGAACCGTTAAATTAAGCTCTAGGAACTTCTGGATAGTCACTATCGATGTGACGTGTGCCTGCTGCAACATAATTCTTCTCCTGACTGGACGATTGCTTCCTTCAGGTTGTTCAATTGTTGATACTGCAAGTCCGATTTAAGAGTTTTGTCGTAAAATAGCGTAAAATAGCAGCTTATAGTGGATAAACCCTTACCAATCTCATCAAACGCACAACGAAACCTTTCTGGCTTGGAGTCCGTTTGTGCCGACTCACTAGGTCAATTCGTGCAGATCAAAGTTTCCGGTTTTATTCTCAGGTTTTTTTTAGAGCATTTATTCATTTTTTAATATTTTACCTTTTAATTAAGTTAAATGGCAACATGCTCTATCTTTTTTAGATAAGAAGAGCCAGAAGCTAGTCATATACATATATAAAAAATACTAGTCAAATGGACCGTATCCTTTTTATGAAATTTTCTATCAAAGTGGTTACTCTATGCCCTCAATAGCTTCACGAATTCCATCTTTGAGGTCTTGAAACGATGTTGGGCTGTTGGCGTAGACCTTATATTTGACATGCTCCCAAAGGAAGAAGCGGAAAGGTTTCAATTCTCAAAATCTCGAGGGCCAAGCGCGATCACCTTCTCGAGAGATAACATGGACGGGAAACTTTTTCCTTGAAAGATCGAAGGTTTCGTTGCTTGTATGTCACGTAGCGCTGTCTTGTTGAAAGTAAACGTTGTCCAGATCAATACCCTACAATTTCGGCCTTAAAAAATAATAGACGAGAGATCTCAACAGCGCAATTCGTTCAAAATAAATGTTTCTTCAGTCTTATTTTCTAAAAGCACCAAACAGTTACACCTTGAAGATGGAGAGGCTTTTCCAATATAAATCTCAGGTTTTCCGAGCCTCAAATGTGACAGTTTTATTTATTGACATTGCAATCGAGATGGAAATGGGCTTCATCAGTGAAGCTGATTTTTCAATGAAATTCTGGATAATATTTATGCATTTCAAGCACCCAATCAACAAAGACACGATGTTGTTGATGATTGGCAGGTTTAAGCTTTTGTCTTAACTTCATAAGTCAGTGTTTATGCAAAATTCGATACGTGCTTTATTTATCACATCAGTAACTTGTCCCAACAGCTCCATTTTTTCTAACAACGTTTGTATAGCGGTATGATTCTAGTGTAACTTCCATTTACATTCACTTCTTTCGAGTTATTAGGGTTAAGCTCTAGTTAGATATGTAACACATATACTCGTATGAGTGCCATGCTTTTACTTACACATGCATATGTATTTGCATAACTTGCATTCTACTAAGTATACTGACCACAAAGTGTGTTAGAGTGTTTTACAACAACACATGTTGTTTTCTTGCTGTTCAACGAAATTTAATATGCAAAGTGCAAGCGCTACTCTGTAAGGTGTATACGAGTGAATAGGAATTCGCTTAGGTGAATCATTTTCAGGAAAAGGATTTCCATTTTGGCAAAAGGTAAATAGTAATTTTCTATGTCTCATAACTTTCAGTTATGTAATGCAGTATTTACAGCTTTTTTCCTTAAAAAAATAAAAAAGTCCTTTATGACCTTTTGGTTGGTGTACAGTTTTAACGGTCTACCGAGTATAGTTCATCAAATCCTAAATATGCATATACTATACCATAGTGGTCCGTCGTTGGTAGAGTAACGAGATCAATCCGCAAATCATCGTAATATTAAATAAGGTGCTCCGCAATGATGCATCGACAAAAGAAACGTTGCTCGCAACATACAAGGCAACCGGCTGGTCGGTCGTAAATTATGCTGCTCCGATGTGGCCGCCGCTCTACCGAGATGCACATGAAGAAATAACAAGCATGTCAGCACATCACCCCCAAGACCGTAACAGGAACTTCCCGGAGCATCACTTATACAGTGAAACAAACATTCTTTGGGTAAATAAGCATAAAGTTAATGCTGTGCAAGCAATAACAGCTGAGATGCTAGCGTTGGAGCACCCCAACAGACATTTCCTTGAAGTTGAGCCTTCACTTAGCCACAACAGGAAGAGAGTACTACACTAAACAGACTTAAATCAGCACATTATATGAGTATTGACAGGCTTTGAACGCCATTTACCGAGAGTCCGTTAACACCTTCATAAACTTTCTTCCAATGGATAGTGTTCTGGGAATACAAGCAGACGAAGTGCTAGAGCTGCCAATTAAGTAAAAGATATTATAGTGAACTTGTTCCTACGTATGTTTTGCATGTAAGCAGACGCAGCACGATACTAAAAACTTCTTTGCATGCAACCTAAAAGCCACTCATATTTTTCCTGTAGTCCGAATCCGTCGAAGCAGATCGTTGCATGCACTTCCCGTTAGGTGACCTCGATAACTTGGACTACTCCCGCCTTCGTTTAAGTGCACAAATTATATGAAACTAACATACAAGTGAGTATGCAAACCTGAAGACCTCATCACCCTTCCAATATTAAACCCCAGTAAAGTAGCTTAGTTTAACAAAAGTTCCAAGAAATTCCAAATTAAAAAAAAAAATGTTCACAATAAACCCTACAGAAACACTTACAAAAAAGTATACGCTCCAACTTTCGCATTTTGCAAACCAATAAATTACGCAAAGTATTTGAAACGGTTTGTTTCGCCAAAGGGGATTTTTTACCAAAAACAACATTATGAATACCACACATATGTATGTGGTAGACG
Source organism: Ceratitis rosa (assembly GCA_037013455.1). Lineage (NCBI taxonomy): Eukaryota > Metazoa > Arthropoda > Insecta > Diptera > Tephritidae > Ceratitis > Ceratitis rosa. Next base: position 8,255,548 of record JAWMAG010000054.1, read on the forward strand.
ACCTCAATAGCCGAGTGCGTAATACCATATGGAAAAGAAGAGTTCGAGCCTTGTTCTGAACCACATCCAAAATTTCCTTCGGCAGGTAATGTCAACCCCTCCGGGTGTATATCTGATATGAAATAATAGCTCTTCATAAAAAATAATCAACTGTTTGGAGCCGACTTAGTATAAACTGCAGGTCCCTCCTTTTATTGGAAAAACATCAAGACGAATACCACATATTAGAGGAAGAGCTCGGCCAAAAATTGCGTAGGCGAATCCAAAGAGTCAGTTATATGCGTGTACCATACGTGTAAATACATATCTATGCGATAGCTCTATTACAAATTGTACCTACAATATGCATAAATTTTTTTTATGTTATGGTATAATGACTGTGGTTTGCTTACTTCAACCGTGTCCCCTGAGTTGCTGAGCACTATTTGCCGCTTTTTCCATCATTTTTTCTATAAAAGCTTCTGTTTTTTTCCAATGAATGGCGTAATAAAATATTGAAAACCATGCTGAATATTTCAATAAATTTCCCGTCTCTTATACAGATTTGTACATACATACATACATACGTGTACAATATAAGTATGAATTACTGGGAAAAGCGAAGTTTCAGCAGACAAGTGGATAAATTGTCATTTGTGAATAATATCTGCTCGTACGTAAATATAAAAAATACAAGTTACTATTATAAATGCATATTTTTATTAGTAAAGTGTTTGTAAAAGCATTTTTTAAAGTGAATTTTTTTAAGTTTTTATATGAATTTTTTTTTTACGTATAAATTATATATATAATATATTTTTATAATAGATGCTTTGCAACATCTCACTCTTTATACTAAGCCGCCTGCGAACGGATGATGGGTTTTTATGAGGAGCCTTTATTTCATGTCAGAAATAGTACACTCGGAGGGGTTCCCCGCAATTAAAAAATTTAGCAAATTTTTTATTTAAATTGATCTTCTATAACTTTTCGGATGTTATTTGGATGTTGAAAGTATGCTAAAAAGACTATTTTTAATTATACTAATGCCTTTTAGTTTAAGAAATTAAGGTCAGAAATTTGGATCAGTTTCGGCTAACAAAATCGAGAAAATTGCCAAAACTGGGAAAAAAAGCTAAGTTTTGGTACTAAAAAATTTTATGGGTTAAGCCTGAGTAGTTTTCATGTATTTCTGTTTCATTCTAACCTGAAACGTTAGAAAACTTAGCTTTAAATTTGCATTTTTTGCAGCTTTCCCCAGGTGACTAAATGTTGCTCATACGACATGGCGATCATTTTATTTTTAAGTTGGATACGTTGCATTGCGTTTGGTGGTCAAACCACTTTTTTTTTGTTTGTGTCGATCATATTATTGAACATTGGAAAAGTGGTTGTCTGCCTCCATAGCGGTAAAAGTTAGGATGTTAGAAGAGACTTTGGTTGAAAATTTTTAATCGCAGACCAATAGTAAGCTCATTTTCATAGAATTAAATATCGATTTTCGAAAAAAAACTGCCAAAATTCCAGAATGAATGAGAAAAAATTTTTCCTACTCCAAATTTAACAAGAAATTTGTGACATTTCGATTTGTCTCTGGACTGAATTCTGAATTTGGAACTTTTAATGGATTCCGTATAGTTGGCAGTCAAGTATTTGCGTAAACAAATTTTCTTTCGCTGGGTTTTGGGTTAATAATAATTCTATCATCGAATTAGACATCGAATTCTGATTAATTCAAATAACCAATAAAAAAATTTATTACTATCGATGCAGCCATTATTATGGAAGTCGCAATCCATTATCTACAAATTCCTAAATTAACTTAACCCTTGTGTACTGCCATAAAAAGTTCGCTATGTCGTATGAACAACATTTAGTCAGCAAGAGAAATATGAAAAAAAAGAAAGAAGAGCTGTCTTCGCCCATGCCGTAACCTCATATCTGAAAAAATCGGTTTAAATACACTGAGTGACAAGCTTACAAACAGATGGACAGACGGAAATGCCTAAGTCAACTAAACTCGCAGTTCTCACCCGATAGGCATACATTTTGATGGGTTTGGTGTATATGAAATCTATAACAAATCCGGCGTGTAGTATGAGTAACATTTAGCATAGAGAAGAAAAATGTAAAAAAAAAATAAATGTTCACATGAAGGAAATAACTAAAAAAATTTAAGTTGCATATGAAATAATTAAAATAAAATGATAAATTAGAAGCTTAAAAACATATGTAGTAAATATTTGTGCTTAAATAAAGTTTTACCGCAAATAAATTTGCAGAGATAAAATACTATAAGGTAGTCACTACTGCTGGCAACAATATCAAGAAATATGTATAATATTTAGCGCAAATACCGCAACAAATGAATGACATTTTAATTTTACCCCACCGCAGAAGAGAAATTCACCTGTTAAATAACAACGAATAAATTATGAATAAACACGCGCAAGCTTATTTCTTGGCAACAAAATAGTAAGTATTTTTCAACGCTTCCACAACTATCCCCTTTATTAAACAAATTTTTGGCGGAATTTTCTCACACTATTGAAACTGGCGGCCGTAGTAGCCTGACATGAATGTTAACCCCTCCGAAGGTATTTCTGACATGAAATAAAGCTCCTCATAAAAAACCGTCAGCCGATCGGGAATGCATAGTATAAATTGTAGGTCCCCCATTTGTTGGAAAAATCATCAAGAGGCATACCACAAATTCGAGGAGGGACTCGGCCGAAAATCGCTTCAGAGGTAACAAAGCACCAATTATATATTTTATATGGTATATGTATACCATATTGAGTGCAGATTTTTGGTGGGTTTGTCGTTGGTGACATTATTTAAAGATAGACCTTCCTTGCTAATGTTGTTTGTCAGAGCAGATAACTTTTTGCTAATTTTTATAACAATTTCGCAATGAGAAATATCATGAGAAGGTATTAAAAATTATTTTTATTTTTTTATCCCAAGTCTTAATTTAAAATTTTCTGTGTCTTGAACAAAGTATTTCATTCGAAATTCATTGAAATCCTTGTAAAGATATAGACAAATGTTGCAATTTATTTTATGATAAATGATTAATATATTGTCATTTTTTTTTCCTTTCGGTACCAGAAAAATAACTGAAAAATGTGTTTATCTTTATTGCTGATTGAGTTAAACACGTCAAACAATTTTTTTTTATTAATTTTATATTTTTCCTCTAAATAATTTAATTTCAAAATTGTTCTCCATGAACGATTTACATACAATTTGCATTTTTTTATTTAATCAATTTACCATGAAATTGTATAATTAATTTTGAAATACACTTAAAACGAAATAACTTAAATGAATATTATATGTCAGCCAAAGGCAAAATAATTCAGAACAAGCTGGTATATTATATTATAGTTTTTTTTCGAACCTGTTAAAGTATTGAACATGCCAGTACATAAACATGCATGTTGTGCGAGCATAGGAAGAAAGTCTTCAAATTGAATTTAGACATTATATACACACAAGTCGATGCTCAACAAGTTCGTCTTGTTACTTTTATTGCTACTTCTGTTGTTGGCTGTTATTATTATTGTTTTTGTTATTATTATTCAACAAGTCAGTTAACCTGCAAATAGGTTTATCAACAACGTATCTTCTAACTTAAATGCCTGAAGAGCATGCACATGTCTGTATATATTTCACTGCAAGTTGTTCTAAGATAGTATACCCACAGGAAGTAACAACTAGTTGTAAACTAGAACTATGCCACCATATTGCCTTATCTAACTGCGCATCAGCGGCATACTAGTTAATACATTTTCTGCTAGATTTTCACTACAAATTTCAGGTCTTAAATGCTTTGCTAATATAATGGCTGTATCTGTACATATTTTCATCGAACTGTTCACTTGTGAGCCCCTTCCGGAATGATAGTATTGAATATGTTTATATGGACAAAACCGTAATAAAGTTCAACCAATCCGAAAAACCCTTCCGGTTACAAAGCGCCAATTATATATACATATAATCCAAACTTCTCCCGTGACTATTTCCAGCATTTGTATATCTAGACGCAGCCGCTCTCTACATATTACTATACTTTTTTTTTTTTTAGAAAATTGACATTTTTTTAGATAAAATGGAAAACGGTAACAGCCAAATGGCCGCCACGGTTCGGCTGACAGTACCGTAAGCTTAGAATATATTGTAGATTGCTCCATTTTTTGGAAAACATCAAGACCCATACCGCAAACTGGAGAAGGAGCTCGGTCGAAAATCACTTCAGCGGTTAGAAAAGCTCCAGTTCTATTTTATGTAATAGTGAGTTGTTATGATTTCATTTGTAATATGTTATAATTGAAATAAAACCGTTTGAATATTAGTTTAACTTTTCCCTGGTGGGAGGTTACAAGAAGGAGAGTGTGTTTATACATATGAATGTAATGCGTATAATTACACCTTTTTGCAGCTTAACTGACAGGTGGCTATAATTTAAACCCCACAACAGGGCTATTCCTGCATTTTTCTGCATCGTAGGGTGAGCGTTATGTCATTAATTTTTTAGACTGGGGTGTACTATATACAATAATTTGTGACCAGAAAGTTTCCGGAAATTGTAAGAAAACAAAAAATTTTTAATTTTAACCAATATTTATTTATTTATGACCATACGAATCGATTTACCCATGGGACGCTACTTCGAATGGGTGAAGTCGTATTAAATTGAAAAATATATAATAATATGCGGAGTAGAAAAAATTTTGGGTGGGCGTGTATGTCACAGAAACGCCTTAATCCCGTATAAACTACTTTTCACTTTACGCTCTTAGTTCGACCCAAAGTCGAATATTTAAGACCTCAATAGACATGGGTAGAGTGGACTTAAGCTCTACAAGTCATAGATGATTTAGTGCTGGAAGCGCTACTACTCACTTCTGTTAGAATGCATACCCTAGTATTAACTTAGCTATCTGCACACAGTCAGCTTTCAAAGTTGATGAGAACTTTGAACATAATTTTCCATTAGAACAACTTACTTACTGCCCTCAAGGCACTTTTTAACAAGACATAAGTACACTTATTCATATGGGTATACTTTTAAATATGTTGTGAGTTTATATGTGGGCATGTGTATATGTATAATGTCTCAAAAGGCAGCTGATGTTGATCATTTACAAAGTGAGTACAGATAGCCAACCTTCGGTGGGACAGAGATTTAAGTACATATAAATGATTATACATGCTTGTATACTTATATCGTCTCAAGATTTGCTTTGTCAACATTTTAACTCATTTTAATATTTACTTAACTGGAAAAAAAATTGAAATTATATTTAATTTTTCACTAAAAATGTCTATATAAGAAATCGTTTATTATTTGCTTTATGCGAAGTTTAACATAAAATTCGTTATTAAATTTTAACCGAAGCTTTTTGAGATGGTATAGCTAAATTAAATATATTTTTTGTATGTTAGCATGTGTAAAAATATGTGTGTGTGTATAAAACATACCTCTCAAGGCTTCAAACCACTTGTTGCATACCAATTTTATATTGAAACGTATATTTGATGCCTTGCCAAGTGGGTGAGTTGAGCTGCTGAGTGCTGCTGGAGCGTTGATTTGCTGTCATTGCTGAGCTTTTGGCAATTTGCCACGTTAAGTATTAGTTGATGGCTACAAGTGGCGAGAAGGTAATTGACTTGCAGCACACAGCCGATGTGTGAGTTGCACGAGTGGATGTTAATTAGTTTGCCTGTTGCTATGTGGTTTGCTTAGGTGAGGTGTGCACAATTATTTGCCGAATTATGCTTCTTTTTCCACCAGGATAGTAATGGAGTTATATTCGGGCTCTGTGAAAAGCGAAAATTTTTCCCAGAAGCTAGGTTTTCAAGGGCTTACTTTCATATAGCACAAAATTGTACTATATAAAAGAGGCTATAAAAAGATTGTCTGTGAAAAAAAGTTCAGATTATTCAGCCATAAAATTGGTATTGAAGGTATGGAGATAGCTGGTGTATAGTATTGTTCTTCAGTCTAGAGACACAATAAAAAGTGTAGCGATATTGCTTGATCAATTGCAGTGGATACGGTTACAGTATGAAATTAGTATCATCTAGGGGCGACTCGTTGGGTCAACCAATTAAACCAAACTTTGTTGCTGAATGATACAATAGCAACAATAACTATTTATTAACGAGTAAACTATATGAACACTCTGTCGCTCAGCTCGAGTAACTCGACGTCTCTACTACTCTTTACTATAAATAAGAAGAGTTTCATAAGATTATATCGCCATAAAGATAAATGAAATGACATAAATTAGAAAAGAGTATGTTCGAATGGAACCGAACGAATATCTGTTATATACCTAGAAGGTAGATCTTTTTCTGGACCCATGTAAGGTAGTCATGTAGTATACCTATCAAGTATGGTTAAGTTTTGTTTGTTATTGTCTTAATTTTTCGATCTTATGTCAAGTGGGGAGTGAAAAATAAAAAAAAAAAGTTCGTTAAATGGGAAAAAAGTATAGGTGTTGACCAAATGCTTGATCAAGTTCGGTACTCTGTCCAATGGTAAATGAGATATACTCTTTCACCCAAAAGTGGAAGGTGGCGAATTATCCGAATTTTTTTCCACCACTCAAAAGATGATTCCTAACAAATATGATTTTATTTGCACATTTTGTTACTAAATCATGTCGATTTTTGTATTTTTAAAAATTACCGTTAAATGGGAAGTGAGAATAAACGTCTAATTTCACCTATTTGTTTCCTAAGAAGCTTGTGGATCAAGTTTCATAAAAATATCTTAAACTATACTTGAATTATGAGTTATTGTGTCTACGGGCGGACAGACGGACAGACAGTCGTGGCTCATTCCGTGAAGTGGAATATATACATAGGTTACATATGGCCATATTTATCTCGCTTTTTTCTTGCCGTTACAAGCAAGCGTTAGCTTAACAAGCCAAATATTCTCTACGTATTTAAAAGTGGAACGAAAGAAAACAAAATGGATATAAAAAAAAAATTTAAAATTTTCCAACAATTTGTCATGGTGACTTCAGTAAAATGAATAAAACACTGCAGAAAATTTAAAAAAGAGGAGGTGAAAATACACAAGCAGCAAGTGTACAACAGAGTGTGAATGAGCTACTTTGGGCATTGCCTCGCCTATATACATACATGCGTGCTGAATAAGAAGTGGAAATAAACTTATTGGTATTGTTGTTGGGTAAGCAATTAAATTCCAGTATTTATTATGTGCTCCCTTCATGGTATACACAAAAATCATTAAATGGTGCAAGACGAGTTTCTGCTGCAAGATGGTTGGTTGGAGGAACAGTTAGTTTGTAGAAAAAAGAAGAAGTAAGCGCAAATTACTAATTATATTTAGTATAATAGCGGGAAAAAGACAAATTTTATGTTTTTTTTTTGTTAATGTCTTAGTATCACAGGAGTCTAGCCGTTAACAGCGCTGTTACTTCGAGGATCATATATTTGAAATACTGACTAGATCAATTTCCGAACGAAATAATAAATTTATTGAATGTAACTTTTGATGAGCGCATCATCTCGCGCAATGGACCTGTGGCGTGGTTTCCAAGATAGTGTGATTTAACACCGCTGGACTATTTTTTGGGATTGTATGGCCGAGACAAATGGTGATTTGTAAGAGAATATTCGGCCCCTTATTATTATTGGTGCAAAAAGGGGTCGAAAATTAGACCTCTCGCTTGGATTTTTCTTCGAGGCACTTGCTCCAAACCAGTTTCGAAACAAAATGGCAAGCACTTTTACTTATAACAGAGCTAAAATATTGGCCATTACATTGAATTATATGCATTTTATTTTTTCTTAAAAACCGCTTGCCTAAAAAACACCTTTATAAAGTTATTTGGATTAAAATTAAAAAACTGTGGTTAATCAAGAAGTGAACGTAAATATGCGGTAAAGTTTTTAGTCGCCTGAAGTCAAGGCGTTTTTTCTAACAGCTTACATAGCCGAAGGTATATGCATATAAATAGTTTACGAAATTATTTTTATAGTCTCGAGTATTTTTGCTGATATTTCGTAAAATATAAATCAAAAATATTTTCTCTGGTTCAATTTACTTTAATTTTTTTTTACTAGTTATTTAATTAAATTATTTTAATTTAGCTTTAAGAATATGTATTTATTTTTTAAATTTAATATTTGTTTCATAAAAGTCAATTTTCATCAAAGGAGTCAAATAAAAATTAAAAACTAACTTTCTAATTTGAAAACCCAGTCTAAGACCAGAAATTCATTCAATTTGGTGCGTCTAGGCACTTTTAAATATTTTAAGTTCTTTGGTGGTACTGGTTGAAATAATTCAGCGAAATGTGGTTTAGAACTTTCTATAATTTAATGAAAATATCGGCTTATGGACTTCAGAATAATCTTAGTAAGAAAAAATTAATGTAAATTTAAATATGCAGTAGCGGTTTTGAAGTCAAAATACTTTTAGTATAATGTGAAAAAAAAAAAAATTCAAAATATTAATTATATTGCTACAAATCCTTTCAGAAAAAATTAAATTCATTTTTGGACACGTTCAACAACATCAAAAAAGTCAGCGCACGAGTTTAAACTAAAAAAAGAGAAATAAAATAAAATTGTGAATGCCATACCATCAGAGTCAGTGGCTATCGCAACCACGATCTCAACTTAATTGACTACCGCCAACAGAATTGCAGCAATTGAAAACGTTTTAGAATAAATGTAAAAGCGAGCGAAAAAAATGATGCCCATATAATATACATTTTTTTTCTTCCGTTCAAGCAAGAAGAACGAATGCGAAAAATTAAAAAAAAATAGAAGAAAAGAGTAAATAGAGAGTATCATACAAACAGAAATGAAATAAATATAAATGAATAGAACAGCGTGAAATGTATTGGTGAAAGTTTTGGTGAAAACCAAAGAGAGCTAATTAACTTCTTCATGACCAACACAGCAAGCGTTGCAGCTAACAGCAAGGCTAAAAGAAAGGATGGCAAGGAGACAAAACAATACGCTAACTAACAGCAGCAACAGTTGGTAACGCTGGGCTAAATATAACATTAGTTGGAGGAAATAAACAATGCGTTTGAGCGACTTTTTTGGTGTGAACTTTTTATCACAGACACTTTTGCTGCAAAAAATCTTGCTGACAGTTGGCGGTCAAGGATTTAGCAATGTGTAAGATTGGCGTGCTGTACGTTCAGTCGTCAGCTGTACGTAATAATTTCGTAAGTTGGAGAATTGCAAATGACTAGACAATGAGACAGTTGTGCTTCGTGTGCATTTACACACGAATGAGCATTTAAAGCAAACTAATTGTCCAAATAAAGTGGAAAGTAAAAGCTGGAGATTTGTATTTTTGTTGTTCTCGCTAACATTTTTACGCGTTTCACATGAACGCCCTAATGGAGTTAACTGTTGATTTTTTATTTTCTTGATTGATGGAGCTGAAATTAGTGAATTTCGGGTGAAAGGAAAAATAAAAGTTAAGAAGTAAGAGTGGACGCTTTTTAGGATACATTCAAATGAATGAAAAAACTTTTGCATATATTTCTTTACAAAATCTAAATCAAGATGAGATAGAATTTCATTTGGTATACCTATGTATAGCGTTTGCATTTCATATATTTTTATTTTTTATTTTTATCATTATATTTCTTTTCTTTTTCACTTAATTGTTAATTTGACCCGAAAACTATTTATTTCAATGCAATAAATTTACCTTTAAATTTTATGAGTTCTGAGTTTTAACATTCATTTGCATGAACAAAATTTTTTTCAGGGACTTTAATCATTATAAGTTACAAAATATACATAAATTACAATCTAATGATTTTTTTTATTGATTTATTTATATTTGGTTTTGTTGATAATAATTAGTTATTGAGCTTTACTTAAACACTCAAGCAATAACCACTATTATTGTAAGCAAAAATTTTAAAAAGTGGAATTATAAATACAAATTATTTACATATGTAAAAATAAAGGGTCCGCCATGACGTATGATCAACATTGTAGTCAACATGGGAAAGAAACAAAAGAAGTAGAATTTTAATATGAGAAAAAATGGCTGATGGTGATGGCACACTCTTTAGATTTGTATTGAAAGGAGTGAAATACATGGATGTTATGCTGGCTTCATATCTTTTTAGTGGAAACAAATTCTAGCCATTTTACTGTTTTCAAGGTTTTAGCAAATTAATCGGTTTTAAGAGGTATACCCATCTAAAAACCTAATTCCGCGGGTCGAAAATCATGTCCCTAGATAGAGTGCGGTTGGTGTATAAATCATTATTTTCTGTCGGTGTTATGCTTATAATTAACCATACAAGATTATAAAATTGATGAATATTAGAATGACCATGAAAATTAAGGTTTTATTTACTACAGCTAGGATTATCCGTTTTATGTCAAATAAGCAGCTTTTTGCTTTATAAGTTTTTGGCATTTTGTTGGAAATGTCAATATGCCTCTCACATAGAACCACTTGTCTCTGCTGCCAAAATAATAGAAACAATCGATGAAAGGATAAAAATTACTTAGTGCGAGGTTCGGACTATGAAGTAAATGCATAAGAACCGCCCACCAAATCTCTTGGAGTTTCTAGCAAGTCACTATCGATGTGTGTGGCCAAGCATTAACCAGACGCAACATAATTATCCTTCTGTTCGTCAAGGCTGGACGCTACTGGGTGATTGCTTCTTCCAGACGGTCCAATTTCTGACAGTACCGGTGCGAACTGAAAGCACGGCTGTGAGTAAGCAGCTCACAATGTATGATTCCTACTTATTCACACCGAACGCACAACAAAATCTTCCTTGCCATGAAGACTAGCTTGGAGGCCGTTTGTGTCGGCTCTTTGCTCTTTGACAACGACCGTTTTCATTTGACTTTGCTGTAATTGATTCACTTTTCAGAGCCAGAGCTTTTGAAAACCCAATACCAATTTAGAAATTTCAATATTTCCTGGAACTTGATTTTTCTTCATGCTTTATAATTTAATTTAGGCTACTTTAGTTGACAAATATTATATGTATGAGCACTGAGTGGTATATATCTGCTTATCACTGTGAACAATAAAATATTTAAGAAAATAAAATATGGGAAAAATCAATAATTTAATTATTTTTTTAAAGAAATTTTATACAAAAATATCGATGCTCCATTTTGCATTGCTTTTGGCCATAGCGATATCCGATTTCATAAAACTGGAAAAAATGTATGTTTTAAATGTTTAAAAGTTACTTTTCATGAATTTCAATCAGTTCTCAAAATTTATGAAGAAATCATTGTGAAAAATCAAATTAAATAAAGCTTTATAAAACTTTACTAAAAAATATTAAGAGTTTTAATTTAACAAAATAGTTTGTTTCACGTTTTGTTAAATTAAGATTCAATAATATATATAATAACGAGCTGAAGTGTAAAGTTCAAATGTAAAGGGTGATCCATTTCGAGGTTCTCTACTTTTTTAAATAAAAAAAAAAACACGGAAAATTCAATTTTAATGGGAATGTTTATTATCATTCTTTGGCAGACACACCGTTGAGTTCAATTTCCGATGACTCGATTGAGCATTTCGACAGTTAACTGGCCTCCGTTGCATCCGTCGTATAAATTTAAGTTGTATTATTATACCTAAAATTTTTATTTTAGTTTGTTATAAGCTCAAAAAATTATAACAATTAATTATTTAATAAATTAATGCGCATTTATTATTAGTACTAAATATTCATATATATTTTTGATTCATTCCAGGTGTATGACATAATCATCAAAAACTTTCTTGTAAGTTTGAAAATTTACGAAAAAATTGTGTATTAGTTAACTTTATGAAGAAAATTTATGTAATTTTAATACAGTAATTAAGCATTGAATATTATTTATTTTACATACATACGTGTACACATGAGTATACCTTATATACTGCTTATGCTCGCCTGAGAATAATACAGATTTTATTTAATATTTTACGAAAAACATATTGAATGACATTCGTTTTTAAAGCATTAAATACTTAATGAATAAACCGATTACATGGAATTTAAATTAACTGTGAGTAATAGTCTGTTTGTACTATGTGTATGCACATGTAATTCCTATCTATGCTTTGTCAACATTTTCGTTTCTCGGAAATAAGCTTTATTTAACACTTGAAGCCACAGAAGATAGTTTAGTCACCATTGTAATCCCGCCAGTACTTTTACGCGTAACTAATTACAATGTAATTGAGTCTTGTGGGAGGAATAATGTATGTTAAGAACACATTCACACGGTATATGTATGTACAAAAAGTTGAATATGTGTATTATAACAACAACAATTAATTAAACTTGTTGAACATAAGCTGATGCATAAATATTCGATTTTGGAAAAAAAGATTGAATTTCGCTAAAAAAAAATAATTAAATAAATATACAGCCGTAGAATTGTAATAATATAAAGTTGAAAATAAACTGAGGTTTACATTGAATTTTATATTTTTATTTTTATTTAGGAGTTTTCTTTTCCATTAATTTTTGCTTATTAGTATGTTGTTTTCGAAGTTAGATTTCTTTAAAAAAATGTCGATTGAGACCAGAAACTTTTTCACGATAAAAGCTTTACGAATTTTATTTTTTTTTTACTTCTATTAATAATGTAGTCTAGTGAAAAGTAATCCATTATTTTTGCATTAACTTTAAGGCTTTCTTTACCATTTCTTTTCCAACTTATGTCAAATGTGTACAGTTTGTTGCTTGATACCTTTTTGCATTTTGAGGGTGTCATCATTGTCTTCTCTCATAGAAACTATTGTCGATTTTCACACGCTTCTTTTGAGATGAGTTCTTTACCATAAACATTAACAGATGGTAATCACTTGATGTGAGGGGTGGATTATTACCACACAGCAGCGATTCATGAGGTTTTTTCTTGTTAAGTCATGTGGCCACCATGCATCAAGCTACTTTGTATATCAAGCCTTTTTATGGTAAAGTGACTCCAAATTGGTTTTTGTTCAATATTTAGCTTCTGGGCAACATAACAGAGCAGTCTCGGCGATTTCCATTATTTTATCGAGATTTTTGAGAATTGGCTTTCCACCCCGTGGAGCATTTATAACATCAAAATTGCAGTAATAAAATCGACGAAATCAAAATTGTGTATGATTGACTATTACAGTATTAGAATTATAAACATTATTCGCATTTTCAGCTGCCTGACATTTTCTCCTTCATTGAAGAAAAATCGTAGACATGCGTATTTTCTCTTTGCTGGTGCCCATCTTTAACATTTGCTCAAACACTATTCAACTAAGTGATCAACACTTCTTTTGCTATCTTTTTGAGTACAAAGTATCATCTTTCTAACGCCATCTAAAGTAATCCAATCGAACTTATTGAACGCGAGATAAAAATCATTGAATCTATCTGTAACAAAAATGGAAAATAAATAGTCGCTATGCTTAAATGGTTCTCTATACTAAAACATATTAAAGTCAGGGATGAAATAAAAATGTTGCCAAAGGAATATATCTATCTTTCAAAATAAATAATAATAAAGGTTATGCAGAAGCAATAAGATAAACTTTTCGGTGTTTCAAATAAAAAAAGCATAAAATAATATAAATAAATGAAAATAATAAAATAATATAAATAAATTTTCATACATAAATGGCTAGACTTCTTACAAACACCACGCGAAAAGTTTTAAGCGAATGCTTTTAAACAAAAGTTACCAAAGTGCAAGGTTATTTATGTATAACTATAACCAAATAAAAAAATTGCAAACCAACATAAAACATCAACATAGAAAACAAAGTAAAAAAATTTTAAAATAAAATCATAAATATTTTTCTCTCTCATAAACACACAACTGGGTGTACGTATGTGTTATTACTTTGTTTGTGTTAAATTTGTAAGGATGCGTATGTGTTTGCCGAATAACCAAAACAATTTGTACGCGCACGAAGCTCTTTTCATGGTGGCTTCGACAAGCGAAATGCGCGCTACCTCAGTAACTGTCACAGCATAAGCTTTAAGCTATTGAAATATTTTCAATTATTTTCTCCTTTTAAGCACACACATTTTGAGTCTTTAATATTTCAGCTAACTATTTTATGTGCTATTGGTTGATATTTAATTGGTTGCGCAACCCTTTGGTGAGTACTTTTTTTAATTTTGAATTTTTTTTATTAGTTTGAATGACTAAATCTTACATAAATTGATTTAACAAAACTAGCTACCAAAGTGAACTAAAAATCGGCTCAGTTAAAGCCCAATTGAAATATAAATTTGGGCTCAAAAGACCCTTTTTATAAATCTCCAGACTCAAAATGTCAGTATAAGTATTAAAGAGTCATCATGTTATTAATTGGTTCTTCTCTTTTGTTACCTTTTTGAAGAGCTCATTCAAAAGGTTGCACTAAATTTCAGCCCAAAAAGGCCAAAGGCTAATAAGTACCAGAGACAATTTCTCAATTTCCTTGGTTATCAATTTAAGTTAATATTTTCTAAAGCTGCCAGGGCAATCAAATTATATAAAGCCGCTTAAGTATTTGACCAAGCTAAAATTTATATAAGCCCTTTGTGAAACACAATAACAGGAGTAATGTGCGAAGAAAGTTAAGGGAGTATAAATTATTACCAAGCGATCAAGAAACCAAATTTTATTATGCACAAAATAACAGTGTTATTGAAATTTATTTTCCCCTATTAATCATTTAAATTATGGATGTTACCACACAAACATATTCAAAGAGTTCAAATTATATGAACCCGAAAAGATTTATGAGCAAGAATTTTTATTTTTAACTCACGTTAGAATTAATTTTGAATTAAGTTACTCTGTGAAAATATTTAACGTATTTTCATCATATAAACATTGCTTTGGGTTCAATTGAAGAGAAGTATATTTATGTTAAATAGTAAGTAGGTAAGTGAGTTTTATTATATTATACAATCGAAAACTCTTGAAGATACCCTTAAAATTTCTGTGACATCTGTGACAGTTAGTCAAAATCACCACTAGGCTTGATTACGATAAATTTTAAAATCGTGCTGTACAGTTGATGAACTCTGCAGAAACAGACCCTCGTTTGGTTCCTCGGATGAGGCTGGCTTATTTTATCTAAAAATCAACCTTGCCCTAATAAAAATTCTATGAAGAAGGAAGGCGAGCTATAGGGTCAGGAAAATTTTTGTTAGATTTTCTTACAAAAAGGATAAGTAAACTTTAGAGGACAGATGTAAGGAAAACTATTATATTTATGAACCAAATACTAATTTCTTATAAAAAAAATTATGACTAAAAAAATAAATAAAACATTTAGAAAAAGTTGCTCTATTACTTTTATTTTGGTAAGCATTGAGGAATTTATGAACACAGATTATTTGTGCCACTCTAGATCTTTACTATATTTTAAAATGGAAATACAAAAATATTCTTAGGCCAATATTTAGATTTGAAATTTTACCCATGCAATATTCGATTTTAGACTTGTTGTTGTCCAAGTTTATGTATTAAGTGGAAATATTTTAATTCTCAATAAAACTCTCCCTTTTGTACAAACGTCACACAAATTGAAACTTGATTTTAAATTTACTGTTTTTTGAAATAGACTGCAGAATATAATTTTATATTATTTTATCTCGGTTAAAAGTATATCTAGTTTACGGCTTCACATACATATATATTTATAACATATTTCATTTATAATATAAATCATATGTATATAATATAAAAATGTTACGTATACGCCATACCATGTGACTTATATTTTCAGAGAAGTCAGAAGAAAGCCAAACATTGAATACCTTCTGAAGCCGTTTCTATATAATTAAACAGATACCCTCGATTGTTTACTAGGAAATGTTAACTTTCACCACTTTATTTTGCTTTTCTTTGTCTGGTTTCTGGCCTTTTTAACACACTACCAACAGATTTTATTTACACTTTGCCGCCACACAGCGTACAAAGAAACTCTAACGGCACTAATCTTTGCACTTTCATTAAGCAGAAAAATCAGATTAGTTAAGAACAGTAGCATCACAAAGGGAAGGGTGTTAATAAGCAAACACAAACGACTTGAAATAGAAAGTAAAGAACAAATTAAGAGAAATATATGGGTGTGTAAGAAAGTATAAAAAGGGCCATGAATTGCGAGAAATTGAAATGTGAAATAAGGCAGATGCCGTATGCATACTTAGCATAAAGTTATATAAGTGAAGCGAAATAACACATTTTATTAAAATAGATAAAATCTCAGAGTGAGTTTCTGATATGAAATAAAAGCTCAAAAAAAAAAAAAATAAAAAATCAATTAGTCGCTCGGAAGCCGCTTTGAATAAACTGCAAGTCCCTCGAGCACAATTTTCATCAGCATTTATGGCTCTAAAAATCCTCATATAATTGAAGAGAGGCCACTACACGTAAATAAAACTCAATAACTGGTTCGCTCTTTGGTACGGAGGTGTCATTGGACCTTAACTCTTTGAAATGATAATGCCGAGACTGTCAATGTCAATTCGTATGGTTATGGTTGTAAAGGGTGGTTAAGTTGTAAGGGCCGATGTTGAATGTGAACCACACCTAAACGCCAAGTTTAATTTAATTGACAATTCTCTATTTCAGACTTACTCAATTTGAACCATGGAGAGATACACAATCCAACAACGTGTTAAAGTTATCCAGACTTATTATGAAAATTTTCGAAGAAAATCATCTTCAGTGATGAGGCACATTTTCACCTCAGTGGATTCGTCAATAAACAGAATTGCCGCATTCGGGCGAATGAGAATCCAAGAGTGATTGACGAAAAACCAATGCACCCACAAAGAGTGACTGTTTGGTGCGGTTTATGGGCTGGCGGCATCATCGGGCCGTATTTTTTCCAAAATGAGGCCGGTCAGGCAGTTACTGTGAATGGTGTTCGCTATCGTGAGATGATAACGAATTTTTTATGGTCACAATTGGAAGATATGGATGTGGACGATATGTGGTTTCAGCAGGACGGTGCCACTTGCCACACAGCTAACGAAACTATGGCTCTTTTGCGCAACAAATTCAATGGCCGTGTTATCTCACGTAATGGCGATGTCAATTGGCCCCCAAGATCATGTGATTTGACACCGTTGGACTTTTTTCTCTGGGGTTATTTGAAAGAAAAGGTGTACGTCGATAAGCCAGCAACAATTCAAGAGCTAAAGGATGAGATAATTCGGCACATTAACGGCATAGAAACTCCATTATGCCTCAGCGTCATCGAAAATTTGGACCATCGTATGGAGGTGTGCCGCCGAGGTCGCGATGTTTTGTTACATACATAATTGAGTAATACCAATATATCATAATAAAATAAAATTTCAATAATTTCCTAAATAGTTTGTGTTTTATTCAAAATCAACATCGGCCCTTGAAAATTTAACCACCCTTTATGATAAGCGAAATCTTTTACCTGCAATTAGAAAATTTGACTTGCGCAATATGTGGTTTCAACAGGCCATACAACAAGCGAATATGGATCATTTCGAAAAAAATTTTCCAGCCACGTAACTTCTCGCCTTTGCTATAATTAGGTAGCCACCGAGATCGTGACTTTTTTTTTTGGCCTACGCCAAATAAAGTGTTTATGCGAATAACTCTTGAGCATTAGAAAGTCAACTTTCATCAAGTTATGACTGAGATACCACCCAATATCTGCTAAAGAGTGGTCGAAAATTAACTCAAATTCGCAAAAATTTGCGAGACGGTCATTTGGATGATGCAATCTTACACAACCCTGTAGATCTCTGACATCGCTCTCTTTCTATCAAAAAATTAAATCTTTAAATTTCAAATAAAATCTTTCAAGAATTGTGGCTACACCAAAGTGGAAATAAGTAACAATTAACAGGAAAAATATGTGATATATTTCTTAAGTGGTCTGGTCTTTAAGCGATTTCTAAAGTGTGGCAACTATAATTGAAAAACACATTTTACTAAGCTGCTTAGAAAAAGTCGATTAAACTGAAAAATTTTTTGAACATTACTATCTAATATTCACATAAGCAAACATCCGGGTAAGTATTTATTATAAATAAATAAACAATAAAGAAATCTAAATTAATTAAATTATTCTAAAGTAAATTGCTTTCTTCTTTTATTTTATTTATTAAGTAATTTTGTATGACTGAATTTCTGGCTGA
Source organism: Ceratitis rosa (assembly GCA_037013455.1). Classification (NCBI taxonomy): domain Eukaryota; kingdom Metazoa; phylum Arthropoda; class Insecta; order Diptera; family Tephritidae; genus Ceratitis; species Ceratitis rosa. The sequence goes on from JAWMAG010000054.1 coordinate 8,273,691, forward strand.
GTTGCTTTAATTTATCATGTCTTACATTTATTACTTTATTATATGTGTTACCTATATATTTTTAAAACGAAAATAGAGTAGAAAGTTATATATAAATATATGCACGCTAAATACATACATACTTGTATGTAGGTGAATCTGTATGCCGAAAGAAATAAGTCATTAAAATGCAATTATATATAATTATATATGTATTTACAATATATATGGAGAGGCGAAAGAGATAGAGTGGGATAGAGAGAGAGAGCGAAAGATGGGAAGAAATAGTAAAAACTACAGCTATAATTCAATTTGTTGATTTATATTTGTTGATACCAAAATAGAAATTTAATTACACCAGCAGTATATTTATATTTCTGTATATATGCGGCATCTTATTGTAACATTTGTTTTCTCAGCACGTGTGTTGACGGGATCAAAAATTATTTCAATATGTTTTTACTTGCTGTTTTTTTTATTTTTTACCATCAATTATTAAATTCATTTGCAGTGCAGTAAATTTATTTTTAGTTGAAATATGTAAGCACATGATGCAGATTGTAGAATATGTTGAGTGTAGATTTAGTGATGGTTTAGATTATTTTGAAGGATTCCTACTTTTAAAGTAGCTACACGATTGATTCTTGAAACTACCATATAAAGTTTGTTAGACCAATAATTGTTATCGAAGAGTAAGTGAAAATACAATAGCTGTAAAATAGTTCAAGGAGGCCGATCTAGTTTTGCAGGAAATTGAAAGTAGATCATCTAGGAAATCCCACCTACTCATGCCATAATTTCGTAAATAAGAGTTTCGAAGTACACAACAACGGATACCGAACACCTTGTTGGACTATTAGGCCTTCATTTGTGCCCTCTGTGATTTAAACTCCACGTTATTTAATGTGATTTATCCGGATATATATATATATATAAAATAAAAATAAAATAATCTACGCTGAAAAAATCATCGCAAACATATTGTTCTATATTCTTCACACAGTTTTGCTCACGCTTACATAAGTACGTGTAGGTAGTTTGAAGTGGATGCCCGGCATCAGCTCACTTAGGCAACGAAACGTACTCTTTGTGAGATCACGGAGAATCTAAAAGACCCTCGCGCTATCAAAGCAATATATGCAGTTGGTGAAACTGAACAATCGTTATATCTTTGCCCCCTATATCTCGTTCAAATCTTTGAAAGTTGCCGCCCCTAGAGTATATCGACAAAATTTTCCAAAGTGCGGAATATTCACAATGGAAGAGCCTTAAAGTTTTAGGTTACTCTTATTGTTTGCAACTTCTGCAGAAGTCATCCGACGGTACGTCCAACCTCTCTGTGTGCCTGTCCATTAGAACATGTTTTGCAAGAATTTATAACTATAGATATCCCCTTTCTTTTTAGCACGATAAAGTTACACGATATTATTTTTTCCTATACGGCCACATTGTCCTGGTCACATTACATGCATTGATATAAGTCCTTTCAGTTAGTATCTTTGATGAATAACTCTTCTTATAGTGAACTTGCAAGTGAACATGTGACATGCACACACTCTTCCAGGATCGTAAAAGTTCAAAGAAAACCATTTAGATATACCATTAAGAGATCTGCTGTAATTCAGGAAGGATTTCGATTTTACTGTTGCAGATTCTATAGCCTTTAACGTGAACTGGTTATCCAAGAAGACATGAATAGGACTTTCTGAGAGCACCATTGAGCCGAGACAATTGACAGTCTCAGGTACAACCGCCAATTCTGTGTGAAAAACATTACAGTGTTAACATTATACAAGTAACTCTGTGACATATTTTGGATTTGGATATCTCTCGAAATATTATATTACATAATAGAGGGCGGAATGTTTAGTAAGGTGTACTACGGTGTTCACAAGTCAACCCTGACATAGCATTAAAAGTCCCTCATAAAAATCTATCACCTGTTCGGAGGCTAAATGAATAAATGTAGCTATTTCTTATTAATGAGAAACTCGGCCAAAAATGGTCCAGAATGTATGCAGCGTCATTAGTAGAGTATATACTATTTAAAATTCGAGGTTGCTCCTCATATACATTTGGGAATTTTGGTTTGCTGTATATTTCTTAAATATCGAACAAATAACTTTGTGTAAAATAGCAAACTTGCGTATGCTTTAATTTATATATACATATTCGCAGTTTTAGTATTTTTCCACTTGTCAGTAGCGAAAATGCTTTGTTTTGTAACTGCCACCTTCGCCATCATACATTTATCATCTTGGCTATTAGCCAACACACAGAGGGGCAGACAACATTTTGTGACAAGAAATTGTAAACAATATTGTAGTCAATTTATCTTCAGGAAAGTATAATCGATTAAATGTAACGGAGTAAATGTCATTAGCAAAAGGCCGCCCACAAGTGAAATATTCATATTCTAATGACAAAAAAAAAGCAAAATTTTTGGAATTTTTTCATATTTTTTTAAATTTCTCTTGTGGCCAATTCTTCGCCATCCAAATCATTCGCCCTAAACAGGAATAGACGGTTATCACTTGGTGCGAGGTCTGAGCTATAAAATGTATGAAACCAAGCTCTCGGGGCTTCTAACAAGCCATCATCAACCAGAGATTGGCTACAGGGCAGCAGCTCATAGTGAATGATTTCTTGCCAATCCCACCAAACACACAACAAAACCATTCTGGGCGTCAGTTGTGGCTTGGAGACCATTTGTGTGCATTCATTGTCTTTCGACTGCAACTATTTTCAATTCAATTGGCTGTAAGTGATTCACTTTTTAGAAGCCTTCACCATTCGCTTCAGAAATTAGTCGATTTTCTACGATTCAGCAGCGATTTAGAAATGGAAATTCGGTTTATGAGGTTTATTCTGGTATTCATACATCGAAACCATAATTTCGCATGATTGGCTGTTAAGGTATCAGGACCTTGAGCACTATTCAGATTTTCGCACATTATATATGAAGACCTCCTGAATAAATTATTTAGAGACAAAAATTCATTATTAGCAAAAATTTATATGGAAAAATAATTCTAGCTCTTATGCTTCACTAAGTACATTCTATCTATCGTCGTATGCAGTTGAACACATTTTTATGCCAATTGAACAAAGCATATTTTCAAATAATAATAAACCAAATCGTAATTGTAGGAGGAGGAGGAGACAGTTATAGAATGTGACATACGCATGCACTCGTGGATACTCGACTATGAGTTTAATATGACGTAAGTAAGTAAGTGCAGTCATGGCGACAAATGCCTTTGACGTAAATAATTCAAGCAGCAAATGCAGTTATTTTTAAAACCATAAATATCTACGAATAAGAGTGTATGCAAGTATTTGTAAATAATTATCAAGAATAAAAAAATTGATAGAATTTTATAGTGAAAAGTATTTAGTTCTATTTTTATACCGAAATTTTTGGAACTTGTTCCCATTTTGCAAAAATACTTAGAAAGGGAAATGTTTTTACTAAACATACATACATAGTGCGATGTATAATAAAGTAAGTAAAGCTAAAGTTATACAAATAACAATATTTTATTTTTAAATTAATAGTTTTTGGCTAAAGGCTAGAATTATTTTCTTCTCAGGTATGTTAAAACGAAATAAGATGCCAACACGAAAGAGTTTCAAGCATCCTATAGAATTTGAGTTTGAAGATATTCGAACAAAATGCTCCAACATAACAAAGGCTTTCTATTTGCTCTTGTTCCATTGGGTTATTGATACTTTTCATCTTAGGTACTAGTTTGTTGTTTTATCTGCCTGAAATAACCGCACACGCATATGTACTATAATTTGTAACTACTGTCCTAAACATGTGTCACCGAAATGAAACCATTCAACAGTGTTGTGGGTTTTCACTGACATTAACACTAAATACCACGCTTTACCACAATTTAATGGTGACAAAAATACACAAAAGTTCTATAATTATAAACAAAAAAGTCCGGTGAAATATTATGAAAAAACACAAACTGAGTGGGTTCACTATATTTTTTCAAATTATTTTATTTAAAATATTTTGCTTTGTTTCATTTAATTTTACTTCATTTTTTAATTAAATTAAATTTATTTTAATTGAGTTTTTTCTTAATATTTTTTATTTTGATTGATTTTATTTTATTATATTCAACTTAGTTCATTTTAATTTAATTTAATTTTAATAATATTGTCTAAGTTTATATTTCATTTAAGTTATTTGAAAATATTAGATTTTCTTAAATTTAATTTATTTTATATTCGTTTCATTTCAATTTATTTAGTAATGGTTTTTGCGGCCATACTATTTATTAATTTTGTTATAAGTTTTTAGTTAGTTATTTAGTATATACTTTTTATACTATTTAGTTTTATATAATTTTAATTGATCTCGTTTTATTTATTTGGTATTATTTTATTTTGTTTGATTTAATTGAATTCAATTTAATTTTATTTTATTTCATTTCATTTTATTTTATTTTATTTTATTTTATTTTATTTTATTTTATTTTATTTTATTTTATTTTATTTTATTTTATTTTATTTTATTTTATTTTATTTTATTTTATTTTATTTTATTTTATTTTATTTTATTTTATTTTATTTTATTTTATTTTATTTTATTTTATTTTATTTTATTTTATTTTATTTTTTTATTCTATTTTGTTTTATATTACTTTAATTTTAATTTAATTTAATTTAATTTAATTTAACTTAATTAAATTTTATTTTATTTTATTTTATTTTATTTTTTTTATTTTATTTTATTTTTTTTATTTTATTTTATTTTATTTTATTTTATTTTATTTTAATTTATTTTATTTATTTATTTTTTTCATTTAATTTAATTTAACTTAGTTTACTTTAATCTAATTTAATATAACTTAATTAAATTTTATTTTAATAGAATTTAAATAATTTCTCTTGTTTCATTTTATTTTCTTTGAATTTACAATTAACATTAGTTAAATTTTCTAAGAATAAGTGAAACAAATTTTTTGAAAGTAATTTATATAAAGATGGTAAATAATAATTTCCAATTTCTTAAAATATCATTGTAAGCAATTAAAATTTTGCTAGCAAGTAACCTTTGCTTTGCAACCATATTCACATATAAATTGTATATACACGTACGTTATTTAAAGAACAAACTTTAACTGTGGATAATTAATGATTTCACCTGCCACTATTGATGGTAGTGGGTGTTTTACCCAATTTTATGGAGGTGCAAGTTGCTTATATTTTTAGCCAGTATTTTTCAGAACAACTCATCCAATATTTTATTATTGGTTGGTAAGCATGTGGGTGTGCAAACGAATGAGCTTTACAGTCTATTTTAATAGTATGTGTAAAAGTAATAGATATTCATTTATTTTCTTTGGAAATGTTCATCATGTGGCATGATTGAATTACTTTAGACTTTTTCAATATTCAATGTCAACTAATATTTAAGATACAATAAAGCATGCAGCGATTATTAAATATTTTCTATAATACTGAAGTGACAGTATTTTTTTATATTTAGTTTATTTATTTATTAATTTTTTTATTTGAAATCTCTGCCAATATCCAACAACCACAGCTGAAATGAATTTTCTCTAATAAATAAATATTATTTTCTCTACTTTCTTTTACACGGCCGCTTTTAATTAATATTTCTACATACATGTATGCATATGTATGTTTGCTATGCAATCAAGCTTTTTGAAAGGATATCATATTTTATATGGAACTATTTTAAACTGAAATGCTCATTGCGCTTACACCTGTGTATTACTTTTAATAATATTGAATAATAATTTAGTTAAAATATTATTTGGTACATTTAGTAAAACAAACAAGTAAAAATAGATAACAACTCTACTTATCTATATATATACAAATCTTCTCTTGGTTTGTAAAGATCCTGTAATTACCGAAAGCAAAAGTTACCGACCGATTGACTTAAAATTTTGATAGATTATTTCTATGGTTCCTGGGAAAGTTTATACGAATTTTTTTTTGGGCCAGGGATTAGCCTATTCGAAAAATTCGTATTTTCAATTCGATTTACTTGAAATTCAATTCATAGGATTCTGTATAGGCTTAGCGGGAAAATCGTATTCATAGTTTCTTTTGCTTGTAAATTTTTTTTACGTGGAGCGTATACCCAAATAGTGCCTTTTACTTATCTCGAGGCATTTATAATGAAATAAAAGCTCACGATAAGGAATCATCAATCATTCGGGGGCACTTTAAAATAGATTCTAGATCATTCCATTTGTTAGAAAAACATCAAAACTCATACCACAAATTGGAAGAGAAGCTCGCCCGAAAACGGCTTCAACAGTTACAAAGCGCCATCCGAGTATCCGGGGTATGATCCATTTGCAGCACAGCCGTTCGTTTTATCGACTCGAATAAAGCTTTATTATATTTCTCAGAATTTTTTGTATTTTTTAATCAAAATCGAAAGCTCGTATACCTTTTTGAAAAACATAAATACCTAATTACGTGTATATTCCTGCAGCAAAAGTGGCCAACGATTATCTAACGAATTCGACAGTTACCGGTGATGGTAGACAGTCTACTCAGTCTACTCTCAGAACATTTAACTATACAATTTTACATGGGCATGTCCTACGATGGGGTAAATTGTCCCCCTTATGCATTACCTTTCGTTAGTCCTTTCTGTAGTGTGCTGAGTAATGAATCACTTCTATAGTACTTAGACATCAGTAACTTCGATAGTGCTAAGTCCCCTACCACTTCTATTGTGTAATACCAAATAATCCCTTGATTACATGATTGCAAATATATATATACATATTTTTTTCTATTTATTTCAAAGTTATTTCTCGAACTTAAATATTATATTATAATAAATAATTAATATTAATGGTTTTTATTTAAAAAAGAGAATAACTAATTACAAAATTTCTGACAAGATCCTAATCGGTGTGATTGGAAGCGGTAGATACCTCCTTTGCTTTGTGCGAGCACATTTGCTTCTACAAATTTTTATCTGTAGTTGTATGGACTTTCTTAGTTGTTCTTCCTCTGAACCAGAACTCTCATTATTAATTGAAATAGAATGAAATATACAAATTCTGTTACGCACTTTTGTACCAACTAAGAGATAAACGTATATACATATCTTACCAAGAATTGCAGAGTAGAAGTACTCATATTTGTATAATTTCTGTATCATAATTAAGTTTGAAAATCAAAATTACAAGAATTCAAAAAAATGAAAATACTTAAAGTTATATATATCAATTGAAAAATAATTTATAACAAGAAAAATTCAAAAGATAGATTACCACAATTGTCATTTGTTAGGCGAAATTGTACATTACCAGTAGACAGAACTGTGGATATTATGCATTACGAAGAGACAGCTTAGTAAACACCAGAATTATATCTAACGAAATCGCTATATATTTTAAATTAATTGGCTACTAACAGTACTGCAAGGATACGATTTGCTTATAAGTGTACTAAGCCAGAATACTTTGACTTTTATTATTGTCATTTTCCAAAATAAAGTGAGATAATTGGAGATGTTAGTGGAGATCTTCAAATATTTTCTTAGAACTGATTTCTAAAAATTTCTCTTTCTAATGACAAGATAAGTATTTCCTAAATGAAAGGATGCGCTTGGCTAACAAGTGTTTGGCCACAATGCGTAATCCATATAGGTTTCCAAGGGATAGCATCCTATATATATTTTCTACTTATGCAATTTCCTTTAACACTGTAAAAGTTAAATTGAATTCAATTTCAGTTTCTATTGAATTTTGCCGATTGATAAGAGTTAAAAGCAGCTAAAAGCGAGTGAATGAATGAATAAAATCACAATTGAAGTGTGTGGGCATAAACCTAAAATCCACCTCACCACCCAACGTGTGCATGTGTATGTCACGCGAATGCCTAGATGAATCAAAAGTTGATAAACTCACAAATGGTACGCACAATGGCAACAGCTATGAAAGCAATGAACTCAAGTGAGTGTACAATTTTGAAAAGTTATTGAAAGGCAGGCAAAAATACGAAGTCAAGTAACTAAAGGAATTGTGGCCACAAAACGTCAGGTGTCGTAGGTAAAGGACTTTAATTGTCTTTCGCAGTTGAAAGTGAATTGTATTATAGAGTTAGAGGTATGTGAGCTCTGTAAATATGTACTCGTATATATATATGTTTATATATTAGAGTATGCGTAAAAACCTCCTCAAAGTCGCTTATTTGTTTACACGCACTTCAGCGATACGATCGGTTTTGAAGTTACTCTCAAAATGTTTTCTAAAAATTCGTATATTATAAATTTTTAAAATATGAATTCCTACATAAATTTATTAATTCCCTTTTTATGTATTTACCTAATTAATTGAAGCCAAATGATTGCGCCACTGCTCAATCGTTGCCTATGGTATACGACACTTTATTAGATTATACGTAACTCTGGAGCAGCAGCTTTTCATCGAGTGGTCAGTCAATTCGTTTGTCGTAGGTGTAGCTGTAATTGCTGTTGACTTGTCAGCTTTGTGGTTTCTCAAGTGTGCTGTGGTATTGTATTCAACAAACATACTAATATGTACATACATACATACAACTCTTTTTGTAAAATCCAACGCTTAAGCAGCTGTTAGCAGCCTTAATAACACGAGCATTGTAAAGTGTTTTGCATGTGTGCATGTGATGCATTTCAAAATTAGAATTTTGATTGTGTGTATGTGTGTGTGTGCATGCACGTTCGCCCAAATGAGGTATCCCGTGGCTTTGAAGTGACAGTTCTCGTTTGTGCAGGTATTTTGTGGTCAGCTCGCTGTACACTGGGATGTGTGTTGTGGTTGCTGCTTAGGGGAAGAGAGAGAGAAAGTGAAAACGAGAGGCTTCAAAGAAAATTTTAATGTAAATGATTTTTTACTAAAAATAGGAAATTATTGTTTTACTTTCTGTTTTAGAAATTTTTGAGAGACAAGGAATTCCGATATGATCGATGACACAATATATGGGTATAAATTCAAAAAAGTAAACAAATTTAAAGGTTTAGGAAAAAAATACCAGATAAACTGTTGAAGCCTGCTTATACACGTTACACATGCTTTTCATCAGTGTGAAAATGTTAGAGTAACGTTCCTGAAGTTCTATAGGAAAATCACGTAAGGAGAGGTTCTTATTTTCATTTTATTTTGGTCACCACCAGCACACATAGGCCAATAGGCTAATTGTGATACTGCTGGGGCTCCTGCCTTCATCTTCTCAAATGATCGAACCATTTCGTGTGAGCTATAAAGACCAGCTCAGCGAGACAGTCGAAAAAGTGTTTCCCAAGAAACTTGTGTCGCGCAGATGACACAGCTGGATAAGTGGCAGAGGTAGTGCTTGATGGTCCAGTTATTATGCCGGTCGTTATGTTAATGGAGAACCAGTCTAGAGGGAACCCTTTGGATTGCCGAAAGGTTAAAAAGTCTAAAGTAGTAAGCGTTGCTTCTAAATTTTCTGCGTTATGTCTATCAAGATCCGCTCATAAAAAAGTTCACCGTCTTCTATTTTCTGAGACCCTACATCGTTCTGGTTTTCTTTTAATAATTAATAAAGTTTGGAAAATACCACTTTGTAAATCAATATGAAATTAAGAATTTAAAGCAACTTCCTTGTTTAAAATTTTTGCCTTTCAGATTTATACTTACTTAAGTTTTCTGATACTACGTAAAAAAAAATTTATACTTTTTGCCCTTAACAAATCCTTTGTGAAGCTTGAAAATTCTCCTACTGTGCTTGTATTTAGATTTACTCTTTAGACAAAGGCATGTATCTATGTCGATGTCTTGCTGAGTCCATTTGCCATATACAGATATACGAGCAACCACCTCCAAATATAGCGAAAATGCAACACAGATGTACGTATAAAAAATATAGATTGCTATAAATTCTAACTTATATATGCGGTGGAAGGGAAATAGAAAAACGGCCTTAATATTTTATTAATTTTTTAATTAAATTTTCTTACATAAATATCTCTTTTTAAGGGGCACACCCAGTGTAATAGCCTAGAAAAAAGGTGATTTTTGGGAATTTTTATTTAAAAAAATACTTTATCAATTATTTCAAAATTTTAAGAATATATTTATACATGTTTCAAGAATATACAGTAAAATTTTTGAAGAAAAAAATTAAATATTTTTTAAGTTATAGTCGATCTCCAACGTCGCGAAAAAAAAGGTCCTTCACTGCTGCAGTGATTCCGGCCTTCTCCGTGGATGGAATCTAAAAAAAAAAAATTCTCGTTAAACTAGATAATATTGTCTGTACAATGACCTAAGATAAAAAATAATAATAAAAAATTGACAATATGGCGGCGTTTTAAAAAAAATTGTCGAATTTTACCCAAAATTTTGGTCGATTTTGGCCCGCCAAAATTCGATTTTTTGATCAAATGAAAAATCGATAGGTCATTGTACGGAGAACTATATATAGAACTTGGAAAAAAAATTCGATAGTGATCGGATCATTTGTTTTTGAGTAATCACTGCAGCAAATTCGGAAAATGCTGTTTCGAGAAAAACGCGTTTCTGAACAATACCTCAGGTACGTCTCGTAGCTGATTAGACTCTCTAGCTGTCGAGCGGCTGCTCTTTAAATTGCTATAACTCAAAAAATATTTGAGATATCGATTTGAAATTTTAATATATTATTTTTAAAGGTGTAATCTACCAAAATATGAAAAAAAAAATCGATTTTTTTGAAATTTCACACTGGGTGTGCCCCTTAATGGTTTGAAACTTTAATATGAATGAAAAATATAGCAAATATATTTTTTTAAATTTTAATTTTACTTATTTATTTTAAATTAATATTTTCTCATGTTTTAAAAATTTTCCCTGATAATAATGTTTGAAATTTGAAATTACTGACAAAATACCAAAATGAACGAAATTCGGTAGGGTCAAAAATTATCGAATCATTTCATTTTAACAGAAAGTTGCATGAATCAAAAATTTTTGACTAAAAAAAATAATTATTGCAATAATTTGCAAAATATCAATAATGATTCAGATTTGAACCAGTAACATTTTCAACAGTTGTGAGCTATTAAAACACTAGTATATTTTGTTCTTCTTAGGACTTATTCATGTTAAGGTTGCCAGAAAACGCACTTGATTGACTACTTGAGTTCAGGTTAAGGGCTGGGCATACTAGTTTTGGAATAGATAGCGCTTGACTAGTTCATTTGACTGCAGAATAGCTGTATAATGTATATGTATATTAGTATGTGGTGGCCTCCGGCTAGTTGAAAAGCTAACCGAACTGAGTCATGAAAATGAGTGGATGCCAGAAAGTAATGAAATCCTTTGATGTGCGTTGGTGCATTGGCATACATTTATATAACTATACGTGTGTACAAGTATATCCTTAAACATGCGTTGAAAAAATACACTTGGTATATGTGTTTATATTGTTTTTTTTTAAGCTGTTGCTGCTGACTTTATTACGCGCGTGTTTGTTACTTCATTCCGCCGTCGCCTTTGCCATAACTTTTTTTGTCTTTATGTGCCTTTGCTACTGCGTAACGAACTGTAAAGAATGTTTGAACTTTACTTTGTTGACATACATAAATACTCGTATGTACACACCTACATAACAGAAATGTTTATTAATTTATATGCATATTTGTCGGAAGTGTTAATGATTTCATAATTAGTTCATTATTTAGGTGAAAAAAAACGTGGTTTCAAAAGCACAGTGCTATATTTTGACATCTGTTGAACTGAATTGTCGTACCAAACATGTTTTGTTTTAGCTAAAAGTCAGACATTTATAAAAATGGATCGCTTAACAACCGCACAACACATTCAAATTGTTAAAATGGTGATTCAAACGTGGCCATGTTTCCAGATTTAAGAGCATATTATGGTGCACACAAACGTTCAACTAGTTAATAAATTAAAATGAAAAAAAAAAATAATAAAAAAATAAAATGGTAAATATCGTAAGGCCTGTGTATCATCGTTTTGCTCGTTAAACCTCAAATATCGCTACTGCAAGTGAAAGTGTAACCGAAGAACCGAATTAGTTTATTTTCACAACATTTCAAAGTTCAACTAACACAACAACTGAAGCGAGCTGACTATTCATAAAGCATGCTAGAGAAATTTCCCGGCAGACTAATCTCTCGTCTTGCCGATGTCAATTGGCCACCGAGATTGTATGATTTGATACCGTTGGACTTTTTTGTGGGTATTTGCGCGAACCACCATGTACAAAAAATTGGTCCCAACTTACCCCAAACGAATCAAATTTCCAAAAGTTCGCGAGACGGTGATTTGAAAGATGTAGTGCATCACATAAAAACTCCAACTGTACCTTCTGCTCAAATATAAACGAGACTTTATTCATAACTCGACAAGGACAAGACATATGGCCATACTTTTTTTTGCTTAGGTTGGCAGGACTGTTATATGTTTACATGTCAAATTGTGCTACGGACTCAAGGAAAATGTTGCAGAAGGCATATGGGTAGTCTTGCCTATCACGTGCACGTATTTTTGATTGGTATAAGTCGTTCAAGGACGGCCGTGCATCGCTGGAGAACTTGCCCCATAATCGTCGTCTAGCAACGTCAATAAACGAAGAAAACGTCGAAAAAGTAAAGAAAATTGTGTTGGAAAATCGTCGTGTGACTGAAAGAGAGATAGCTAGTGAGCTCAACATATCAAATGGATCTGCTCATAGCATTATTCACGATGTTTTGGGCATGAGACGTGTGTCTGCTCGACTTGTTCCAAATTTGTTGCTCATACGTCAAACAACGTAAATATTGTTCCGCAAGCACCGTATTCACCCGACATGGCACCGTGTGACTTTTTTCTTTTCCCTAAACTCAAATTGCCTCTTCGTGGAAAGCATTTTCAGTCGGTTAAAGTCATAAAAGAGAATTCGAAGAAGGAACTGAAAGCCATACCTAAAGCGGCCTACCAGAAATGTTATGAAGATTGGAAAAAAAGGTGGCATATGTGTATCGGCTCTAATGGTGACTATTTTGAAGGGGATAATATAAATATTGAAGAATAATTAACCGTTTTTGTTTTATTGAGCCAGTCTCGTTTATATTTGAGCAGAAGGTATAATACAAATGATAACCCTGTATACTCGTATATCTACATTTTCATAAATGTTTTTAGTCAAGGTTAGGCATTTGTTTGTATTTTATTAATTTCCTTAGGTGAGGTTACTTATATTTGCCGAAGCTAGTTGTTATTGTTTTCTAGTTGAAATTATTTTAACTTTGCCGCAGTGTTATAACTGACACCACAGTAGCGACCGTGATGTCTTATTACAAAGCTCTTTCTCTACATGTTGACTTCCTATTCTGTATTTGTATGAGGGGAATAACAACAGTTCGGTAAGTCGGCCGAAAAAAAATTCTTTCTGTATTTATTCGTGATCTTTGTCCTTTTTTTTTCTTCTATACATAATCGCCATTGATTTCAATGCATTTCTTAAACCTATATGTCTACTTCTGAAAACAGTCTTCTAAATCTTGCTTTTTAAGCTTATCAAGTTGAGCATTAACCACATCAATTATCTCTTCGTTGTTATTAAAGACCTTTCCTTTTAAATTTTGTTTAATTTGTTTAAATAACCAGAAATCACAAAGTGCTATATCCAAGGAATATGGTGCTGGAAGTGTTTCTCCGAGGATTTGGTATTTTTAGATTCAACAGAAACAAATTAAAAGTCACCAACTTACCGAACTTTTGTTAATTCCCTCGTATTTCTCAGAGACTTTATCAAATAAGTATATAAGCCAGTTTCAAAGGTCCAAGTTGTTTATTATAGAGGTCTAAAACTATAGTGGTGTTTTCTTTTTTCTAAAATTTTACCCTTGAATGGGTTGAAAGAGATTACAATTTCGGAGAATCCTCTCTTATCGGATGACTACTTCATTAATTGTGAAAAACCGCTTTTGTGATGTAACCACGAGTAGTTTTTTCCCAAGTATCACATCCACGAGTATTTATTAGATTTAATTTCTTATAGTATTTTGAACAATCTAAGCAATTTTCAGCAAGTTAGGAATTTTCTTAACTTCGTAGGTCTAAATTGATTGGACTATGAAGCAAATATATTTGATTTAAATATTCATCGACGAATTCTTGGGAATTAGTGTGTACTAGTCGCTTATTACTTGTAAATCTGCACACTTTTTCTTGCCATAGATAAATGCTTGGAATATTTATTTTATTCAAATCTCTAAACGGATTGATTTGTAGTTCATTTCTATTAGCCGAAATAAATTACCACGTCATTTAAAACAATTTTTGAACAATATATTTGAAAACAGGAGGACACCTAGAAGGACATAATTTGATGCAAAAAGGAATTCGTTAAGGTGGAAACAAAACCTAATCTGTCTTAAGTCGAGGTAAAGTTGGAGCAGGCAGCAGGAGAAAATTGAATGGCTTACATCCGAGCCATTCGGAAAACTATTATTTGCCATTTGGCATTGCGATTTTCTCAACAACCGCTTAAGGGGTTATATCCACTGGTAATATGCAAAAAATCTATCTTTCAAATGCACATACATTTGAGATAAATGATAAATGGTTCGCAAAAATTTAAATGCATTTTTCTTGAAACGCTGTTATCAGAGTCGGTGAGGATAATTTCTCTGAAACTGCTGAACCGATCGGCTTAAAATTTGCACACGATCTTCTAAGACATATTTGTTTGCTAATGATCGAAGTAATAAAATTTTTGACAATAATTCCTATATTTTAAGGCACTTTGAAGTATAGAATTTCTTACAAAAAATTAATTAAATACAAAATTTTCTTGGTTTTCGGGTTTCAGATAATTTGAAGCAGAAATATCTTCCTCACCACCAGACACCTCCTTATGGAGGTCCTTCTGTAGATCGGTTACAGGAACAAGAGGATCCAATAATTTTTAAAATGAATCGTTTATTGTTAAGCCATTAAATTTTTACTATTAATTTATAAAATAAAAAGCCTCTCAAAAGAAAGTTAACAAGGAAAAGAATTTATTTTGTTTTTCAAGTGGGTATAACTTAATGTTAAGTCATAATGCTGCCACTGGTGAGTTGTCGGATGTATTAGTTGTGAGCTATCATAAATCAATGATCTCAACTATGTATTCTCTGGGCACTACACAGCCGAACAGTGCGAAATGGGATTATTCGGCGCATTGGGATTTTATTTTAAGAAATTTTCGGAGACTTTGAATAAACTAAATTTTTGGTCAAACTTAATTACATTATAATGATTTCCTGTACAACTATATCGGCAGAAAATACTAGCACTTTTTCTTGTACTCAGCTTCATGACCATCCGTCATGTCCTGCGGTCTAATAAATCGAGATCATATGATGGCCACAGATCAGTAAGGCAGCATGCAATCCTGGCGGGACATTGCTTTATAGGATAGTATGCAGAAAGGCAAGTAGCCACTTCTGAAGATGGTGTAAGAGCTGCAGGAGCGACGAAGAGTAGGAGACGGTTTCCGCGTGTTATGTGAATGCTCTGCTCTAAGCCGGTGTAGCCGTTATTACTTTTTAGTGCATTCTTTTTTTATAGATAGCCACTGCTGTTGAACAAAAACAAAAGTAAATTACGAGCATCCATGATGATGAGAAGTTCAAGTGGATTGATTTAATAGCCGTCGGTTAAGAGCTAATTTTTTGGCCTAAGTGTAACGATAATAATAACTACACCTATTTTATTATTTATACACTTTCTCTGGTAACACTTTATTTTTTACATATTTTAAATATACTTAAAATGCTAGAAAAGAAAGTTAAGAAAGTTTCACTCAAAATCGCTTCAAATTATCTTAAATATTTTTTTTCGTCCCTATTTTATCTTTTAGAAAAACTAACTCACTTAAAAATATGCTAAGATGATAGAAAATAGATAGATTTATCCCCTTTTTTGCTTGATACTTGATTTGCTTCAGTAATTTTTTTTTAGTTTTTTTAACTTTAGCTTATTTATGCCACCAAAAGCATTTATTAAATTAACTTTCAAACAGGAAAGATATGGCCATAGAAGTAATTAAAAAAAAATAAGATTACAACAAAAACAAAAGTATGGAAAAATAAAAAAATTCCGTTAAGAATTTGTGACAACAAATTAAAATAATTCCCTGCAGTAAATAACAATTCGTTTGAGTTTTGCTGTAAGCGGAGCTGTCGCCACTGATTACGCTTTGATTTGAATCTAAGGCTAAAACAAAAACAAAAAGAAAAACAAAATTAACAAAAGTTAGTGTTAAAATTAACATACACCCACATAATTGTATATTTAACATAATTACATAGACAGTGTAGTAATTAAATGAGCAACGCGCAGGAGTTGGAACTCTTGTTAATCGGATCGCATGTAAATGTCAAATTCAACCATTTGCAAAATTAATGAAACAACAAAATAACTGTATACAACTCAGCAATTATTATATTAAGTCTAATGGACGAGTGGGCTAGCAAGCTTATGGGCATAAGACCAAGTGAGATATGTATGTATGTATATACCTATGTGAAAAGTAGGAAATGACACCGGTGTGTTGGCGAGCAGCAGGACTATTTAAAGTGATTAAGCAAATTGAGTTGCGGCTGTTTGGGTGTTGTAAATTAACATATACTTGATGTTGTACATGCACATACATACCGACATACATATTTACACATTTATTTCCATTTAAATTATACAGTATTTACTTTGAATGACAATGGACAAGAACATCATGAACATTAAAAATACAACATTCCTGCCGCAATGAGGAAATAATAGTAAAAAATAAATAAAAAGCGTAATTTTATTAACCAATAAAGTGTGGATTTGAATAAATTTAAAGGTAAAAGTAATAACAGGGAAATGTTTATGGCCGCAGCTTTTGTGGGTGTCTTTTGGAATATTTTTTGTTTACTTTATGTACAACGAAAATTACAGGTTTCACATTCAATCTCTTTCTCTTTTGTACAGTAGTGAATATGAAAATATTGGGAAAGCAAGCTGCCCACCTCGCAGCTTTGCGCTCGACCACACTACACGAGCAGAGTGGGAGAGATAGCAAATATTGAAGAGGGAAGCAAGAGGCACGGTTAGACAAAAAAAGTGAGTATGAAGACCATGATAAGCTGGCCAACAGCGTGAAGCTCGAAAGTTGATTTCACGGTCAGTGGAAAGTCTTCTATGACCTAGAGAAGTGATCTAGTAACTGATGCATAGAGTAGTCTGTCATTGCCTGGCTATGAAGAAAAGAAAAAATAATAATAATAATAAAGCGACGGGATTGAACTATTCAACTGTGGCAGTGAAAAACTGAGAAGCTGAAACATCAGCTTCTTTGCAAAAAAAAAAAAAAAAAATGTACTCTGCCCAATGCACAAAAAGAGTAATTCCGTAGATTGCGTTAACTCCCGTGGCGTAAACCTATCGCATATTAGCTCCTATGGGGCGTCCAGCGTCAAAAAACTGATTGGACCTTATCAGAATGCCTTTAGATTTCGTAAATCAAACGTTAACCAGACATTCATCCTGTGAGTTCTACTTTCTTTCAGACTGTTTTAGGATGCGCAGCGTACGAGTCTGGTAGTGAACGAAGTTAAGACGAAATATCTCCTGTCATCGAACAAACAGAATGATTGAATGCCCTACTGTTGTCAACTTAAAGAAGAAGAAGAAGTATATTTTATTACACTTTTTTACCAACTAAATGAATTAAAATTTATAGGACTTCACTAGATTAAACAGATCTCAGATTTTCATAGGAAAAATCGTGTAGTTAAAGACAATTTTTCATGTTTTTTAGTTTATTAATTTTTATTAAAATAAATTATATTTTAAGCTTTTTACATAAAATTCAATAAAATTGATCTTGAAGTATTAGCAAGTAATAATGACCAATACGATTTCCATTATTCTGCCAATGTAATAATTTAGTAACTTCTATAAAGTACTCCAAGAGATTTGCAGTTTTTTTATTTTTTAGTTTTTAAAAGGAAAATAACTTTTTCAAAATAAAATAAGTTTTTTTCTTTTATTATTAAATTTAAAATTTACTAATAATATAATATAATATTAAATTTAATAATTTTTATTAATTTTTTACATATTAAAAAAAAATATTTAATAAAAATAATAAAAATTGATTTAAAATTTTTTAAATGTTAAATTTTAAATTTATTAATTAATATTTTATTTAGAAATATATATCTAATGAATTTTGTTTTATTTATTAAATATTAAAAATTAAAAATTAATTTTATAAAAAATTTATTCGTTAATATAATAGCGTAGTAAAAATTAATCCATTATTTTTCCATGAGATTGAACGATTTAATTTTTTCTCGTCGTATCCAGCATTATTTAAACGATTTTTTGTTCGATCTTTAGCTCTTGGGAAATCGAAACATTGCTTACATGATGGTCGGACTCGACAATGTCCATGATTTTATCAACATTTCGACAATTAGCATCTTTTACATTAAAATTACCGGAATGAAACTGAAATTGTGTATGATTGACTGTAATAGTATCAGGACCATAAACGCTATTTATCCGACTGCCTTGCGTTTTAGCCCTTATCAAAGAACAACTGTAAAATATAGCTTATTTTCTCTTTGCTAGTGCCCATCTTTGACCCACGCTCAAACAAAACTGAATCAACCAATCACAAAACAGTCAGAAAAGCTTTTTTAGTACAAAATGTAATTTTTCTAATGCCCTCTAGCGGAACCCGAGCAGACTGATACAACGCGAGATACAGATAAATAACGTCATCTAATTGAAAAATTATGGATTTCTTTTTACTACCTACATACGTGTATATATTGATATATATTGATAAATTAGACAAACACGCTTAAATATATGTATGTAAAGAGTTTCTCTTGACCTCTATAAAAATATTTAAACCACTTGACTTAAATTTGTGGTTTTAATAAAAATTCTTTTGAAAAACACTTCATTCTCCGTAAACCCACTTTAGTAGCTATGTATGTGGGAGTATAAAAGTAGTGTAATAAGTACTTAAGTGCAAACGAAAGTTTGTGATGTAACTCCTTTACGTGAGGGGGAAAAATAGTTGTCAAAAGTAATGTCTGCACCTTGCAACGGTATATTAGCGGGCTGTTTGGCTGTAATCAAATTTCATAATTCAGACGTTTGAATTAAAACGTCAATCAAATATATTTGATTTACTTGAATTAGTTTAAATAACAAATTACATATATAGGTCGTGTCAGCTGAGTCAGTTTGTCGCTGGTTAGTTCTCTATAAGACTTTTATTTCGCAAGAAAAAATTGGAATAGACAAGAATTATTGGAACTTAACACGAATTATTAGTATTCAAATAGTACCAATAATTTTCGCGGGCAGAAAATCGTCAGAGCGATCAAACCTCACACATATTGTTGAGTGTGGGCTTGACTTGACCAAGTTGAAATCGCTTAATCGTCTAAAAATACTGTTGCTGATTTTTCACATATTGCTTATCTTTTGTAACAAACAACAGAATGAAATTGTGAGCGACGTATAAAATATAGATTTGATTAATTTGTTTAAATTACTCGGTAGTATATACAAGAGTTTAATATTATTTTAGCTGTATTATTAGTGTGTGCCATATATTACACCACTTGTCCATTGAACATTGTTGCGATTGTTTTTAATAATAAGTTTTTTCTCTTCTTTGCTTTCAGATAGTTTCAAAGACACTTAATTGATATAATAAACATCTCAGCCCAAGTCAAGTGAGTACTTAAATTAAAAATATTTCATTTCTACTTCTATATGATATTATTCTACAAATTTGAACATAAATTGCAGTTAGCATTAATAGTCATTAACCCAAGATGTTAAAAATGACATAAAATTGAATCAATTACTGATTTTTTAGTTTGTATTTTCGGGAAATGTATACTATATGTATTTATTATTGACTACTCCATATAACCCCAGTGCTTGTGAAAAATTTCTAAAAAGGGACTTGTTCAAAGTTAAAACTTTTAAATTTTATCCCGGTTTGATTGTAATTAGCTAGTATAATTTTAGTTCACGACTAGTCAGTATAATACCAGTTCAAGTGTACAGTTTCTTTATTAGGTTAAATACTAAGTAAATCCTTTTTTGTATTTTCTTTTCGCTGCTATCATCAACTTTCTCACCTTGCGTTGCTAGAAGCTTGCAAATGCTTGCATAACTGGGAGTACATACTGCACATTTGCATAAATTTATGTAGTTACGCTACCTTGTACGGTAGACAAGTTTCAATGGCAAATATTTATTAATAAAGTAAATATTTGAAATTTATAATTGTTTGTTTAGCGGTTTGTGCAGCGTAGCTGAGAGTTTTGCTTCCAATAAAATTTCAGCTTTGCACAGAGGTTTACCGATAGTCGAAGAGTGGAAAGCGAAAGAGTGGCACGATTTTAAGAGGAACACTTACTGAATTATTTGCCAATGACAAAAACAAAAACACAACTTCACAAATTAACCACAAATACTGGAAGAAAGTTTTATGGAAGTTTTTGTGGCGAAATATTAAAACGAAATATTTGTTTTAAGGGGTTATAAATATAAATAATTCTTAGCAGAGGTGAATAATATTGTTATGCAATGAGGCATTGAGGAGGATAAAATAAAATAAATTAAAATAAAAAAAATATTATAAATAAAATAAACTAAAATAAAAAAATAAAATAAAATAAAATAAAATAAAATAAAATAAAAAAAATAAAATAAAATAAAATAAAATAAAATAAAATAAAACAAAATAAAATAAAATAAAATAAAATAAAATAAAATAAAATAAAATAAAATAAAATAAAATAAAATAAAATAAAATAAAATAAAATAAAATAAAATAAAATAAAATAAAATAAAATAAAATAAAATAAAATAAAATAAAATAAAATAAAATAAAATAAAATAAAATAAAATAAAATAAAATAAAATAAAATAAAATTAAAAAACAAAATAAATTAATATAAACTAAAACAAAATAAAATGACATTAATTTAAAAACTGTTTCGCTATGAGGCATTGAGAAGAACAAAAACTATTCAAATTTAGAAACAAAATTTTTGTAAGATATTTTAACTAAAATCCAATTAATAACTAAAAAAAATAATATAAACGAAACAGAAATAAAGTGAAATGAAATAAAATAAAATAAAATGGAATAAAAAAAATTAAATTAAGAAAAAAAGAGAATAAAATAAATTAATTTAAACAAAATAAAAATAAAAAAGGAATAAAACGAAAAGTTTCTTCATCATCTCATTTTTAAATGAAATAATAATAAAATAATATGATATTAATTGAAAACCAAAATAAAATATAGTAATAAAACTGTTAGTATGCAAAAATTTGTTTGTTGATTAGTTTTTTTTATTGAAAAGGTAAGGGGTTTTATCACAAGATTAGAAGCCTTAAGACCAAAGTTCGTAAGCAAATTTCTGTGTAACGACGTTAGTGGAATGCCCAATTCCAGAGATTGACGAAAAATGGAACAACCGGATTTTTTTTTCAATTTTTCGGCCACAGCCGCATTCAATTGTTCTTGTCTCAACGGCTCAATTTTTCCCACCAATTTGTAGTTTGGAGTCCGAAATGTGTTTGAGTTTTACTAACCATCTCTGTCAGGTTTTTAACAGTTTTAAAGTGCATTTTAATAATTTCAATGAGTTCTTGAATCATATATCGTTCCATTTTAATTACTGGCGCAGTTTTTACTTGTCAAATGTAAAAAATTTATAGCTTGAAAAGTGACCCAAAAGCCTGAATAGTAGGCTATTCAAATTAGCACCTCTTATTTGGGAACCCTTTATAATTAACCGTATGAGTAGTGCCTAACTAACCTCTCGCAGGGTTGTAGTTCAAGCAACTAAATACATTTACATATGTATGCATAATATAATATAATATAATGTAGCACCACACAACTTGTTTGCTTGTTACTCTTAAGTTCTTTTGTTTCCACATTTGATAATGCTATTGTTTGAAAAGAAACTATTTTGCTTGTCACCAGAAAACGGAAGTTAAGTAAGCGGATGTAATATGCTGAGATAGTGAGAGACACCAATGAAGAGACTGCTACTATTCTTGTGGGGCAATATACAAAGTAAACTTATTAAATATTTCTACCTGCCAACAACAGCGAAATGACAATGTCAACGCTGTGGCGCAACACAATTTATTTCAAAAGTGCAGAAAACGTCTGATTTGTAAAAAAATAATGGAAAATATAATGAGAAACAAAGAAAAGGATGTTTGGCGTAAAACGGAAGGGAACCGTTCCCTGTTTAGCTACAAACGAAAATATCTGGTACATTTGCTACTGCTTTTTTGCTGTCATGGTGATAGCACTCTTATGCATATATTATAATTTAATAACATGATAAAATCTTTGGCGCTTAGAATTTTTAGCATACAAATGGTAATTATAGGAAATTGAATCAAAATCGCTTTTGCTAAAAGCTAATTAATTAAAAGAAAATAAAAATATTAATAATGGGAAGTCAACAAAGCGCAGATGAAGGGAGAGGCTTGAGATAAACCTTTGTTCATTGATTTTCTTTGATGACCGTAATTCAAATAACGGACAATTATAAAGGCATAGTACAGTATAGAGCACCAGTAATTATGAAATCTGACTGAGTAGATCACAATATACATCTTGTTAGAAAAGTACAGTGAGTTTATCATTAAAATTTCTTATTTTGCTGCTCACGAAATATTGAGTTGCTCGAAAAGAAACCGGCGATTTTTCATACAATTTTTTGAACAGCTTGTTACTATTTATTTGTATTTTTTCTTTTGGCAGTTATAAGATATCACCTTTAGCTTGTCAGTTTTAATATGAAGCCCACAAAAGAGCATTTTCACCATAATTTACTTAATTATTTCCTTAAAGGAAGAAATACAGCGCAGCTTGCTAAAAAGTTGCATAATTTGTATGGTAATAAGGCCTTGAAAGGATCACAGTGTCGCAGTTGGTTCGTCAAATTCCGTTTGGGAGAATGTTCACTCAAAAACAAGCCACTTTCCGGCCAAACGAAGTTGATGATGACGATATCAATGCTTCAATCGAATCGAAGTACAATATCACGTAACTGACCGTGAGATCGGAGAGAAGTTATGTATATTAAAATCAACCGTTGTAATCATATGCGACGTCTTGGACTGGTCAAAAAACTAGTCATTTGGGTACCACATAAATTGAAAGAAACTCATTTGAAGCAAAGTATAACTGGAGTTGAAAGGTGGTTTGTTTACAATAACGTCAATCGAAAACGATCACGGTCTACGCATGATGAAGAACCACAAATCACTTCAAAAGCTGATATTCACAAAAAGAAGAGAATGCTTTCAGGTTTGTGGGATTGGAAGGATGTGGTGTATTATGAACTAGTTCCATCGAACAAAACGATTAATTCGGATACTTAATGTGAACAACTGGACAAATTAAATACATACATCAACGAGAAGCGGCAGAATTGGCCAATTGCAAAGGTGCCACATTCCCACCGGGACAATGCTAGACCACACACATCTTTGGTTACTCGCCAAAAACTGAGAGAGCTTGGTTGGGAACTGTTGATGCAACCACCACATAGCCCTGGTCTTGCACCGTCGGACTACCATTTGTTTCGATCTTTGCAGAACTTATTAAATGGTAAAACTTTTGAAAATGACGAGGCTATAAAATCCCACTTGGCTCAGTTTTTTGCACATAAAGGTCAGAAGTTCTATAAGCGTGGAATAATGACTTTGCCGGAAAGATGGCGAAAGGTTTTTTATCGCAAACATTCCATTTTATAGTCCATTTTCTATTTAAAAAAATTTCACTTTTTTCTAAGTCAACGAAATTTTTTTTGCAACGAAATTGTTTAATTCTAGTTCCTTTTCTGGTTGGAAGCCTACAGAAAAATTATCTTTCTGATTTTTCTATTTCACTCACTATTAGATAATTCACGCTGTATTTCAGTTTAAAAATTTCTGCTCTGCTTTCGTTTTTCATAAAGCAGATAATAATAGTCTTACCTTGACACGGAAAACTATTCATATTTGCTCTAAAAATATTACTACTTAAATACTAACATATACTTCGCTTTGAGATGCTTCTTAGTAAATAACAATTATGGTTTGGGTTTTAAGTTTTCTGGTTCTCTCACTCCCTTGTCATTAAAGCACCTGCATATTGAAATTGATGACGGTTTAAGCAAGTGAAATATAATTCATTGCTTTGTACCTTTTCTAGCCATTAATGTGAGTTTTTGTTGTACAGATGTACATTTTTCTATATTATTATATGCCCTTCTAGGTAAAAATATTTTTTTATATGCAAGTATTATTTATCAACTCTAAAATTATTGCCTATAACTCATTAAATCCATAAAATCCTTACTGTTTTGTACAATTTATGCGTATGATATAAGTTTTATCAAACTTTTAGCTGTTATCACTTATTATTTTACTTACTCATTCCTTTGTATTGTTTATGCGCGATAGCATATGCTGACTAACAGCGTTGCTAAGTTTGGCGTACTCCACAAAAGGGTATGCGTACCACATACTATTGTATATACCACAGAGCTTTATAAATAAATATATATATGTGCCCTTTATTTATTTTTATATATATTTTGAGTTAATCTACTTATTTAGAAGATATGGGACTTTTACGTAAGGCAGTGGGGAGCAATGACTTAGTGCCAACTAAGCAACCAACCAGTTGGCGAACATGGTGACAAGTAAATAGATATAAACCTGAAGGCATGTTATGCTCATGCTTTGTATTTATTTTTTGCTTTTTTATTTACCTATAATGTTTTTTTTTATATTTTGCCAAATTTCGTTGCTACATATGCATTCGTATTCATGCTGCTAGTGTCTTTAAAAATAATTTTAACTTACACCATCATCCGAAATGTTTCTTAGTTGTTAATCTATTTGAAGTATCAGCAATATGAATTTTGTCCTGAAGAGGATTTTTAAGGCTTTTTGAATGAAGGAGCTGTATAAATTGTCATTCTTTACACAAATCGTCAGATTAAATAAATATTTTTTAATCTAGGTTAGGTTAGGTAGAGGCGGCTACTGATGAAACATATCAAATTCACTTAGGTCTGAATGAGATTCGCTAAGGCGTCACAAATTCCAACACTCCAATTTATTTGAGAACTTCATTATATAAGTTACCTGGATGAGAGCTATATCCCACACTCATGGAATCTAGCTCTCCTGCCAAAAGATTCTCGCAAAGAAGAATAATGATGGATTTCTTCTCATTATCGACTTTAGAGACCCTCCAGCATCTCCTATAAAGAATTCAAAACTTTTCTGCATGCCATCCGCAGCAGATAGTGGCCTGTCTATGCTTAAGAAGGGAGATTCTAGCGAGGCCTTTCAATGAATGAGACCAAATTTGGGTTGATTTTATTTTAAGGAATAAATAAAAATGACTTTTTAATAGAAAAATTTCAACACAAAATGACTAACAAACATTTTAACATATTTTCTATATGTTTTTTCCACATAATTAGAGAGACCAATTATATATATCTGTCTATGGTAATTGGTTTTCACTGCATTTTGGTTGCGTATACGCAGCGCCTCCCCCATGGTCACGTGGTGTACATTGACGAGTTCTATTTATAAAATTACAATTACAATGAACATGTATAATTAACGCCATCAATTTTCACATAACTGTAAAATCATTACTATAATCAGCACCAGCATAATTATTGCCACCATTATTATGGTCATCATCATCATTACCGCATCCTGCAAATGACGCCAATTGCGCAGTGTCTTCATCAAAGCATATATATTTAGGTACACACTTAGTTGCTTCGGTTTCATTTGAATTTCATTGCTTGGTTGCTGCTGTCATTAACTTGTCAACCTTTGCTGTTGCGCTCGCTCCTTGTGGTTGTCTAAATTCTTGCTTTGTTAGTTGGTCGGTAGGTTAGTTGACCGAGTGGCCATTAATAAGTATATATGTATGTATATTTCTTTAAACTTGTTTTTATGTATTCTCCTTCGTTCCTTTTGCTATTTCAAAGTTAGTGAGTTGACAGCAAAGTTTGCACGCGCATAATCATCAGCTGAAAGTTTTTTTTTGTTACTCCTATTTATTATTTGCTTTCTCTCGGGGCAGAATCGAAAGTTTGTCGCCTGTAATGCGCATTTATTGATTAATTGGATGTCACTGATAATGATATTGAGCTGTGACCTTCGAAAAAATATTGCTGGCGTATTGAAATAATTATACATATTTTTTTTATAAACAATGTTTAAGCTGAACCTTTTTTTCATTTTTTATATGAAAAGCTTTATCTTGAATGACTGATGGATCTACTCACAGCCTAAGCCATTGATTGTAGAGACCTAAAACTTAGAGAATGTATTCTGTGTATAAGGATTTTGCGGACTGTTGACTTGAGTACGATCTATTAAAAAAAATCGAAACTATTTTTAAAATATTTTGATTTACATCACATTTGGTTAAGAGTTATCTTTGGGCCTAAAGTCGGGAACATTTTTTCTTCCAATGGTTTGCTGAATATATGGAGCATGGATGGCTTTTTGCATCGAGCCCTATATTTTTAAAATATTTTAACTAAATTGGATGCCGCCCGCGGTAGCCAATTGGTTAGCATTGCCTACTGCCATTCGGAATGCCCGGGTTAAAATATTTGTACGATCAACGTCCAAAAGTTGTAGAAAATTATTTTAAAAATAATAAATCGAACCATAAATTAGGCTAAGATTCTTCTTGATAGATCGGAATAAAAATTTCCTTCTCCACATATTGACTTAGGCAAAGAGCTATGTCTATTTTTCAGTTATCAAGCAAGTTAAGCTATGAATACGATTTTTCCGAACATCAAATGCGAAAGGGGCCAAGATTCTACTATTAACAAAAGTTGATTGGCATTTACTTGAGACGTGTACATATGTACTTTCTGAGCAATGGCATTGTACCTTGTATAATAGAAATGTTAGTAAATACGTAACAACTAAAAAGTCAATCAAAAACATCCCTTCAAAGATGAAAAAATTACAAACAAATTGCAATTATTTTATGATTGTTCGTTCGTTCGATTTTTTTGTCGGCTGTCTATTGCTAAGACGTTTACTCATTTCTCTTATTACCTGTTTAATTTTACTATTACACATAATTCTTTTTTCTTTGTGCACATCGATCTTTTTGCTGCCATTTCCACTCGAAAGGTTGTCAATCTCAATTTTCCTCTCCGTAATATATTATGTCAAATTCAAAATTGTAAGCATTTTATCTTGTTTGACAGGTGAATAGATGTAAACCGAAACGTATGGTAAATTATACATATTTATTCAGCTTTTGTGTAGTAAAGAGTTTTCCAATAAGAGGCGTTCTTTTGAATAGCTTGCTTTTTCAGTAGATGTCATTTTTGAAGCTGTAAGTTCTTGACATGCTTCAAAAGAGTATTGAAATTATTAAAATTCACTATAAAAATGGTGAAAAGCTCTCAGATATGATTCGTTTAAACTGCAAAAAATGCTGACTCAATGTTTTTTGGTGAAAACATAAAATTCACATGACGGTTTACTTGTAAATATTTATTTAATCCTTTAGGCCCAATATGTGATTCCATACCTTTGAAAAATAAACACACCATAAAACAAAAATTCTTTTACAAAATTTGAATTTAATTATTCTCGGTATAGAGAGTGGGAATAATAATGACCATTAACAAATTTTATATTTAAATTCTTGCATAGTACTAGTATGATTTAAGTTAGTTATAAATTGTTTAACATTTTTAAAGAAAAAATGGTTGTGCAGTCTCCTAGAATTCAAGTTAAAAACTGATATTTAATAAATAAATGACTTTCATAAAAAGTAGTATTCTGGGAAGATAAAATATTAATTATTAATAATAATTAATTAATTAATTAAAAAACAATAAAATATGCAAATATTATTGATAGCTATTGCATTCACTTATTAAGCAGACACTTCTAGGTATACTTTAACTATCAGCATTTAATATTTAATTAGTTATTTTAGTAATTTTTTGGGTAAAAATCGGGATCGGCAGCCATATAATCATACCTACGTGCGACGTGCTAGGTGATCGTTGAGCTTCAAACGAGCTGAATTACGTTAGAAGGGAAACCGAGAACTTTCAGCAAAATCTGCCATAAAGTAGATGGGCACAGCTTCAATTGTTACCCGCGATGGCGCATGAACTCATTCGGGTCTTCTTGAATGTTCTGTTCCACAGCAACGAGTGCGTCTTCGGTGCGCGCTGTACGGCTTCACTAACGATGTGCATTATACACTAGAGTAAACGTGGTGCGAAACCGATCAGGTTTCTCGAATCGCAGAGTCTGCTATGCGATTATATCGATCAAATATCACACACAGCGCGCGATAGGTCGTGAGAATCGCACCATTATTTTGGTTAGAGATTTGCATGATTTGCAAACATTGTTTTGGAGTAAAATTCTGCTCATTAAGGTTTGGCAAGCCAAACTGGGTGCAAATGAAGTAAAAGTTGTCAAAAAGACCAGCTCTGAATTACACCCTTTGAAAGCCACTCGTATAAAAAATACCTCCTTTAGTTAAAACTCACGTGGGGAAAGTTTTTCCTTCACATTTTAATGCATAAAATGTGATTTTCGTATAATTAGCTACGAGTTTTATTTTATTTATTTTTGTGTATTTTATTTACACTGAAAAGTAGTTTGCGGTTACAATTTTTTTATACACCCTTTGTTCACATACTTTAAATTGCATTTACGTGGCGACAGAAGGTGGGAATGGCATGTTTGAGTCGGCGCCGAAAAGAAGCACGTTCAGTGTTGCAAATGTGATTCTTCAAGTTTTCAGCAACGTAAAGCGCATGCAACAGGATTTGCGCAATACTTTCACACACACTCGTATGTGTGGAAATATGCTTGCTGGTATTTACATATGTCGTTGTGTGGAAACACGTGCATGTCCATCAAATGTAGCGTATGTTATGAAGTATTTCGCTGAAAAACTTTCGCCTTTTACATGCCACAATAAATACTCTGCTTTGCTATTATTTTTTATTTTTATTTCTGTTTCGTGTTACTGCAAAACCACCAACACCTGTAACATATTAGCTCATGCACATAGCAATGTATGTACGTGTATGCACATATGTTCGTATGCACGTGTTCTACATTTTTTCCACTTTACTTAAATTTTTTACATTTCACCAACTTTTCATGTAAATTTTTATTGTTATCAACGAAAGCAGCTTTTGAAAGTTTAGCCAAGCTTTTCTACGTTGCACGGGTTGCACGTTGCATGGATTACCGTTGCATTCACTAAGACTTACGATGTTGTTGATGTGCAAACATTTGGTGGTTAAAACGAAAGTGTAGTTTGTCGCAGTTGCTGGATTTGCTTTTGTTTAATGCGCATTTTATTTGGCATGACTTTAGAAGTATTTTTATAAATGCAAGATTTGTTCCTGCCTCGAGTCGGTCACTTGTGCGGCACGCGCTTTCGCCTACTTTTAGTTCAATCGAAAAGTTTTCCTTTGCTTTATTTATAGTTTGTGTGGTGAAACGATTACCATTACTTTCGCATTTTTTCCTTCGCTTTTAAGTTTAAGGAAATTCAATTTTTCGTCTTATATTTATTTCAGATATTTTTTTTTCTATTTGTTTTATTTTTTCCCCCAAACTTTTTTGTGTTTGATAGATTCTTAATCCCAAGAAGTAATCTCATGATTATACTTCAGAGTATACTGAGCCTACGGAGGATACCCTTCTTCAGCCTGCTGAATGCCAAGCAAGGGTAGATTTATCCCGGACTTTGCCGGACTATAAAGAAGTTCGAATAGCAATCGGCTGCTTAAAAAGCAACAAAGTGTGGAGGCCTATTACTGTGGGCCGAAGTACTCAAATATAGCAGTGAGGCTTCTTTGTAAAATATGGTTGGATGAAAGCATCCACAAGAAGGATAGCGCTCCTCAATATCGCATATAAGGTCCTATCGCGCTTATTGTTTGAAAGCCTAACCGCTAACAAATTGATTGGACCTAGTAAATCATCTATTCACCTTGCGCCAAATCTTCAAAATGACCCGTGAAAAGAGGATTGACACACACCACCTCTTCGTCGATTTTAAAACCCGCAAAACTTATATGGCTATGTAAACTAACGTTAAGCAACACCAAAAGCTCCATCAGCATCGGGAAGGACTTCTAAGAGCCGGACGATACCAAACGAGGTTTCAGACAAGGAGATTACGAAATATCTTCTGCCATCACACAAACAGTCATCCCATTCGCGACTCGACTCCCACGTCACTGTTGACAGTCATAACTTTGAAGCTGTAGAGAACTTCGTTCATCTTAGAACCTGTATTAACATCAACAACAATGCCAGCTTTGAAGTCCAACTAATAATCATTCTTGCCGACAGGTGCTACTTCGGACTGAGTATGCAAAAGAGAAGTAAAATTGTCTCTAGACGAACAAAACTCCAACAAGACGCTCATCATTCCCAGCTTTGAAAGTTTTCGATAAAGTACCCACCAGGGGATCAGAGGAAGAGGAATATCTTCATTCCATGGGAAAGACGGGTTGGAGAAGGACTTGACTGTACTTAATATTTCCAATTGGCACCAAACAGCGGAAAGAATGAATGAATCGCGCAATGTTGTTATTCGCTTCAGCGGTGCCTGCGACAGTAAAGAAGAAGAGGTTCAAGTTATTTCCATATCGTAGAGAGTGAAGTATTTAATATCCTTTTCGTTATTGTGAAAATCCATAATGAAATGCAAATATTACTTTGTGATTACTTTAGATTTAGTTCGTGGAAGTTTGCCATTTGTTGTCATTTTCGTTCCATATTTTTATGGGAAGTTTAAATGAGAGTCAGAGGCGTACTTCAAACGAGTAACGCTGATTTTTTTCCAAATATTCTACGTTAAATTTATTTTATGTGAATTACAAACTCTTTCAAGCCTTTGCACCGCTGAGATTTTTCGACCAAAATTTGTGATTTCATAAATGTGAGATTTATTGCCATAATTTTGTAGCAGAGTAAAATGTTGCGTTGCACATTCCGTTAGTAAACTTTTAAATCCTAAATACACACAAAAATTAAGGAAATTTGAATTTTAAAGAAAGGTCCTCTCTCACCGAATGAAAGTTTAAGAAAATTTAATTTTTATTTTTTTTTTATTTTTTTTTTTATTTTTTTATGTACAATAACATTCGGGTGGTCAGTGTTCAGGTTTAGAAAATAAAATTTTTTAATTGCGGTTGTAATTCGGTAGGAAATTTCAAGCTTTCGAGTGCATTTCTGACATGAAATAAAATTTCCTCATAAAATTTCATCTGTCGTTCGGGGGCAGCTTATAATAAACAGTAGGTCAATCCATTTGTTGCAGAAACATTAAGTTTTACACAACAAATTGGAGTGTGAGCTTGGGCCCAGAATCGCTTCAGTGGTTATAAGGCAAGGCAAGGCAAGACATCTATTTTTGCATTAAACTGAAGGCTTTATTTATAATAGTTAGAATATACCAATTTTTGCTAGATAAATTTTTGCCAATGGGCCTTACTCATAGAATTCCTTGCTCCCTTGCTGGTAAAAAATTGGGACAATCCATTTTACAGACGATGTTCGGTCTATAAGGAGATTGCATAAAAATCTCTCTAACAAGCTTCCGATGCTTCTGGTGATTCACTATCGATGTGATGTCCAACACAAGTCCATTTCTGTAGCCAGAGCTGGTCCGAATAAAAAGTATGACCGTTGGAGAGTAGCTCATAGTAGATGACTGCTTGCGAATATCCCCAAATACACGATACATTTTTCATGGCCGTTAATAGTGATAAGGTTGCCGTTTGTGTCGGCTCACTGCCCTTCAACCACAACATTTTCATTTGAGGCTGCTGCAAGTGATCCACTTTTCATTACCAGTCCAAATCCTTCTCAGAGATGGGTCGATTTTGTTTCATTTCGGCAGCGGCTCACGGGTGGAAATTTGATCCATGATTTTAATATACGTATGACGTGTTTTTTGCTTTGCTGGTCTCCATATTTGGCATGCGTTCAAACTCTTCTGAGTTAAGGGATCAACACTTCTCGCACTATCTTTTTTAGTGCAAAATAGTATATACCAATTCAACGTGAGATAAAAATCACTAAAGCCATCTATTGCAAAAATAATGAATGACCAGTTACTTCACCTAATGTTGTATTGTATTTTTTCATATGGCGCAACAGTTATCTTTCTTTAGAACACTACATGCTCAATACAAAATTTAAAGTCTGCTTTCTTCGTTCGCTTCACTTAATTCCATATCACTTAGTTGCTCTCTCTTCCGCACTTTAATTAAAACCGATTTGTTTGCTAATTGCGTTTACACAGCTCAGCAAACTAATTGGTCATTCATTTACCACAAACCGCAAACAGATTGATTTGATATGTTACACGTTACACGTACTGTAATCTCGCAATACGTCTAATGCTGCAAGTACATATGCCCATGAGTACTTACTCGTATACGATTATGTACTCGTATGTAGAGAGCTTCAAGGACGAAGCTTTAGCTTGAAGCAGAAGGTGTGCTGTATAGAAATAGGAAAACATATGCCATACTAGGAAAGAAGTACATAAAGAGTTGAACGAAAGTGTAGAAAAAAGCAGAGAAGGAAAAAGAACAAATTTATTAGGAAAGAGTTGGCTTTGTTAGCGAGAAAACGTTTGTTATTTTTTTTTTAATTTTAAATCACTTTACTACCATTTTCCATTAACTCGCACACATACACGTCCACAAGCATACATTGCGGCCGGGCTTGTAATTACTCAGCCACACCATATCCGTTTCCGTTCTTGTGTGGAAAATGAAGATAATACAAAGTGAAATCAAAAGCTACCTGTCTTTCACGGCAAACTTGTATTAATTTGTACTTCCTTTGGCTAATTAACAACTGGTATTGACTAATTAAACGGAGTCGAGGTTAGTTATGCGGAAAAAGATTTTAACATCTTTAAAATTTCCTTTTTTGCTTTTTGTAATTAGAATCACTGATTTGTAGGCAGTGTATTTTCAGCAACAGGTGAATTTAAATATTTTCTTTCGGCCATCTTGTGTGCGTTTGCTTTGTTGTTCTTTGAACTTTGTGTGGATTTCTTTATATATTTTTTTATTTAAGATCTCTACCATCCAAGTTTTTATTATTCTTAAGTTGTGCTGATATTTTCGGGGTCGATTGCATGTTAGATCCATTCAACGCTCAAAATTATTACCATTTTATGTAAATACTTTTTGAATACTAGTATAAATGAACGGGGAGGTGTTCAAGGTTAAAAAAGATTTTTTATTTTCATCTGGAAACCGACACTAGAAAGTAATTTATAATATAAGAGAAGTGCATATTTCAAAAACATGCAACCTTTGTCGGTCTTTACCATTGAAACGCTTTCTGTGAAATCTTGAAATTACTTCATAATTGAATTATTTGTTATTTTACAGAACTTTGATTTAAAAAATTTGGAGCGGAATAAATTCATATTTTGTTTTATATTTTATTTTAGGTGGAATAAAAGAGTTAACTTACTCTAATTTGGGTGCAAAAATTTAAAATTTACTTATAAATATTTTTCTTCGAAGCAAATAATTTAGCAAGTAAATATCATATCCCTTTTACGTTTATAGGATAAAGATTTCTATAATCTCTGACTAAATATTTTGCTTCAAATAGAAATGCAATATTTTTCCTTTTCTTCCTCTTTTTTGCTATATTGCGCCAATTCTAAATACCTAGTGAAGCCACCTGATCTTTCCTCTGCTAACTTTCAAAGTTGAATCGCCTTCATCCTTTCGGTCCTAGCCAGCGAACGCACCGCATTTTGATTCGCTGAACTACGTAAGTTATATCTTGTACAGCACATCGTTCCATCGCCTGTGGTATTCGCGGTTGTCAATGTGCAGAGGATTATAAATCTTACGTAAAGCATTTTTTTTTCAAAAAGCTTAGCACCGTCTCATCCGATGTTATCATTATTTATATTCCGCACTCTTAAGCAGGTAGGTAGGGAATAATGAGCGACTTGTAGAGCTTGGTCTTCGTCCGTCGAAAGAGTTTCCACCAGCTGGAATTGCACCGAATACTTTCAAATTGGTTAGAAGCAAAGGTTCGTAATCGTTTCCTTCGAATTTTTTAGCACCACAATGTGGAAAAGCATAACGAGGAGTATGAACAGTCTTTGTTCATTAAGAGAGGATTTTTTTTCATTTGCGTGCTCAGTCCACAGTAGTACCAGTCACAAGAGAAGGAATCATTCTGTCTGAAACTTTGTTTGGTATCGAAAGGCTCCGATTCTGACGGAGCATTTGGAGTTGTTTAGCGGCAACTTAAACAGCCGTATAAGTTTTGCGGGGACACCAAACTCGTGCTGTCGTAGTCTGGTTTCAAATTGATGAAGAAGTGGTGTGTGTCGATCTTCTTTGCACTGCTCTTTACCAAGATTTTACGCATTTTGAATTTCTGGTGGATGGTGGACTTACCAGGTCTAAAGATGCAAGTCCGAGTGTTTAGCATTGCATACTGCGATTTGCGGACAGTTTGTCGTCTAGCTATATTTTGAAGCCGATGCATTCCCATTGCCAGTTCTTCGCAGTCAAAGGACGTTTGGCGTTATTCTTAAGTCATAACTGAAAGTTATACGAATCCTCGGTATACCGAAAGACTGGGTCACTATGGAAAATTTTCAGAGAGAAAGAGTTTTTTTTTTGAGGTTAAAGTTCCTCTATATTACCATATTAATAAAATATTCTTTATAGATTGGAAAATGTGTGCTTAATTCTTGTTCAAGTTTAAATAAATACAATTGAAATATATATATATACCTTTTGCTTTTAAACAAAGGCTTATCATGGATTTGACATTCCCCTTATGAAAAATATTTAGAAAAAAAATTTTGCTGTTTTCGAAATGGTTAGGTTTACGCTTGAAGGAGATTGGGAAATAATGAAATCCTACTGCAGAAGTCTTCAACTGCAACTAAAATAAAATTACATACGAAATTTGGGCGAAATTAGTTCTTTTCCAGCTAATTTTGGAATCAATTTGTTTAGCGAATTCGCCAAATCGGTTGGTTATTGGTAAAAACAACCTAAAATTTAGTTTTGTTGTAAAAATTGCAGTTTTCATCAAGTCTTGAAAATGATTTCGATGATACAGGCTTAATTTTCGGCAGCAATAGGGGTCGTATGTCTGCAATAACGCGCCGAATATTTTCTTCCAAGGTGTAGGTAAGTGAGTTCATGTAACCCCAGAAAAAATAGTTCAGTGGTGTTCAATCATACAATTTTGGAGGTCACGGCACATACATAATATGCTCACCAAAAGTTTTCTTCAATAAATTTATTGCTTCGTTGACTGTATGGCATGTAATGCTGTCTCGTTGGAACCAAAGGTCGCCCACGTTGGTGTCTTTCAATTCAGACATGAAAAAATCATTAATCATGCCTCTTCATTGACTGTAACATTATGGCCGTCTCAACAGTGGATTGTGGCTGATCATTACTTCAAATGCGATAATTTTTTTTCCAAAGGTGCTCATTCAACTAAAAGTGAGCTGCTTCATCACTGAAGAAATTTGTTGTTCATTCGACCTCAATTCGTACATGAATTTGTATGCCCGAAACTTAAGATCCTTCAGCAAAATTTTCCTCAAAATAGATGGGCACAATTCCATTTGTTGCTTGGTGGTGGATACACTCATTCCGGTCTACTTTGATATTCTGCTTTACAGTAGCAATATTGTTTTCGGTGCACTTCCACTAGAGTAATAAATGGTGAGTAATTTTGGGTGAAAGATTTGTATGATTTGCAAACGTTGTTCCATAGAAAGTCTGTTCATAATGAAATGACAAACTTTACTGAGGGCAAATAAAGTAATAGCTGTCAAATGACTAATACGTGTAAAATTACCCTTTATATGCCATCAGGGCATGCTTAGAAATGCGAGATTTTGTTATAAATAACAACTGAAATTATCCAATCATTTTAATTTACAGAATCTTTTATAAATTAAAATAATTGGAAATTCTCAGCCAAAATTTCGCATTTCTAAGCATGCCCTGATGGCATATAAAGGAGGTTTTTACTTGACAATTATTTATTAAACATTTCCTAATATATTTAAGCTGGAGTGTTTTTTTTTTAAATACGAAACAACACAAACAATAAATTCCTTGGATATTCCTGGATAAAAACTAGATTAGCAATACCCCTTTGAGAGGTACTGCATACTATTACTATATGATCTCTGTAAATATGGGATTTTTTCCTCCAAATACTGTGTATATATGTAGCTCTTTATGGCCAATTTTAATATATTTATTTAAATCATTTTTCATTCCATTTGCATGTATCAATCAAGTTTGCTTATTTTGCTTTAAACAAATAACCAAAGAGAGTATGTGAATAAATTATTGTTGCTTATTATTGCTTGCGGCCGAAATATGCAGACCACATTTGGTGGAGGAAAAGGGAAAAAAAGATACAGAGTATTTAAAGCAGTGAAAATTTGGTTTGATTTTGTAAGTTCAGACCATTTTCATAGCTTTTAGCAGCATTGCGATGAATTTGCATATCGAAACGTTATTTACCGTTATAATGTATACACACACATATGTATTTTATACTACTTTTAAATATGTATTTATATATATATTTAATTTACTCAATTTTTATTTGCTGCTGTGAATTTCTCACTTTTGCTTACAGTCTTACTCTCACTCACATTTGTTGCTTTTTTTCGCGCCAATATTGTTAAACAGTTTTTATTTCGCCGCCTTGGCATAATATAAAATTTAATTTTACCTAACTCACTGTTGCATTCCCTATTAAAATATTTTTTTAGCTTATTTTCGCGGGTAGCTATTCAGTTTAGCTTCTCTTTACTTGGCTGCAGCCGTTGAATTGCCGTCTTTATAGCGTCGTTATTATGAATATGAGCCTTGAGTATGCCTTGGTAGTCGCTTTCCTGTCTGCTTTAGCAAATTATTTTCATTCCTAAAGGCATTCTTTTGTATTAAATTATGTAGATCTTATCATTATTAATTTTCGTTCAATTTGAATATGCAATGAATGTGAAATATTCATAATATTTTCCCATACTACTTAGTTGGTGGTTACATATATAATATAATATAACATACTCGTATGAATGCGTATGTGAGTTTGCAGCGTAATAAATTTGTCGTTTGTAGAATTGATGAAAAATGCTTCTGCAGGTCATTAGACAGTAAAAGGTTCAATACTTTCCTATTGTGATTTTTGATCGGAAGATTTCGTTGCATATATTGTACAAACTACTATAGAGTTATGGCAGGAGAGTATGTAAGGCAGGTAAGGTGAACTTGTAATTAAACACATTTTTTCAAGATTTTTTTTTCGAGAATGCTCCAAAACAGCATTTATTCCACGGAACTTAGTCTCGCATTATTTTTTTGGGACATCCGCTATGCAATTTTGCTTATTTTACTCCTTCTTCTTCTTAGTTTTTCGCGTACCATTCCAACGAATGCGCTCATTGCTTGTTTGATGATAGGACATATTTCATCTTGTTCTCATTCACTATCCATTCACTATCTCACCTGTTGGTTTTGCTTATTTATCCAGTGTCTGAAGAAAGCAGAACTAACGATGCGTTTGTTAAGGCTAGTATTATCGACATACGTCATACGCCGACAATCGTACGCAATTATAGAAAATTGAATTTTACCTGCTTAGCTGTACAGCTCGTATTATTTCCTCTAGCATTAAGAATAAGTAGTCGTACTATAATGATCTAGCGAGTAGCGAATGGCTTGGAGAGAAATCGTCTTGTCTGAAACCTCGTTTGGTACCCCGGAGAAGTCCTTACTCTCGGTACGTACTCTCAGAGGCTGTTTAAAGTCAGCGAATGAGCGTGTGTGTAGATGCTTTCTCGTGGTTCAGTCGGGCGGAACTCTTTGCATTCTGGTCATATATTCGAAGTTAAGCTTGAGTCAAGTCTTGGTCAAGTCTGGATTGGTGAAAGTTGCAACGAGCCCTCATTGTGTCGGTTTTCTTAGGTTTCAATCGTCGGACATGACTACGTATGATCCCGTTATGAAAAACGAATGTTGTAGAAGATTGCAGAAATGTTCTCTCCCCAATGTCTCGGTATTCTTCTTTTCACCGAATCCTTTCGCAGAATTTTCAAGTATTACATCTGTCGACTAGCTAATACGCTTTGCGTTGCACATCTGACCTCTATACCAGGTTTTGCCTTCCACTTCAACTCTCTCGGCACCTATTTTACCCCTCAAGGGTTGTGATCGATTACAGCGTAAGCTTTGTTCCAACAAGACAATCTTAGTTGCCCAGAATAAAATTAGCACTTTATATATGTATTAAAAATATTTATTTTTATATAATTAAATTTTAAGTGAGTTCTTTCTTGCAATTTTTCAGTAATTAGGGTGAAATCAACCCATTGACTCAGATATTTAAAAGGGGAGACTGAAAATTACTTGCTCTTAGCTCCTTAAAAGATTCTCAATTCAATTAAACTTTACTCTTAAGCTATATTTAATCAACTCTTGAAATTTAATAACCAATTATAATTACGCAAACGTTGTTAAATACGTAATTTGATATACATAAAAGGTGATGATTATTAATAAATAAATTATATAAATATAAAATCATTGAATCAGGGCATCAAAAATAATTTGAAAGAGGAGAGGATAAATCTCTAATTATGCGAATTGGGCAAGCGTGATTCAATAACAACCACAGTAAAGCATTTAAAATCAGTGGAATATTTGTAAAATTTTTGTATGTAAATAGAAGCGAGTTTGGCTTATCCTATAGATAAAGTGAAAATGTGAGAGTAAGTACTGTGAATATTAATTTAAATTTTGAAATATTTTTTTTTGTCCAAACTTTACGTGCTTTACTCCAATACTTCACCTTTTTTTCATTATAAATATCCTAAAATGATAGCGAAAATGGAGTTCAATATTTCACAACGGAATTTAAATATAAAAATCTAAACATTTATGCATTTATATGTTGGTACATATGTAAGCGCGCGTGTATTCAACCAGCTGCACTTCGCAGATTAAAATAAAAGTTTAAATACAAAAAAAAAAAAACAAAAAATGCAAAATTTTTCATGTTAAATAAAATAACAAAAGGGTTTTCGAATATTTTGTCGGAATTTTGTTGAATTTTGCTGAATTTTGCCGAAAACTGTTTGCATGTCCGCTATAGCATTTAACCCCCAACACACCGTTCACACTACACAACCTTAACATGAATTTATTGAATTTCCAACTAATCGCTTGTGGCTGAAATTCTCTCTCATTCTCTTGAGCTTGCTTGATAGCAGCGTCAGCAGTGGGCTTAGCAGTCAGGTAGGAGTAGCAGGCGTGTGGAATAGGGCTCGTGGGGGTATTTCATGTGCAAAAGTGTCTGCATACATACAAACTTACTTCTATCTATATTTATTATATATTTCAATTCAGCACGTAGTTCGAAACATTTATGGTATGGCAACTAACCTCGCTGAAATGGCATTACTTTGTGTAGTTCAGATACAAGCGGCAGTTGCATGTGCTTGTAACATACCATATATACGAGTACGTAAATGTTATATATTCCTTATTGTTTTATTACGTTTTTTTTGCTGTTATAATTTGCCAACGGTGTATTGTTAGAGCTACTAAAACAACAACCAATGTATTGCAAAAAATTACCAAATATGTAGGTAGTTAAATAAGCAGTAAAGTGGGCTAAGCTAGGGGTGGTTGAAACATTACATTGCCAAGTTGAGCGTTTTAAAACCATCTTTTAAGAAAAAACTTGAATATATTTTTTTACCTCACTTTAAAAAGAAATGTCCTTCATGAATATATAACAAAAGTATTCTTTATACGGAAGATATGTACAAATACGTGATTATTTTTTCATCTATAATCTTTGCGTTTCTGTCTTAAGGGTTTGGTGTGGTGGAATTTTTGAAGTTACGAATTTTAGTTTTTCGTGCTTCCTTTAAGTGTAATTTCTTATAACTATTTTCCAAAAATTTGTATTAAAAATTTCGAAGAATTTTCTTTCTTTTGATAAACAATTAAATTTTTTTTTCTGTAAATCTTGTAATTTGGAAATGAGAAAATTGAATGAAAATTATCATTAATTCCGTTCTCTTACTGTCACTAACCATATAATGAATTTTAACCCTTTTCCTTACAAACTGGTGAAGGAGTAGAATTTTTTATAGTCAATGATTTTACATATATAAAAATAAATAATTCAAAATAGAATATCGTTTTACTTGACCCATTAATATTATAGTTTTTCAACTACTTTTTTCTTTTTTTTATAATTCTTTTTTTAATCTAAATGAATTAAAAATTTTTGAAGAGATTTCAGCGCTGCTAAAAATTTATTTGCATTTAAAGGTTTTTAAATTTATTAAGTTTGCAAATATTTTATGAAAATTTCGCAGTATAGTTTCAAAAGTTGGCAGCCTTTAATTTGAAAATATAAAAAATTTTCTAAAAACATTTTCTCTGTAAGCTTTTCTTAAGCTTCTTGGTTTGTTGCCCATAACGTAATAGTATTTGCTCTTATATTTTTCTTATTTAATAAAAAAAAATAGCTTATCCATTTCGTGGTTTCAAAAGTGCCAGACTGTATTTTGACATCTGACAAACTTAACTGTCAAACCTGTGAATCAGTGAAAGATTTCCTAACAAAAAGCAGGATCAAGTGGGTGATTAGTAAGTTTGAACTATACAAAAAACCTGGATTCTCATTAGATATACTGTAGATCATCAATTGCTTATAAAAACACTGTGATATCACAAATTGGGAGATCTATCTGGGTTAAATAATACAACCCTGGCTTAAGGTTCCCTTAATACTATAGCGCCGACTGCTATTACTTCGGCCCTAAGTTGCCTGAGTGTCGATCCTAGTGTAATTTCTTTTATATGCCAAATACCCGAATGCACGGTAGTAAGTTCTGAGGTCCGGGAATTATCGGTAGGTATGTCAGCAGAGGTGGAGTCCTCCCATCTTTTCTATAGGTTTTGGCAGTGAACCAACTACTGAGATATGGACATGGAGGAGGAGGGGCCAAGGTCTTAGCGCATGTGGACAATTTGGCGGTTATAGTAATTGTAATTGTTAAATTCTCACAAAATTTATGTGATGTCATGCAAGGCCAATAGAAAATTGGGCTGTACTGGGCATTAACCCACAGAAAAGGGAACTTATTCCCTTTACCAGAAAGTTTTCAACACCAACGCTCTCAGGAACGGAGGTGCGCACAACTGAGTCTGCAAGTAAAAAAAGTACGTAGGGCATCCATTGTTCTCTATACCTTCAAAAGTGCGGACATGCTATCTAAAATAGTGCGTTGGCTTTGTATTACAATTGGTAGGCCTATACTTCCCTATGGAGTTGTTGTCTGGTGGCCAGGACTCGAGCAAAAATACCAACTATCTCCAAATTCGATAGAAAGCAGAGGGCAGCGCTTATGTGCATCAGCAGAGCACTTCGTACCACACCAACTGAGGCTATGGATGTTCTCTTAGATCTACTCTCCATTGATATTATGGGGCTGCACAATGCTGCTTGCGCCACGGTAAGGCTACAAAAGGTGTCTAAATGGATAGTAATAAACCACAGGCAAGCTAACATCTTATTCTGCTAACCAGAACAAACGGATTACTGCTTATCATTCACTATTTTCAAGACATACTTCAAGTTAGGTATCTCGGATAGAAATCTTTTGGAGAGCATCAGATGGGTCAAAACTAGATAATAGGGTATGCGACGGGGGTTTACTCAAAGGATAGTGTAATCTGCCATATACCTTTCGTCTACCGCCGCACAGGCCGTTGGTAGTTCAGCGCAAAACAATGAACCGTGCATATGTCGATTAGGCGTTTCAATAGCAAGCAGTGGATGGCAAACAGTGTTTCACTTATGATGCCCAGACTCAAAGTTTATTATTTAAAAAAATTTCATAAAAAAAAAAAAACATTTTTATTACGTCTTAAGCTATTATACGCATTGTAAACTATTTATTATCATAGATATTTGACTTTTTACCATTAAATGTATGTATATAGCGTCCTATTCAGGGGGTGGGTTTAAGTGTTCCGACCCCTTGGAAGGTAATGTCATCAATATTATAATATATTGAAGTCAGTTAACAAGTTATAGAAGACATTTGCGCAAATTTCGAGAACAATATTTCGAGTATTTTTTAATCACGGGCTGTCGAAATTTGAAAGTATCAGAAAAAGAGCAGATTTTAAAGCTTACCACAAGAGCGCTTTAACTGCAGTCACAGCAAACCTTTGCCCAATATAAAAATTAGAATCCCAAGATTGTCGTGTTCTCATTCCTAAATATTTTGGTTACACCAACTGCCTTTCAGCGGCTCTGAGGCCTGCGAATGACTACTTTACAGGAAAATGAATACATTCATGAAGACGCATTAATTGCACTGGAAACTGCAAAGGGTTCCAAAATTAATTTCTCCCAAATATTTTCTGTTTAATGAAAGTTTAATTGGTTTGACTGTGATTTTGAACAAATTTCCTCTGCAAACTGATTTTTTTAATTGAAAAAGCCAGACAGGTTTTGTTGTTTTGTTCTTAAATTATAAATAACATGCATAGCCCTTATAACGACAATATACTCGTACTTGGTCAAGTGGGATCAGAAGTTGTAGCAATCTGCCTGAACAGTATGAAAAGCAATAGTGTTTGCCCATAATCTCTGCAATGCCAGTCTAAAAGATTCTCTTTTTGTATAGAGTTCCTCTACATTGCACCATCTTTCATACACACAGCTATATATTTTAAGGTCAGTTTTATTTACTCTTGCATGAGTTAAGTTTATAATCCTTTCATGCAATGAAAATACTGAAAATCCCTTTTACAATAATCGCACGATATATTCTTACATACTTCTATGTACATACATATGTACGCGTATTTAAAGTTTTGTTAGTCATTTACGAAAATTAAAATTTACCGCACATGAATGCATCGTAAAGAAAATGCAATTTTAACTTTTAACTTTGGGTACGTTTTATGTAGGGGAAAACTTTTAATTGCTGCCAAAGAAACTGTAAAATCTTGCTTTCGCAACAAAAATGCACATGCATTCACATATACACGTAGGTACGTATGCTCGCTAAAATAAATCCATTCATTCCACAAAGCAAAGTAACAATTATTTAACACATTTACTGCTGTACTGTTATTAATACAATTTTGAGAATTTATGTATTTGTTATTGCTGCAATTTTATTCGAAAACTTTACGGAAAGTACATACATATGTACGGGTATATTTATTTTTGTGTTGCAAGCAGAAAATTTATATATATATATGATTTTTTTTTTTACATTCAAAGGAAATTTATTTCTTCAAATGAGAGCAAATAGTTAAGAAAAACATAAAAACTAATAAGAAAGTTTTTTAAAGTGAAATAGGGGTACATTAGATAATTAAATACCGGTCTTCATGCTCAAAAAATTATGTTAAAAAAATTGTATTGTTTTTTTCTCTTTTTTGTTTTGTTTAAAGAAAATATATATTTACCCGGTGTGTCCGAACCGAACTTTTTGGATATAAAATAGTAAAATACACAATATATTATCTTTGAAAG
This sequence comes from Ceratitis rosa, assembly GCA_037013455.1. Classification (NCBI taxonomy): domain Eukaryota; kingdom Metazoa; phylum Arthropoda; class Insecta; order Diptera; family Tephritidae; genus Ceratitis; species Ceratitis rosa. The sequence goes on from JAWMAG010000054.1 coordinate 8,317,385, forward strand.
TTATTATTTATTCAAAATAGGTTCCATTTGACTCAACACAACGTTTGGAACGATCAACCAGCGCATGCATAGATTTTTTTATGTCATTTATAGAAATGTTCTTCAGTACCTCGGTTACGGCTGCTTCATTTTTTTCAATTTTTTTTTAATTTTTTAAACTTCAATTTCAATTTTTTTTTCAAGTTTGACACAAAATTTTATATGTGCTCTTTGTTCCATTTTTTTTTTGGAACCATAAGCACACTTTTGGTTTTATTGAAATGGCTGTCATTTTTACATCTGTCATCCGACTTACATGAAGTTAGGTGCGTTTGAAAGAGGATGAATGTATCTTTTTAATGTTGCAAATTTTCAATAGATGGCGCTGTATGTTGTATGATTTAAATATAAAGATCGGTTATTTTTGGGACACACCGTGTAAATTTATTTAAAAGGAATCATTTCTTCGATCCTTCATTTCAGCAGTGTGAGATGGCGCGTTGTCATGATGTAAAAAGTAGCACCGCAAATCCTCTTCCTTCCTGTTTTCCAACAAATTTTTGAAAACTTTTAGTAAGCACTCTTCGGTGTACCATTTTGCAATTGCCGTCTACACCTTTTCCAGCAGCTATGGTTGAAGTAAACTGGCATCATTACTTTTTCTGCTTATTTTTGTTGCTTAGATTTTACGGAAAGTTTACTTTTGCTTGATGTAAGTAATAGCTTGGCCCATATATAATCCACGCCGCTCCACAATAATTTTCTCTGGCATCCTACTATGGAAGTGTTCTAAACCATTAAGTTTTTCTCTATACTTCATAGATTTTGACAACATTTGAAAGCGCTGAAGGGTCTTGGACAGTCGATGGAGACAGCTCTGTCAGGAGTGTCAGCGCGCGCTAGCTCAATAACTTTTGCATTCCTTTGATATTCACTTTGTCTGCTGATTGCCTATTCACATATTTTCCAAGACTTGGACTTTGTGTTGACACACTTAACTGCCTTAGTTGTCAACCGGCAGGATGCCAAACATTTCATTTTTCCTAAAAAAGAGATTGCCAAATGGAAACTTTTAGTAGTGTAGTCATTGTGTCCTATCAAAACACAAAAAAGGGCTCCTCTCATATAGAGCCGCCAGTGAAAATATAAATATCTTCAGAATTACTGATTGCCTTCCGTCCTAGAAAGTCATTTGATCAAGGCTGGGTGGTTTCTTTTCTCTGCCGCCTTGTTGTCATAGGCTTTTAAACGCCTAGACGCTAGGCAATCTTCATACATCACTGCAAATTTAATAGGCCTCATGTCCCGAATGACTTGACACCCAAAGAAGCTCAATATATGAGTGCCACATGAATGACTCGCGACTCGTTGCTAAATCATCACAAAATAGAATCATGTTAGAAGCGAATGTTGGCTGGTGAAAAAGTGGATCACTTAAAACAGCCTTAAACGAAAACGGTAATGGTCGATGGGCATTGAGACAGCATAAACGGTCTCCAAGCAGGAATTGATAGTCAGGAAGGTTGTGTAGTATATTTAGTATGGTACGATTGGCAAGGAATCATCCATTATGGGCTGGTCCCCTGCGGCCAAATTCTTACTTCGGAACTGTGCTCTCAGGAATTGGTCCAACTGAAGGGAGCAATCGCGCAGCTTCGGCCAACAGGAGGGGAAATATGTTTGATTAGGAAAATGCCAGTTCACACACATACATGGTGGTTCTCCAGAAGTTGCGAGAGCATTCATCTCACATTAAGTGATTACCATCTGTTCCTGTCTATAGCGAAAAATTTAGCTAGTGAAGAATTCACCTCGAGAAAAGCCTGTGAAAATCAATTGTTCCAATTTTTTGCTAATGACAAAAGAGTTTATAACAAAATTACCTACAAAATGGCAAAAAAATAACAAGCAAAACGTTCGAATACTTCTAACTATTTAAATAAGAATATAAAAATAATGAATTACTTTTGGCAAGAGATGAGTGACTCGTGATTAAAATAAGACAAAAATGCATCGGTATTAAAAAGGAATGTTGCGAAATTATGCCACTTTAAGTTTTTGTTGCCTTTAGACAACCATGCTTTACGATTTGTAGCTCAATCCCCAAGACACTAGATATTGTTTTCTTGGAGGTATGAATAACCGGAAAACAATATGTTTAAAGCTAAATAAAACCTGAAAATAAAAACAACACAAGCCGCTGCTGTCATCAAGTCTACATGGAGACGATATAGCTCTGTAAGTGAGATGTTCAGTGAAAGGCAACCCAACGAGCATTTGGCTGGAAAACAACTTATTATTGAAAATAATAATGCCGTAATTGCAAATTCAGAGTGAAGTTGCTAGGATTTAATGAAATTTAAAAAATGACTCAGTAAAAATTAATTTAAGCGCTGTTTCTGTGCCTGTTTTCGGTAAATATATAAAATGTCTACCGCTATTAATGACTTCTTAACGCTTTAATTATAAAATGATCATGTATTAAGCATTTGAATATTTATATAAAATAAGATCTTTACATAGCAGTTTTAGTAGAACTAAATTCAGACTGATAAGCCACTATTTACATAAAAATTAGAACCACTTTCACTGATTTCCTGAATGTATTTATATCTTTAATCTAAATCAAGTAAATATTGTCTACAGTTGTGAATGAAAAATCTTGATGAAAAAAATTATAAATTTCTCCACTTCCGCCTGAGTTGCCTACTTTGGGAAGCAAACAAGCAAACGATCCTTGTACATAACGCAGTGTAACATTTTACCTGCAGCAGCACATCCTTGGCAATGCCGTCATGTGACAAGTCTCTTGTCACTCGACTTGTTAGCGCACTCAAGCTTATAAACTTTCACGTTTTAGTTCCTTCGCTCGTCGCCGACTTTTGACAGGCAACAGGTGCGCTGTACATGCGTTAAATGGCTTGAAGCACTTCACTTACACTGACTTCATAGATTGTGCTCATGCAAATTTGTGTTGTTTTGCATTCTGTTTGAGATGTGGGAAAGCAGAAACTTATCCTTTAGATATATTTATGTCAAGGGGAAATTTTGGTTGTACTTTCCCTTTTGTTATTTAGTGCTATTAGTTACTTACTCATCTACATTTTGTTATAAATTCACTCTTCTATGAAGTTTGAAAATTTTTATATTGTAATTTATTTCGAGAATAATTTAAAAATAAATTTATAGTAGTGCATGTGGTTATGACAGAAATCATACGAGTATATTGCTAAGCATTGCTTCAGCATGTCTAAGTATCTTCGCCATTCAATTGCAGACTGCTGATGGTATCCCAACGATGAGTTAAATTCATACAGATTTCTTCCTGCAATATTAGTCGTATAAATTGTTGGCAGGTAGGCTGGGGTAGAGGAAAGGGAAGGAACACCGAAACACCTAGCTCACAGCAGGAATATTATGATTCCACAAGTTTGCTTAGATCTTCATGATTTTTCCTTCTGACACTTCGGTTCTGTATCGTAAGGGATCACCGTTGAACTTTGCTTCTGCCAATCTAAATAGATCATCCTGAGTACTAAACCAAAATTTTGAAGCCTACAGTATAATTACTGAAAATTAGTACTCTTTATTTCTATAGACAGTAACCTGTAAGGGTGTCTATAACCTGAAAAATGTTCCTGTGTTGTAATGAATTTATGCCAAGAGGTGCCTTTTGATCTCGTCTATGATTAGCACATTTCTTTAGTCCAAAACTATAGTTTCTCTTTGTGGATTTCTAGCGATTTCTTGCCTAGTAAGCTTGTCTACTTTATTGCCAATGATATAGAGACTTTGCTCTATGTTCTGTTACTTTTTTACGGTGACTCTTTGCGGGATATAAACCATGATGTGCAAGTGACACAGTGTATTTAAATAAGAAATGGAATCCCTTCAAGATGACACAAGGCCAGGCCTAGTTATTTAAAAAGTTCTAAGAATTGTGCTTGACTATGCTCAACTAAAGAAGGACCAACTCGCAGCAAATTGTTGGAGTGTTCGATAAAACCTTTTTTAAAATCCTGTTAAACCGAGTGATTATTACATTTTTTTCAAAAATTAAAAAAGAGTTGGTAAGTTCCAGGTAAGTGAATATTCCTATAATTAGTCAATCAATAGCAATCATAGGCATAGGAAATAATTAGAAAGTACAAACAAATTCGCTGATTCCATTAAGCATGTTGATAATTTAAGAGTAAGTTTCTGGGATACATTTTATTAGAGGATATAATTAAGATTACGTTGTTTTAAGATTTTTTTTTTGAATTTCTACCCTAATATATTAATTTTTATTATTAAAACCCAATAATAAAAATTAATATATTAGGGTAGACCAATTAGACCACTATGTAGCAGCAAAAGCTCTTTGAATAATTCATTGCGCTGATGATACAATTGCATGGCTTCTAGTTATTTTCTGCAACATCTTATTTAAATAACTCATTGAATTTTTCTTAATTTTTCGCCTATTGAATTATTGCAGCGTGAATAGTAAGCGGTAATTATGGTTTTGTATATAATTCCAGTTATATAGGAACATATATCTTAGGTAACGCATAAAGGATTAGCTCAGCGCTTTTGTGTTAATCAACAACAAACAAGAGTTTATGAGTGTTATTGTTTAAATAGAAATTTACAGCAAAAAATATTAAGATACTGTAGATTTAATGCCAATAAAGAGATGATGATTGAACTGGTGATGAAAGGATCATTGACTTCTAGTTACTTTGTATAAATTTCTAAAAGCGAATTACGACACACAATGCCATCATGCAATAAAAATTTCTACGAAAGTGCTAGCGCGTGTAGTTGCAATTGTTGTCAATACACAATAATTGCGTTCAGTATTGAGTCAGGAGTATGGACTAGAGAATAGTTATAAAACAGCCATAAGATTTTGCGCAATAACTGTTATTTTATTACTCTACACATAAATAAGAGTCACCATTTTTCAAAGTAAATTTTTCTCTTTTGCTACCCCTGAATTTAATCACGTTAAAAAATAAAATATTTGGTTCTTATGTGATTTTCTATTCACTTTGGACTTTTAAGGGCGCACGGGGCACAGCTTACACTTATCAGATTGACACAAAAATCCATAGGATCTCTTTCGTATAATGGAACAAAACCGAAGGGCAGCCCATGAAAAACTATTAAAAATTTTAAAAATTGTTATTTAACAACCACTCTACTGCAAATATGCATTGATTTCATTACGAGAACCAAAGTGTAATAAATTCACACATTCATTAATATTTTATAACAAATATTTACACACTTTATTTTTCAATTAATAAAAATGAATTAAGTTTTAATGGTTTTTATACTGGATTTCGAAGTATAAAAAATAATGCATAAGAAGTTTGTGCATGTAAATATTATTTAAGAAGTTTAATCGCCTATATAAGCAGCATACCTTTCCAATAAGTTGAAAATTCTTTTGCTGAATGATTATGACTTGGATTTGAAGCTCATCTTCTATCACTCGGTTGTTATGACAAATGTATTTGATTTGAAATCTACAGATTTTACTTCATGCTAAATATTTGGCTAACTATTTCTTGTAGTTAGTAACATATTTTTTCATTTTTATTTTATTTTTTACTTGAAAAAGAAACGTAAAATATTTGTGGAGTCATAAAATATCATTATTCATGATTGAAAATTCTAAAACTTTGCTATTGAAAAATGTTTTCACTGCATCTTATTCATAGGCATTTGCCAAATTTAAATAGTATTTAACAAAATATTATCCATATGACTGATTTATGTATTAACGAAACAGAAAACAACAGCATATAAAATCACTGCTTCACTTCATCATTTAATATTGTACGCAAAACAAGGTGCATACTACATATATATGGTATATGTATATATGCATAAGCTTAGAATATTTGTATTGGAATATGTTATATGTATATATATATATATATCTGGGATTTTTGTGATGCGTGCAAGCAGAGGTGACAATTTATGTATAAAATGTATTTGATTGATGATGAAATCTAATTTTGCACCAAATATCAAACGCATGGCGCATATTTATTACTAATTATAATATACATACGTACACGTATATATAATGGCAAATATGTTGTATTTAATCAAAACTTGTATGCATGCGCTGATTTAAATCAAATAATAATTGTGTGTTATTAATGAAAAACCAATCATTTAATTTTTAATAGTGTTGATTTAATTTTCTACTTCTAATAAAAATAGTCATTTCATTAAAATACTCAAAGGTGGCAGAACAAGAAGAGGAGAAGTCGCAATGCCAACAACTAGTATGCATCTTATATTGCATAGTCTGCAGATTCCACATATTTTTGAATGTTAATTGGAGAACATTTACCAGTACTTAAATTGAGAAAAAATAAAAAGAATAGGAGACCCCATTTTTATGCTATATTGATTTTTTACACTAAAAGAAAATTTAATTTTATTTCGTTTTATTTAAATTTACTTCAGTTTATTTTATTATATTTTGTTTAATTTTTTTATTTTATATTGCTTAAATTAAATATATCTAAATTTATTTCATTTTATATTATTTTGTTTTGTTTTAATTAATTTTGGGTCAAATTATTTTATTCTCATTTCATTTGACTTTAATTTACTTTTTTTATTTTATTTACTTTAATTTCTTCTATCTTATTTTATTTTATTTATTTTTTTTTTTATTATGTTATTTATTTTGTTATCTTTTTTATTTTCTCCTTTTATATTGTTATATTTTATTTTATCCTAGTTTATTTTAGAATATTTTATTTCATTTGATTTTATTTTATTTCATTTTACATATAATTTTCTTTTTTTGCTTTAAGGTCATTGTTCTGTTGAATTGATTTTGGTTTTTAAGTTTTAAAGAATTGTCTCAGACCACATGGTTTTTTTGGAAATAGTGAAAAATTACAACAACAGTTTTGGACTGTAGAAGTTATAGCTGCTATTTCGAAAACCATCATGTTTCCTCATCACACTTCTTTTTCTGTTCAAACTTGGGATGCCCACAGCACGAGCCAATGGTTATTCCATTGACCTACATGTGTGTCGCTACATACCTACGATCAAGTGCTCCGATATTCTGTAGCTGTAAAACTTGGCGCTATGTAGTTTTTTTGCTAAGAATTTCGCACGGCAAGGCTCTTCCGTGGTTCTTTCTTTTTGTTTTGTATAGTTTCAGTTTGTTTTATTTTATTTGATTTTATTTTAATATATATAATACATATATATATATATATATATATATATATACAATTTATTTTTTTAAAAAATTATTTTATTTTATTTTGTTCATTTTAATTTAAGTTTATATTTATTCAAAATGAATTTTATATATAGTATTTTATTTAATATCTTTTTTATTTACTTTATTTTATTTTATTTTAAAAGATATTTGCTAATCTTTTAATTTATTTTTTCCTTTTTAATTTTTTAATTATTGTTTTTATTTGATATTATTTGTTTGTTTATTATAGAATATTAACTTTAAAATTAACTTGTTCATTCGCTAAGTTATTTCAATTGCTTCAAATGATTGTGTGAACGTAGAGCTTCTCATAATTGCATTCATTAGCATTGCGGAGACATATTTTTCAGAGAAGGAATGCGGCTGCTAGAATTTCAGCGGCTATAAAACTATAGTAACATACATATTTATATATGGTATTATGTATATAAAGTACTCTCTTGCTTGTCAGTGCATCATTCTCAAGATTAAATGGTTTTACAATTTTCCAGTTTTTCTCTTCATCCATCAATAAAATATCTGCCTGTTTGCTGGCATAAAGGATATGAAAACATATTGCAGTACATACGGGTTTAAGGATTATAGTGAAATGCTTGCAACGCCATGACAGTTATGCGATGAAATCATAATGTGGCAGCTGTCATTTACGTAATTACTACATTAATGAAATGCAATATATATATATATATATATATTTACATACATATGTAAGTGGTTTCGTGGTAAAGAAATGCATATGAATGCTTAATGACGAGTTGTTGAATATGCATTATGGAAAAGTACAATTATCAGCTCGATAATGCAAGCTGCATTAAAAATCTTCTACTCGTAATGTGTATATGTATATTATATATATGAGATTATATTTTATATTTATACACTTATATTTTTATGTATACCATACATAACGTTTGTTATTTCCTCTTACCATTTAATTAACATGTTAATTTATATATCTACAAATATGCATCGGTAACCTGACAGCTAAGTAATAAAAGTAACATATGGTACATACCTATGTAATATAATATATGAGCGCATTTAATATTGATTTTTGCTCCTTCGCATTTAATTATTTTTAGTTACATTTAATTATTATTTTAATTTAACTTTGTGTATGCTATGAAATTATATGTTATATAATTATTTAAGCTATACATTCCTTGTATAATTTATATGAAATTAATTTTTTTCCTCTTTTTGAATAATTTTACTCTACGGTGATTTGCACTTTGTAACCGCTGAAGTGATTTTCGCCCAAGCTCCGAGCGAACTAAACTGAGTATAAATCAAGAAATAGCTGACTAACTCAGAAAAAGTATTGCCTCTTTGAAAACTATACGTGTTAAAAAGACACACTTAAATTTTTATTATTTATTCAAGCTTGTTAAACTGCCTTCAAGAGCCTTCAAGGTAGGCCGCTTTCAAAATATTTCGCTTAAAATATAATAGATTGAATATTTTCAAATGAAGTTTCTGGAATCAACTTCAGTTTTTGTTCAGGTCTTCTATGAAGTGAAACTGTGTGTTTCGAAGTGCTTATTTGAGAAGAAGCAAACTTCAGCTGAAGCATATACACGGTGTGTCCCAAAAATAACCGAACTTTTTGGATATAAAATAGTAAAATACACATTATTTTATCTTTGAAAGTTATTATTTATTCAAATTAGGTTCCATTTGACTCAACGCAACGTTTGGAACGATCAACCAGCGCATGCATATATTTTTTTATGTCATTTATAGAAATGTTCTTCAGTACCTCGGTTACGGCTGCCTCATTTTTTTAAATTTTTTTTAATTTTTTAAACTTCAATTTCAATTTTTTTTCAAGTTTGACACAAAATATTTGCTCTGTTTTTTTTTTTTTTTGGAACCATTAGCACACTTTTGGTTTTATTGAAATGGCTGTCACTTTTACATCTGTCATCCGACTTACATGAAGTCAGGTGCGTTTGAAAGAGGATGAATGTATCTTTTTAATGTTGCAAATTTTCAATAGATGGCGCTGTATGTTGTATGATTTAAATATAAAGTTCGGTTATTTTTGGGACACACCGTGTATTGCAACATCTTTCATCTTTTTTCTTATGGCAATTAACCGATTACAAAGTCAATCGTTTGCTAGAAAATAATAAATTTGTTCAATGTTAACGAAGACCGAATCACAATTTGAGGAGTCGCTAACGATGTTGGCATAGATGATGTCGTGTCATATTTGCCAATGTTTTACGAAGGAAGCACGTGGCGGCAATATTTGTTCCAAAAATGTTAAGTTTTGAAGAAAAAAAATAGAAATTGCTCAGAAACCACTATATGAAATCAGCGAGGTATATCTACCATATAAAGTAAGTGTACCGAATTCTTGTAGCTTTTAAAAATTTATAAGTAAACAAAAAAAAAAAAAAAAAAAATAAAAAACAACTTATTGCTTCGATACATATTTAAAGCTTTTTTATAGACAAAATCACCATTTTTCTCTAATCAGGTGGTAAAGCGCGTATTAATTTGTTGAAGCTTTTTGCGAAGTAGCTTCCTGCTAACCATTTGTTTACTTCTCCACCTCATCCTTTCCCTCCTCAGTGATTATTTCGTATAGTTGAGATTCTTAAACTCGCGAAACCACTTGTACACGCTCTTGCAATTCATAGTTTTATCACCATATGCAGCTTTCATCTCATTATAAATCTCAAACCGAGGCTTTTTCTGCCAAACGACGTAACGGAGACTCGTCAACAGTTCCCAATGTACTGACCTCTTATCGGTGCCATTACAAAGGGGAGAAGTCACACACGATCTGGATATGTCTTCTATAATAACAGGTGACGAGCCATGGGTTTAGGGATATGATATTGAAATTGAGGCTTAATCATCACAGACGAGACATTATCACTTGCCAAGACCGAAAAAGACTCCACAAGGGTAGTGGAAAGTGAATGCCATGCTCACTGTGTTCTACTATTTTAAGGATATAATGCATCATGAATTTCTGCCACCATTTCAAATCTGTTTGCACTTTTTTGGGTGAACTTTTTCCAAGCACTATGCCGAAGCGGTGTCTTAACCTCTGCATTCGCCAAATAAGCCTCCGTCGGACGTCGCACTTTTTCCCCATTCAAAAATAAAGAGCACATTAAAGAGCCGTAGTTTTATAGCTATTGACGGCATTAAAACCTAACGATGGAAATCTAAATCCTACCTCAAGGATTAAGTTTCAGAAGTGTATCGAGGACTGGAAGACATTATGGACCAATTTCGAGGGCGACAACATTAATGCAGACGGATAAGTAAATATTTGTTGAAATAAATTAGAATTCTCTTTTTTTTTCTTAGCACACCTCGTGTGAATTTGTAGTAAACAAGAGATTTTTTATCCCAGAAGTTTTTAAATCACATTTATTTATTCTTTCACTTTCACTTTAATTTTCTTGCTTTTACTAAGTCAGCGCGTGTACAATATTTAAAAGGATTTGCTGTTTCTGAGAAACTCCCGAATTGTATGGGCAAACATACGTGTACATACATACCTGTGACACGTATACTTAGAACGTGGTCCTCCCCTTTCAAAACCTTAACCTTTTGTTTGGCGCATGACAATTGTTGTATTAGATTTTCTACATTTATTTCGTTGTTTGAAAGGTCTTGTATTATTTATGTATATGGGGTTGAGTTATTTTCACAATTTTTGTGAACTAGAATTTAATGAAAACCCATATTAGCTATGTTAATGAAAATTAAATAAGAGTTAAGTATTCATTTTTGTTGCTTTATTTTTATGTAAGAGTGCGCAACATGTTCTAATATTGTTTTATACTACTATTAAAATTTTTCTTGTTTTTAAGAACGGCGCTAAATTTTGAGTACTTTTTACTTTAAGCAATAAGCATACAAAAAAAAAAATTATTAATCATTATATAATATATTAAAATTCATACATGATGCTGATGGATGCCGTATATTGCACTGAGGCTATCCTTTAAGCTTCGCTGATTTTCGCTGAGCTAGATAACACCGTAGCAACCACATAAAAAGCAACAGGAAGCAGAAAAGCAGCGGATATGCTACTGCAGGAAATCTTTTGGGTATCTATTAGGTTATAGGTCACAAAGTCATAGTGGGAATTGAAATAGTTGATGAGATTGCCGTTCGTCTGGCAACTGAACCCGTACTATACATGAAGACTTCGTGCGAAAAAGTTACAAAAATGATGAGGATAATATGCCTGTAAGACAGGAAAATACACCCACTTTTTGCTTACGTGGCCTCGAAAAGATTGCAGTACAGTTGTTGGCTTAATTATAAACTGGTACCAAATGCAAGCAGAATGGTTTCCACTAGCAGTGAGACATGCAGGAAGTGTAGGGGGGTATGAGTAACCCGCTACCTTAGTTTTTGTTTGCCTTATCTGGTATTCATTTTGGACATCTAGGAGATTTAGATACTTACAAAAAGCTTCAAAGCTCTATATACCGGCTCCGGTATATCTACATAATGCGTAGCAACTAGCCGGTTTAACCTAAACAAACTTATTAAATTTCACAAATTCGATGGCTTAACCTGCAAATAGGATATTCGTAGTGTTACAGGTCAATTCTATAGAGATGGTAAAATTCATCTTGGTATTAATATTTTATTTGTATTTTGAGTTCACTGTCACCCTGTAAGTTTTGTTACCTGCGAAATAGGGGGAGGTAACAAACAATCTGCGGCTTGATTTTATGTTGTTAATTTAAGGAAAAATAATAAAAACCAAAATATATATGGTAGACACATTTTGCGTCTGGAATTGAATGAAGATGAAGAAAAAAGTGCAAAAAGGTGCATGCTAAGAAGTTTGCGGGGAAGAAATGACAGTTTTAATTTGAAAGATAGCGTTGTCATTCAGTATTTTTGCCTGAACAAAACAATTTCTTAAAAGCTTATAAACGAATTGGCACCATATGACAAGGGGGTAGATGTTTATTTTCATATATAATTCTTAAATCAAAATTTTTTTAGACAGAAAACATCCTTGCCGTTTTATTTGAGGTTTGCCCTGAACAATATATTTCCTTTCTCAAGTTTCGTATCAGGAATGCATTGGGAGCAATTGTCTAACTGCTAGGAGCCAACCTTCTGTTTCGCGATCACTGCATTATATTTCAAATTTGATTGTCAAAGTAAAAGCCGGGAAAATTTGCTTCCCAACAACAAATGTAATGCAAATATATATGTAAATGAATATTCTTCTTTTTCACTTTTTCAACTGGCAAATGTAATTTAACATGGACGAAGAAAGCAGTGCTTACTAGTGTTTGCTTTACCTCTTTACCGGTAACAGTGAGAATAGGCATGTTATTGACTAAAAAAATTAATCTTCCCATTAACACAGAGGAAAATTCAAAAATTATGTAAAGTTTTAACTAACTTTTTTTACGGTTACTCAGAAAATTCATTTCTATGTGAAAGATTATTATTTTTTCTTTAAATAATAAATTTTGTTTTATTTTGTGCACCTATAATATAAATAATTTTCTCTTTCATTGCAGATGTGTTTTTAATCCAGAATCCAAAAAAAATGTAAGTTATTTGATATACTAATTGATGGAGTTTTAATTTAATATATTTAAGAAATTCACTCGAATGGCATGAGGGATAACTTTAATTTTTTTTTTTCTGTCTAGATTAATTTTGTATAAGAAGTCTTGGAGATTTGTTATACATTGCATTTGGCAAGGGAAAATTTGATGAAAAAACGAATGAATTTTTTTCACAGCAGCGCAACACATTAACCATAATTCGTCAGTTTCGTTCCAGTTGGCTAGATTAGGTTATACTGGCTGGCTGTCATGCCATACATAGACCTGTTAATCCTTTATAATGCAGAAGCAGAGGAGGTTTTCCACCATGAGCTTTAGCTAGAGTTTTTTGTTTCCTAGTATGTCAGCGACTGCTTTCCTACAGCCGCTACATCTAACGTCTCCCTGGTCCTAAGGATATTCTCTGTAGCAAGACGATGTGAGGTTATTACCTTAATTAACTCTTGGCTATCGACGTATATTTTATAAGTGATTTTTTGCATTATTAGCTACTTTGCGCTTTTGTTTGTGCTTCGTCCGTGCAGATGTTGCTCGTTCCGCTGGTGAGCCGCATGCCCATGTGCCAATCAACCTATTTTAATGTGGCTTGAAACCTTATTTTCTAGATAGATCGTGGAGTTATGTAGTCTAGTTTCTCCAGCAGTTTCTTGCTGATCGAACTATTTGCAAATGTTTTATTGAAAATTCACTTCACGCCACCAATCTTGCGGCTGACTTAGTTGCAAAGCTTTCTACTGCGAAGTGTGGAGTAGCCTTTCTAATGCAGCAGCTGGAGGATATCTTAATGCACTAGTTATGCAGAGTGCAGCGAGCTGTCGTATTCGCTCCAATGATTTCCAGTAGGAGATTTTTCTAGCAGCAGAGCACACTAAAATAAGACTGGCTTGACACCAATGCATAAGGCCCATACGTGTATACCACTGGTCTTTTTAGCTTAAAATTACTAGAACTGAGCTAGTTTATTTTCCCAATGAGGGTCACTATGATCCTGCAGGTCTATAAAAATTCTAGTTAAATACTACCATACCAGTTTGTTATTTATAAAGAAGTTCACTGGTAAATACCCTGCATGGAAAAGGTAGGCCAGTATGCAAAAATTCTTGTTAAATACTAGCATTTTGTTGAAGAAATCATACTCGTTTGTTGGAAACCAAAATTATACTTGCATTTAAGAGACAAAAATATACTAGTTTGCCATAGACTAGAATTATATTAGTTTTTTTTTTTTTTGGTAAATGTTGGCAAAAATTTTGGTATAAGCACTAGTGCTTTGACAAATTCACAACAGTTTGCTGTTTTGCAAGCCTAATAAGTAACTAGAAGCTCCGACCAAATTTTATTACACTTGCCGATACAACAACAACAACAGCCACATATTATTGAGATTTTTTATATTTTGCTACATTGTAAAAAATTATGAACAATCATACATAAGCTTGAAATACATAGATCGATATCTAATCCACTTCCTGGATAAAAATAATGTACGAAATTGGAAGTTAGTGTGTAGACAGTTTCCCGTGAAAGGAGTTTTTCAAAATCATTCTCAAATCTACTTGAATACACACAAAAACAAAAAATTCATTAAAAGCGGTTAAACCGTTTGTAATTCCGGAATCAATCGAACTGGGTATGCCTTGTCTGAGGCGAACTAGTTATCTCAACTGATATGAACGAGCCAATATTTTAACTGGTATATATGAACTGGTATCTAATTAGTATGAAGCTGATTCATAATAGGACAATTGTCAGCCCGTAGTACACCGCCGTGTTAAACATACCAGTTGCTTACATGGAAAATTAATAGAAGATGAAATAGTTGGTGTAGAAATGTAAACTAGTTGGATTCTAGTTGATAATTAGTATTTTCGACTGCAGGGGACGTACATATTTACATGTACATACATATGTGTGTATTGTTTGGACATCCAACTCATTAAAGTGAAACAATTTCAATGATTGTGCCTACGGACAGTTATTTATATACGGCCTATTCATGTAAATTATTTCGTAGTACATATATTTATTTGTAAGTTCATTTTATAAATAGTTACACTTGAGTTGCTTTTTACTATTTACTTCATATTCGTAATTAATGATGTTTATTTGTTTTGTCTTTTATTGTAGGAGCATAATTAGCACTGCTGAGTAATCTCACAAATCTTAAAATATCAAAAATTCATAGAATAATTGATATGTGATTAACGTGCAATTGTATGTATGTATGTAACAGGATGATCTCTCTTCATTGTAATTTAATTAAGCAGCACTTACCGGCTAAAGCTATTTATAGTAAAGAGTCATTCAAGATTTTCCGATTAAAAATTCCAAAAATCTTGAAAATTATCGTTAATTCAAAATTCGAGAACATTTACACATACTCGTACATTTGTGAATATAAATTGATTCACATCGTTTATAATAAGCCGCCTCCGAAAGGCTAATGGTTTTTTTACAGAGGAGCTTTATTTCATGTCCGAAATACACTCGGAGGGGTGGACATTCCTTGCCGCGGGGCGACCGCATATATACTTGTATGAGCTATTAACGCTGCAAAAGCATATATTTATAGCTTTTATTTTAGGTCCAGTAAAACGTATTCGATAATTTTAGCATTAGGTGGCTTTAGTGATCTGAATCTCGCGTTCTGTAAGTGCGATTGGATTACGCTGGATTACGTTAGAAGGACGTTATTTTGTTTTAAGAAAGATTATGGGATAAGTGTTGATCGCTGAACTCAGTAGTGTGTGGGCGCATGTCAAAGGTGGAAACCAGCAAAGAGAAATATTTTCCAAGTTTCTTCGATAAAGGTGAAAATGCATGTCAGGCAGCTGAGCATGTGAATAGTTTTTATAGCCGTCAGAACAATAGTCACCATGCACTATATTGGTTTCGTCAACTCCCTTCCGTTAATTTGATGAGTGAAAGGCCAATTATCGAAAATGTTGATAAACTAATGGAAATCGTGGAGCCTGACACTGTGTTGATTGCTCAGTGGCTAAGACTTGAATACAGAATACAGTTCGAAGCAACTTGAAGGCCACAAAAGGCTGGATACACAAATTAACTCGATCTACGGATGACACATGAATTAACGATAAAAACGTATGGGCCATCTGAATCGTAACAATATCGGCTCATTTCAGATCACTACGGATATGGTTGAGTGAGTCGACAAGAAAGCAAAGCTCTTCAATAGAGGATTCACAAGTAAAAACGTTTTGTTGTACGTTTGGTGAGTTTGTTAAATAATCATCCACTGTTGTGTTTCATACACATCGATGGTAACTCGCTATAAGCTTCGTGAGAGCTTAGTTGGGAGGTTCTTATTATATATAATTCTTTGTCGGTTTGAAGAAGAGTTGCTATGAGAGAAGCATAGAGACATTACCTTCAAATGGCAAAAAGTTTTAAATTTAATGCAAAAATAATAGAATACCTTTTATTAGACCTAAATACAATTTTAATGACCTGAGTATGAGTGATAATTATGTGAATTAAATATGCACTGGGAAGCACTGATTAAAGAGTATTTACATTAGCATTCATGTACATTTATACACTTGTTTGTATACCTACCGATACATGTAAATATAAAAATGTCTGTATAAGCGGCTTATTGTTTTTTTTTATAGTTGTTAAGTAAAGAAATATCTATTCACACAAAGACTACACTATCAAGAATGTATTGCTGTAATTTTTTTAAAGGCTTGAAGGTAAAGGTAAAGGTGAAAATCAAGTTCACTAGTTAAAAACTACTTTGAAACTACTATGCCAAAAGCTAGCTCTATTAGTAAGTGAACAACCTTTTCCTTATTCAAGCAACCAGTTCTTTCTATATACAGGGTCCGCTATCTAAATTTTTTTTTTGAACTAGTGGTTATTTTGAGTGTGGTAACACTGATGTTGCATCTGATTTGACAGAAAGTTAGTTTTATCCTTCCGCTGAACGAAAATGGTTGTGTATACGATTGAGGAATGGGCAGATGAGCGCTTGGCCGAAGACCCGGAATTTTACCAAAAAATCATCTTTTCCGACGAAGCTCATTTCCATCTTGGCGGCTACGTCAATAAACAAAGTTGTCGTATTTGGGGGATGGAAAACCCGCACGTGATCGAAGAGAAGCCAATGCATCCTCAGAGGTCCTGGTGCGGATTTTGGGCCGGCGGCATCATTGGCCCATATTTCTTCGAAAATACGGCAGGAGCCGCCGTTAACGGATGTTAACGGATTGGTTCTTCCCGGAAATCGAAGAGGAGGACTTGGACAACATTTGGTTCCGCAAGTCGGCGCTCCGTGCCACACAGCCAACGTTACGATCGATCTTGTGCGCACTGTTTTCGGAAAAAAAAAGTTACGTGGCGGACCCTGTATTTAAAGAGATAATATTTAACAGATTTCGACCAGAGATATACTAGTTCCATACTAGTTCAATATATACATACAAAATGAACTTGTAGCTTAATTCTATAATCATGTTGTATAAAAGAAAATTATCTCTAAAAACAAATTTTATTATCGTAGTAAGATTTTTATTTAATTTAATAATCGTTGTGGCATTTTCCGCCTGATGTCCAATTATTCGAGGCCTTTATTATTATTTTGACCAAAATACAGTCGGAGGAGTTGTCGACACTTGTCGAGAGGCGATCGCTATTACGAAAGAAAAATTACTCCTTTCTCTAATCACAGGTAGTTTTGTCAGGAACTTTCGTATAGTAGCAAACGAGGCAATCGCCACAGGTGTACAATATTACATCACGTGTACACACGTAGCTAACGAGGAAAGCTGCTAACTCTAACCAATGCGCTATACGCCTATCAACTAATTTTATTGAGAATATTAGTTCTTGAATATCGTTCTCAGCATTTACGGAAGCGAGCTCCATGGGAGAGAGAGTAAACATTTTCCAGAAGCCATTAAAAATTCCAATGCATTTTTATTCAATATAATCTGATTTTAGTTTCAACATTAGCAGTGACTCTTTCATTTTTGCTACTTACTTAGATCTGAGAATATTTTTATTATCTGAATGCTTTATAATATTAAAAAACTGTTTGAAAAATTATGAGTACCGTTTTAGTTGTTGAAATTCATGCCTGCCACTGTATTCATTATAGTATGCTGTGCTTCTCATACCATAGTTTTACCTATATAATTTTCGGTGAACCGTTATCATCACTTTTTAATAGGACCTGCTTTATTGTTATGTGAAGTTTTCGCACGCAAATGTGAAGGAGATTAAGAATAGTGTATTTTATATGTCATTTTTATATGCAATTCCAGTGGTAGTCATAACTACTTTAACCTTAACAAAAGCCAAACTATATATTTCTCTATAAAAAATTATATTTCTCATATTTTTTGTTATTTATAACCTGGAGTTATGCACAAATACATGCAAATGTACATATACGTATGTACATACATACACACGCCCGTATACATGTTAAATTACTCATACGTTGCGGTGTACTTTAAATTATTTTTTTCTTTTGAAGTAATATCTTTATGATTTATTTTAAGACGCTGTTTAACGTCAGCTCTGTACTCTGAAAGAGTTATATGCCTCATTATCATTGTCGCTTTGACCTGATGATAATTATCACTTGAGCAAACTTCTTTGTTCTCACTGACGGGTGACTTCTTGACATTAGAGGTGACTTTGTGCGTATCGAATTAAAATAAAGAGTTTTTATATTAAAAAAAAAAAAACTATCAAAGTGAACCAGAACAACATTATATAATAATTTAAAATATTTAATTTCCAAATTTTTACACGGTGTAAACAGTAAAACCTTAGGAAAACTCGACCAATTTTCATATTTCAGATATTTTTATTTGGATTATTTTTTGTAAACAAATTCAGTTAGGTGATTTATTAGTAATCAGTACGGAGCTTTATAGAGCACTGATTAATGAGACGAGACGAAACAATCAATTTATTGAAGCAAACCCTTGATGAGTGCTTTATCTAGCATAGTGGGAATGTGCGCGGCCTCCGAAATCATATAATTTTTTGTATTATTTTATGAAGTTGATTGTCTACGCAGATAAGCTCTAGATGATTGCCGCCCAAGTGCTGCTAAGAAGTGGTCGAAAATAGGTTCACTCGGCGGGAGTTTACTAGAGTCAGACACGGCTGCCACTGGACCGTAATTATTTTTAAAACATAATGTCAAACCCTTAAGAAAGCTTCATTTCTAACAGAAAACTACAAGTTTTTACTTGAACTACTTTTTGTCCGCAACTCTGCATGGAATTCGTATATAAAATGAGATTTTTAATTATTTTTACGTTCTTTACTTGATTATAATTTTATTAAACTACGAGCTATCCTCAAATCCAAATTACAAGCGAATTTTTCGATTTGAAGGGTCCATTAACCACTACAGTGGAAGAGATGTCATTACTTTTCAGTTGGACCCAATTATTTGCGAATAAATAAGTATAGTTTTGGGACAATTCTGAGATTTCTGAACTTGAAAGCAAAAAGTTACCCATGTCGTATGAGCGACATTTAGTAAGTTTTATGCATTTTCTTCTGAAGGTAAAATGTTGCTTATACGACATGATGAACATTTTATATTTTATTAGGAATTCTTCAATTTAAATATGAGAAGAAACGATTTAGTTTTTAGATTGAATTATATGAAAATTATGCTCGCTTTAGCTCAGAAAATATTTTTTTTCACCGGAGCATTTAATTTTAAATAAGAAGTAAAAGACAATAGAAGTAAATTGAAAAAAAAAATTAAAAACTTATAAAAAATCGTTAATTTTTACAAGCGGAAAAACTTGTATATGTTGAATAGGTAATTTAAAACTAATTTGCTTAACTACATTTTTATAATATTTCTATAAAGCTTAATATTCATAATTTTTCATGTAAATCAGCTCTCCTGTTTTCTAAATTGTTTCAGCTACTTTGCATAATTAAATATGCATACTCGCACAGGCACGTATAAATGGAACCTCTTCTTCTGTGGACTCATTTCGTTTAGGCAAGTTAACTTATCTCCTTCACACGTTGCTGCCGCAGGCCAAGTTAAAGCGCTCTGGTTTCTTTAGCGACTTTGATTGCGTATATAATATAATAAGTTACGTAGCTGACAATCTTCGTCGCAGCCTATGTTGTCTTCTTTGGGCTGCCTCGCGCGTGTGCCTGTTTTATGCGGTTACCGCATCGATTTCGCTTTTCTGCTGCGGTCGCTTTGCCACGTTAACTTTAACTCAATTTAACCTCTATTCAATTATGAGCTTATTAAACTTTTTCTGTTATTCGTCTTTTATTTCATTGGGCAATTGTTTTGTACTAGAAAGTCTTGGGAAGCCTCTAGAGGTCAAAAGGCAGCGATGCAAACCAATCTTTCAAAGTATGTGTAACTTAAGATAAAATGCCATTATCACTGATGCTGCAACCATTTATACCACAATTGCCACTATTGCCTTTATCACTCCATACCGAAACTTATATGAACGGGAACTCGCCATGCAACTGCTCCTTCACACATATATAAGCAAACTTGGAAATATATTTATTGTGTTTTGGTATTTCGCTTTCTCTTTAATTTTATATTATGACCGCATTTCTTTTTTGAATTCTCTACTGCTATTTTTGTTTCCCTTGCCTTGGGTTTCATCACAGCAGCAATTATTCATGTTTATTGAAAAGTTTTTGCTGTGGTTTCACTACTGGGAATTTCATAAAGTCTTCGCCTGAAACCATTCTCCGCAAGGGTTCAAGTTTGGTTTGCCAGTCTGCTGCATAGCATCTCAAGTTGCTGGCTCATATACTCATTTATGGTATATGCATGTATTCGTGTGCACAGATACACATATAATTGGGCCACTATTTTGTGAAGTCTTGTTTTGTATATTGTTTTATGGACGTGTATGCGGTTCACTAGCAACGCACTTGTGGCTCTTCCCGCTGCTTTCAATATCAAAATTTGTGGTTTATAAAATATAAGTATATGTACAAAATTGATTGTGCGTCAAATAAGTGTGTTATTACGGTTACAATGGAAACCTCATATATACGTATGTAAGTGAAAGTTAAAAGTGTATTTTATTCATATAAAAATGGCACAACTGATTAATATACAATGAAATTTTATTGATTGGTAACGCGAATGCTGCCTAATGTGTTGCTTTAATTATTCAAACAAATTTCTTGGAAAAATCAAGATATACAAGCTGCTTATTTTCTACAATTTTGCAGATTTGTGTAATCTGAGCTCGACGCCTGACTTTCCTTGTGACATTTAGTGCGCACTGTAATCTTCTGGCTCTTGCGCCTGAAAGTATGCAAATCTAAAATTTTTTAAAACCACTGAATGCTAATTTATGTACATACATAAAGAAACTATAAATGTTCACATAAAAACGGCCCAAAAACTTAAAACCTCTATGAAAAGAGCTCTAGTGCAACACATGTCCATGTTTTTGAGTTAAAATATCTCTTTTGGGAGAAGTATCAATTTTTTTTAAATATAGTCTTCTTTCACACTGTTACGTTCAACCCAGAAATTTTTTAAAATTTTTTTCTTTTAAAGAAACGTATTTTTAAGTCTTCAAAACAGAAATTTTTTAGTAGCGAACTTTTCATTTGACCGGGGATTCTGATTGTTCAGCCATTTCCTTACGATTGGAAATAGGAAATAGTCGAGAAGGTGTCATCGTGGCAGATATGCTGGATGAAGTAGCAGTTTGAACCAAAAATTATTGATTTTATGCCTTGTCGCAGCGGATTATCATTTTTTTGTTCATCAATCTATCCAAGAGTTATGAAAGAAATTCGTCAGAGCTCTTTTAACATTTTTCAAAGTAATCGAAGTCGGGCAACACGATAGCGAACATCCACAAATACTGCTATGCACGGTTTGCTTTATCATTCTCAATAAAGCAAGTAATATGTGATGCTTCTGCTTAGTTGAGACAATGAATTAAACCATTTCTTAATGATTGAATTTGATGAAGCGAAATCTACGTACTATTTACCTACCATTTTTGTTGTACAAGTGATATAAAAATCAGAGCGCAAAATATTTATTTTTCCCTTTTTTTGTCCCATTAACTCATATTAACTTACTAAAAAAAATTTATCCAATTTAGTTTGAGTATCCACGCACTTAATTTTTGTGCAATGGAAATTATGTAATTTTTTACACTGATTTTCGGTTTCTTGGTTATTTAAGTGTGCATATTCATCAAAGATCACTTAGCAAACAAATTGTTTAATTTTTTACGATTATTTCATAGAAAAATTTGATTTTTGGATAATAAAAGCCTTGAGCGCGACTTCAAAATGGAAAAGGTCTTTGTAATAACGGATCAAACACTGATTTAACTTTTAAAAATTAAAAAAAAATTTAAGTGAGTTCAAAAATTTTTCTGTGGGTAATTTAGTAAATTAATACTTCGAAAAATTGAATTAATTTTTTAATTGATTTAATTTTAAAAATAGAAAATTTAATTAAACTTGAAATACAATTTATTGGAAACAAAAAATTAAATATAAATATTTTTTATTGTGTTTAAGTGATTCCATTTTTTGGATATAACCAATTAAAGTTGGTACATAAATGAATACATATTATACTTAAGCATGCAGCTGTAAATTGTCTGTTACTATATAAAATTGCTTGTGGGGTTCGGCAAAATTTCAACCACAATTTCAAGAATACAGCAATTTTGATGGAAGAGACAGCGACAATAAGAGATGCCTAATTTCTTCTTGATCCGAACGTATATCTTTGTATACTTGAGATGTAGAAGGATGCGATTCATGCAGTATTAAGGGGTTAGGGGTAGTCAGAATTTTCAAAAAATCAAAATTTTTTTTGCATTTTCGTTAAGTATAATATCTTAAAAATAATCTCTGAAAATTTCAAGTTAATCCGATAATTCGTTTTTAAGTTATTCGACAAATAACAAAGAGAGCTCGGGGCTTTCAAAGCGCTAGTGTGAAACTTTAAACGCGTTTTTCTCAAAACTATGTTTTTTGAACTGGTGACAACTGTAACTCGAAAACCGCTTAGTTGATTTTAATAAAATTTATACAGCTTTTAGAATACATAATAAACTCGGGAAAAAATCGAAGGATTTTTTTTTTTTGAAAAATTTCGATTTTTTAAGACCAATTAACTGTTGATTTTTTCCCAAAAATCTAGACGAAAATTTCCTGAGGCCGCCATTTTGTTAATTTTTGAAAAAAAAATCCATCGATCAGGCCCAGGATTATTTATTTATAAAACTAATTTTTTTATCCGATTGATTGACTTATGATTGTCACCGCAAGGACCTTTTTTTGGAACTGGGTTAACACAGACAGCTGTAACTTCGGAAATAAATTTTTTTTTTTTTTGAAATCTTCGTGACTTCTAGTCAAAACATTGTTTAATAATACCATATCACTACTTTTGTAAAATAAAATTATTTAATAGCAAAAAAAAAAAAAAATACTGAAAATTCTCATTTTTTCGTGCCTCTGACTACCCCTAACCCCTTAAGCGTCATTGATACTCTATACTTTTCCTTCAAATGCATTTGGTTTTTACTGCTTTTTACACATTACACTTTTTCATTGAAGTTGAAAGCGAATTCATTGTACCATGACATAGTAAGCATATTACACAGTTGTCATATAATGGAGCGTGATAAACTCAGTACTTTTCAATATCTTCGCTCATTCTTTGTTGTTGTTGTTGTCTTTTATTTTCTTTGTAGAAATGCGTATCGGCAACTAAGGTATATTTCATTCAGTTCTATTTGGCTATAAAATGATACAGAATTTTATTTACTGTCACTTTTTACTCTAGAGACATAATAATGTACGTACATTTTTGGTTATGCGTTGGACGTATTCAGACGTTTAATTTGTGATAAGAAGATATATAAAGTAAAAATTTCTTTTATTGTTGGATATGGAGCTTTTATGATTGTTGGCTTTAGTTTCTGCAAAACTAGATTTATTGAGTACTTATATAAAACTTTTCTAATAATACTCACTTGCCCTCAATTCTGTCCGTCGCGAAAGTACTATAAAATTTGACTATGAGTAGAAATTTCTTTATAACTAAAACTCATATGACACATTTGTATTTACATCCGCATTTAGATTCACAGAAATTAGCACGAGTAGTAGTTGTATGTTGAGCTTTGTTTTGTCCGCAGAATCTCTGATGCTTCTAGTAAAGAATATTTGAAAATTGCACTCACTACACAAAAGTGCTAATCCACTTAACTTCATGCAATTCTCTGATTTTTGATATTCATTTCGTTTATTTTATTCAGGACTACGATCTAAAAAAATGTGCAACAAAACTCTCCATCAGTACAGACTAACCGCAAGTGCATAGAAGTTCACTCAAAGGTAAATAACCAATGAGCAAGTGATAAAAATCAATATACTCACTCGAGCAATTGTCTTGATTGATGAACTTTGCATAGGGAAAATGAGAAAAAAAACTCGGGAGAGTTTAAGGCAATACTTGTATTTTCTTACAGCTGCATGAAAGAAAAGCTACACATAAAAAGAAAACAAATAAGAAAAAAAATAAGCTGTATACTTTACATATGAAAACGGTGCTTTCTGAGTGTTCGCAATATTTGCATTTGTGAACTTAAGCAAAAACAAAGAAAAAAACTTCACTGATAAGTGCATGTAAGCATTGAAGACTGTTGAATTTGCTACCACTTTATTTCATTGCCTACAAAATATAAGGAAATTTATATTATTGAAGTGGGTTCAACTTGCTTCACAACATCCTTAAATAAAATCAAAGGTTGTCCCAATCAAATTATTTCTAAAAGAGTGAAACAAACTGTATTTCGATGGTCTGAAGTTTGATCGATAAGGTGATTGACTGGTATCATATGATCCCAGTTTCTCTTTATTTCTGATTGATTATAAAAAAAGTGTGGGATCAGAGGCTAACAGTTTCAGTTTTGATAGTAGTCATTCGAATTAAGAATTTGGTTCTCTGAAAGTAGCTCAAAATGGAATGTGCTCCACCGAAGGCAAATTTCCGATGAATTTTCGCCTTGGATGTCAGTTTGTGTTGCCACAGAGAGGGGAGCGCAGTTGTGAATAAACAAAGCCAAAGTTATAGAAAATTAATTTGAAAAGAAAAAAAAACACCTTCTTTGTACCTTTCATGACTACATCAAGTTTGTGGTATTTCGTTTTAGAATAAAATTTGAGTTCTCATATCTGAACGAATCGGTCATATAAGGGCTAATGCTGTAGTCCTCGGATTTCTATGATATTCATTTATAATGCATCTATGTAAAACCGCGTGCAGAATGTGTCCTTTCACGCTCTTGGATGCCTTTTAGACGAATTTTAGATCCAAAAATTTATATTTCAACGAATCGGTTATATATGGGCTCTCTGATATTTTAGCCTTATTTCAATGACTTTCAATACAATTATTTAATTAAATTTTCGAAAGAGTAAGCCACTTTGATGCTACTCTAATGGACTTTCGACCCAAAAATTTCATATCTGAACAAATCGACCGTCCTACGATTTCAATGATTTTGAGGGAGAATCTTTATTTATGGATATATGTATAGAATATGAAATCTCATGTCCTTGGAGGCCTTTTAGACGCAGTTTTGTTCAAAGGCTGACATCTGAATAATTCGGTGTGTGGGACCTATATATGAAAGCGTATTTTGACTTCGATAATTTTCAGTAGCAATGTGTATTGTTGTGTAGGTGTGTAGTATATGCGTTATAGTGGTCTAATCTCTGAAAAATACCAGTGCACTTGTGTACCAAGATTGTTTGAAATATATCTTAAAAACTGAGGGACCATTTTGTGTACAAACAGACGAATAAACTGACAGACTGACATGGCTAAATCAACTCAACTTGTTATTTAGAAAATTTCAATGGGTCTATTTGTGTTTCTTCGGGCACTTATGGTATGTACATAGTCAGGCCTAAAGTTAGTATAAAATTTCATGTACATTAAAAATATTAAAAATATTTCCCGCTTGGCAAGGATTGTCAACCTCCCAGAGTATAATTTTTAAATGAAGTAAAAAAAGCTCATAAAAAATGCTTCCAGTAATTCGAAGAAGTGTAATAAATATTAAAACATCTGAACTCAAATCTATCATTAAGGCCTTGAAATACGCAGATAATGTTGTTATTAATACAAGAAAGCATCATATTTGTATATAAACAAAAATAATTTAAAAATTTTAAATGTAAGTAGAATATTTACTTAGCACGCTTACAATTCATATTTCCTGCTCAAGGTTTCTCTAAGCTTGTTTCCATGAATTATTACCTGAGGTATGCGCACTGAGTCGCCCTTTCACATTTACCACCTTTTTCACAGATTTAAGCTCTTCTGTAGTACGTGATTCAAGCACTTGTGTCATGCATTTGCACATACATATATACACTCCCACTTGTAAATATAATAATATTTCAGCCAGCATATGTTGTGCTAGCCATAAAGTGTAAAGAGGTTTACCCAATATACGAGTATGTACACGTGTGTGTGAAAAATAATCTTCTTGTTATGCTGCTGCTTGTGATGGTAACGCAAGTAAGATAGAAGAACATATTCCGATGTGGCTAAATTATATATGAAAATAATCTACTTTGCAATGAGTAAATAGTGATTTTGTATGCAATCTTTTGAATTTCGTAGCACGCATTTTAAAAATAAAAAATAGTGATTTTATTTCAGTTTCGATATTATTATTTTTACAATAATTTAGTCAGGAGTGAGAGGCTTCAGTTTAGAAAAATATTTCCCCCACTCTTGGAACTAGAAAAAAGCTGCTTACAAAATGTATTAAAAAATAATGGTATTTAATTAAATATATTTTTTTTTTCAATTAAATTCATTACAACATTTTATTTCCAAAACTTTGCCATAAAAACGCTCTTTCCAATCTTACTTACACTTCGTTTTCATCCGCTATCATCCGCTCAGCTTCAATTTTGATATGTGTTGACCATCAAAATCTCAACGATGTAGACAGACCGCCATCACTTACTGCATGTCACTAATTACAACGTGCTGGTGTGTGATTAATGTAGTTTGTTGAAA
Source organism: Ceratitis rosa (assembly GCA_037013455.1). NCBI lineage: Eukaryota > Metazoa > Arthropoda > Insecta > Diptera > Tephritidae > Ceratitis > Ceratitis rosa. The sequence goes on from JAWMAG010000054.1 coordinate 8,344,275, forward strand.
TGAAAGAAAATAGAAAAGCGTATAGTAAAAATATTGAAAGACAAGCAATAGATGTCTAACAGAGCAGCGCAAGCCAAATAAAGATGAACTGAATGTTGCAGTAATTTTCTGACCAACTTGTGGATGGCATGGCATGCTGTCATGCGCTCTACGCTGTTGACAACGCTGTGGCTTTTGAGCAGCAATTTTCCCCATTTTTCATTAGCATTTGCTACATTTGACATTAAGTGCAGAGTAAACTGTTTACAGTACAGTTAAATCATTTAAACAGCAGAGAGTGATGTTAATCAAGAATGAACTGCTATAATTTTCTTCGATTTTCTTCACATCTCGCGCATCATTACATTTGATCAATAGGTGATTAGTGTAACAATCTACAAGTACGAGTATGTAAACTGATATATTGGACTCAAATTTTATTTTTATTTTTTATTTCAAAAAATATTCTTTGCCTAAAAATTAATAAATAGGTGTTAGATAGACATTTGAATATAAAATTTAATATAAAAATAAAAAAATATAGTTAAAAATAAAATGAGTTTCGTCTTAAGGGTACATTGACTTGGTTAATAAAATAAAAAAAAAATTAGAATTTACCTTTAATATTTTATTAAATTTTGATGGAATTCGATGGGGCTCTTTGATTTTGTTGTGTTGAAAGACGCCATTGTTGTTGTTGTTTGATGATTGGCTTGCATCTCAACCTCGTGAGTTCTGGCCTAATCATCAAATATAATACTTCACCAGTTCTCGACTGCTTTTGAACGAACTGTGTGTATTTTACTATTTTATATCCAAAAAGTTCGGTTATTTTTGGGACACACCGTGTATGTGTGTATAATAAAGTTAATAGCGAGAAACTTCATTTAATTATTAGCAAATGGCAATAATAAATACAACAATAAAATATTAGATGGTAGAATCTATTTGATATGAATTAAGACAATTATTTAGCTGCTCAACTGCTCAGCAGGTTTGCCTTAGAATCATAGCTACTCCATCGCTTGTAATTATTATTCGGCAACCCAGTCAATTTTCAAATGCATTTTCATCAAGCACCGACCTTCCGTTTTGAAATGCCTGATAGCAGACAACAATAACACACATTCATTTTAATTTATTATAATTAGTTGTATGCGAGTTTGTTATTAGAAGGATGTAAGCTTGTCGGTAAATATTTATGTACATGAAGTGAGTACCACAGTTGAAGGGAGGCGTTAAAATTAATATATACATACGAGTATTCGTTTCTTGTCAATAACAGGCAGAGGTATTTGCAATTATATGCCTCAGAGAAATTATATTTCAATCTCGGTTGGTCTTTGTTTAGTAAATTAATTTTTATAATCTTTTAAAATAGTTCAATTTCATTTAAAACAATGAAATTGGTATCTTTAGCACCAGGGCGGACAAAGAAGGCATCTTCGACTCAACTGTTTGAAAATTCTGCTCCCAATAGTTTGAGGCTGAGGCTTAGTGCAAGAAAATTCATCAAACTTCTTGACGCGCATATGTTCCCGAGGACCTGACATCGACTCGAACCACTATCATTTAGCAACAATAATACACAGCCGCCTCTGTGTAAAACGTCCATCAACGGACACAAAAAAAAAGCCCACAGTATGCGCCAATTATATTTTCAATATTGCTTGCGCCAAATCTTGGAAAGAACCCGAGGGAAAAGTGTCGAAACACACTCCATCTCTGCGTCGATTTTAAAACTGGCTTCTATAGCTTGAAGAAGAGCTATTTCCATGACGTTACGTTTGAGTTAGGTATCCCTCTAAAGCTTTTACGGCTAAGCTAAATAAGATTACGAAACGAGTTAGCATTCGGAGGGTCAGAGAGGCGTATAAGCTCAACTAGGACAGAATATCAGAAAAAATGCTTTCATTAAGGGGTTAGGGGTAGTCAGAATTTTCAAAAAATCATTTTTTTTTGCATTTTCGTTAAGTATAATATCTTAAAAATAATCTCTGAAAATTTCAAGTTAATCCGATAATTCGTTTTTAAGTTATTCGAAAAATAAAAAAAGAGAGCTCGGGCCTTTCAAAGCGCTAGTGTAAAACTTTAAACGCGTTTTTCTCAAAACTATGTTTTTTGAACTGTTGACAACTATAACTCGAAAACCGCTCAGTTGATTTTAATGAAATTTATACAGCTTTTAGAAGGCCAAAAATCTAGACAAAAATTTCCTGAGGCCGCCATTTTGTTAATTTTTGAAAAAAAAAATCTTTGGATCAGGCCCAGGATTATTTATTTATAAAACTAATTTTTTTTATCCGATTGATTGACTTATGATTGTCACCGCAAGGACCTTTTTTTTGGAACTGGGTTAACACAGACAGCTGTAACTTCGGTAATATTTTTTTTTTTTGAAATTTTCGTGACTTCAAGTCAAAACATTGTTTAATAATACCATATCACTACTTTTGTAAAATAAAATTATTTAATAGCAAAAAAAAAAAATACTAAAAATTCTCATTTTTTCGTGCCTGTGACTACCCCTAACCCCTTAATAAAAGTTCTATGATTTTTTCAAAACCATGATTCCCGTACTGTAGAACATTATGACTGCATTCCGTGCAGTAAATTTCAATTAACGCTACGAAGGTTCTGAAGAACATCATTCTTGAACGGAGGATATTTTTTTCAAATTTCGATCCTTTATAAGCGATTTGCTCATGGAAAAAATTCTTAGACCCATCATTTTGTATGTTAGCACATAAATATTTATTTCTTTTTTAATTATTAATATTTTTTCCAAATTTTCGGAATTTCAAGTCAAAACATGATTCTTACTTGGTGTACCTCTGATTGCCTTAAGCGATAGTAAACCACCAAATACGTATATATGTATATATAATATTATATATTGCATGTTGCAAATCGACTGTACACTTGCGTTGCGTACAAAATTTGCAATGAATTTGAAATTAATTTTCCTCGTCAAGCTGGCTGGTTGGACTGTCAACCAACGAATTTGGTGAGTGCTGCAGAGTTGGTTGCATGCCAGTGCCTAACTGTTAATTTACCTCTTTGGAGATTAGTTGTTGACAACAAGTGGCACAGTGGTAATTGGCTTGCAATGGTACACGTATGTGTGAATGTCTGCGATGCAAGTGGATTTTAATTAAATTGTCAGTGCCACTGTAGTGCAATGGTGGTGCAATGTTGTTGTGGTTAGTTTTTTATATTTTTTTCCTCAAATTGGGGTTATAGCCAGCGCAACTAATAGTTATTTTGTACTAGCACACTAACTGGGAAATTATAAAGCAAATACCTTAGAAATGACAATTTTGGTTTAAACTGGAATTTTTCGATAATTATTTAACACGCAAATAAAGACTTAAGGATTCTTATAGAAACACGATCTCTTCAGAAATACGATATTTCAATTTGATCTTAAAAATATCACCATCGTAATAGCTTTCAAGAACTTTTTATACTTGAGAAATGCGGATGTGCCTGAAATAAATAAAATTATTAAAAAAAGGAAGACTGCTTTGATTTTATCATTTTCATTATAAGTTTCTGGTGAGCTAAAGGCTTATTTGTTTGCATGAAATGAACATTTTTGTTATACAACAAAGAAAAATGGTAGAAATGACAACTAGTTCGGAGATCTCCTCATCAGACTTCATCTGGTAGGGATCGAACCAATGGATCTTGACTTATTTTTATTTCTATTTAAATTTTTTTTAAATTATTTTATTTGACAACTAGTTCGGAGATCTCCTCATCAGACTTCATCTGGTAGGGATCGAACCAATGGATCTTGACTTATTTTTATTTCTATTTAAATTTTTTTTAAATTATTTTATTTTATTTTAAATTAAATTTCTTTTAATTTACGAGTATAATAAATATATATGCAACAATTTTATTTATTGACATTGGTAGCACTTATTTTATATCTAATGTGTAGCGTTGGAAGATATTTTAGTGTATCACGTGTATACATTAATTTATTTTTCGTTTATAAATTTTTCTCACGTGTATAATTTTTGAAATTTCAACGATAAATTCCCAGTCATGCTGTCAGAATTTATTAATAAACCACTTGCAACAATTTGTGTTCAAATTAACTGTTCAACTATGAGTACATACTACTCGAAGTGTCAGCATAGCAGGCAAGCTATGGCACAACACACGTACACACACACACACACACAAACAACGCTTTCATCTTGATCGCTTCTATACACATTTACCACCATAATGATGAAATGATGATGGTATAGACAATGATATATGGCGTACAGTGATAAAGTGTTGCTAAGATGAATGTTTGTGTAGATAACAAAAATAACTTCATGATGGCAACTTTTCCAACTGTGTTGGGGTTACACACATACCATACTTATTTATATAAATATATATGACAGTGGGGACAAGAAGCATGTTTAAATAATTTTCGGAATACTCAAAATTTAAGGCGCCAAAATGAGTATTTTTCATTATAAATATGGTTCTCCTCTTTTGTGACCATAAATTCGAATTAGAAAAACAGAGAAAAAAATGCTTGTAAGATTGAAAGAAATCAAAATTTTAAAATATTTTATGGCCGTAAATTATTCTCTGTTTTAACATTAAAATAATTTCTAAATTTAATAACTCTTGACCAAAAAAGCGTCTTAGGATTTTTCTGCGAGCTCAAAGTTCTTCATTTTTTTAATCCTTTATAATGGTTAATGCTTACTGGGTGACAACAAAAGTTTTGAGGCAGCAAGTCGATATGGAGTTTATTAATTCTACTAGACCAGGGGTGGTCAGATGCATGAAAAAATTAAAAGTTCTGGTACCTTTTTTGCCAGTAAATCTTTAAATTCCTTCGTTAAGCCTCATTGCTTTTTTTTTGTTTCCTAAATGCGTTATGAAATTCAGTGGAATATTCTTTAAAAAAATTATATAACATACTATAAAAATGTATTTAGTTTATAATGTAAATAAATTATATAATAAATTATATATAAAAAAAAAAAACATTAGATTTCCGCAGCTATTTGGAATGCAAAAAAATCATTGGTGCAAACCAAAAAAGATGTATATACAGTTGTTTCTACTTTTTTCAACCTGTTGACCTGCAAACTTTTCTAACAGGTAATGTTTTAAATAAAAAGTCCTAAAATAATTTTGATTAAAGAAAGAAAAAAAACCAATTAGCCACTATATAGCTCAAATATTTAACCCAGTTGTTGTTACATTTTTCTAAAAAATTATTATTTTCTCTTCAATAGCTCTGTATTCTATGACTTACTTAAGTTACTCGAACTTAAATGGCCTGCTGGGTATCAAATAGCATTAATTATGATGAGCACGTTACACTGTTTACTGTGTCCCAGCACTACAAATATAATTTATGAGCTCCGTAAATATTGATATCTAGCTTCAAGCTTGTAAAAATAATAATTTATATATAAATCGACTTTTTGTGTTATATTGTAGATATTTTATAGAAGTGAATTTACATTTTATCCACATGTTATGCACATATCATATAATAAATACTTCTATAAAATTTTCAAACCATTAAACGCTACCTTATTTCAATTTAAATCCTCACCCCTCACTTTAAACGTACAAACACAAATAAATATGCATAAACTTTGAGTTCGCGCTATGCACACGGTAAACCAAAATTCATATTCATAATGCAACAAAGATTTTTATATGCATAACAGGTAGCATCGTTCAATTAGTTTCACTATGAAAGTACTTACCAACTCGTGCTCAGCCAACCCAATGCCTCCCGTATCACTCGTTTTCGCCCTCTCTTACGACTAACTTAAATATTTGTGATTTATTTGCGCTGTCGTTGATAGCTTTCACGCATTTTACCTTCACACAGTCACTTCTCTGCCACTCACAGTAACGCTTTGCTCTTGTGCTTCGTGGAATTTCTATCCGCACGACTGCGATTCCCTTCACTGGTAGCCAATTTATTTTGATATCTTCGGTGCATGCTTTGCACAATTTTGCATTTACTTCACTCAATAACTCCTTTGAGAGTGTAAAGACGTGAAATATCATCATTTGACTATTCCATACAGGAATGCACTTTTGTTTATATTTATTGCTACGACTATACAATTTTTCAGCAAATGTAATATTTAATAATTATTAACTCTATGTGTGTAAACATATTTTGGTTTAAGTGAGAAATTTTAGTTTTTTTCGTACAGTTTGCAAAACTATAGGTATAAAAATAATTAGGACCAAATAAGTTAAAGGTAAGAAATTGGTAAATGTTTATTTCCTAAATGAAAAAATTTGATTTCATATAAAATTTTATAACTTTTTTTTTTAGCATAGGGTTTCTTCATTAATAGAAATTTATTGGATTTGTATATAAACTCCTGATGTAGTTATTTTTATCGTTTTTTACTTGGCTTCATTCTTCTTTGATTATACACTCCCACTTCCTTTGCACCACTGATTATATAAAAGGTAAAATATCTAGCATAGCGTAGCCTTGGCTTGGTCTAGAGTTGAAAATATAGTTCAATCAATATTCTTCGAGTTGAGTTTGTTTGTTTGAAACTTTTGCTTATAATTTTTCTTCGTGTTTTCTTGATAATATATGGTAACAAAACTCGTATATGTATATGTAATTGGCACTTTGTAACTGAAGAACCAAATTTTGGTCGAGCGCCTGCTCCAGTATGCAGTATGCGACTTTATGTTTTTTCCACAAATGGAGGGACCCACGGCTGATGGTTTTTTATGAGAAACCTCTATTTAATTTCTTAAATACACTCAGAAAAGTTATCATTTTCTGCCGAGGGGATTCCGCAATTAGAAAATTAAATAAATAATTAAAACCCCTACGCAATGCTAACCACTCGGCTATCGCGGCAGCCTTAAATTATAATAATTACGTTGGTCAACAAAATAGAAACTTTTTTTATCACATGAAGACATATCAAATATTGAATGTATTAAGGTCACTAATTAATATCATATCAATGAAAAAATGTGTATTATACTTTATTGTGTCACGAAAACAAATATTTTCAGAAAAAAATACAAAAATGAATCCTTAGAAAATTGAATTGCTTAATTTTCAATAAATACTTAGAGTTTTCCAGATTATTTGCCTTTGTGTAGGTACCTTCTAAGTCAACCATAATAATCTTCTTTCATTCCTGGACTTAATTTCTCTTGTCCCTCACACACAGCACCCAAATAGATATAAATGAGAGTTTATCATGCGAGTATATACGTTTAATGGAATATTACACTCCAAGGCATTTTTGAGTATTTTAAATCAAAAATTTGACTTTCTTCACAGAACTCATTTCTACAATTTTAATTTTATTTATTCAAATTGTTAAACTCATCGGAATACTGAAAAAATTTTGACAAACAAAATTGAAATTTGATAAATTTAAAACTATCTGTTAAGCAGTTGAGCAATGAACGAGTATCGAGTAAGTATCGAGCTGCTCACAATCTGGGTATCTGGAGCTCTACTCTCTGCACACATAACACAAGCTGTGAGGGTGCCTAGAACACTCTCTTGACATAACTATGAAGTATTTAACGCAAGTATAACATAATATAATAGATAGCCGATAGCCGAGTGGTTAGCATTGCGTACTGACATTCGGAAGGCTCGGGTTCATATCCCAGTGCCAGCAACATCCAAAAGGTATGGAAAATTAATTTAAATAAAAAATTAAGTTAAATTTTCTAATTGCGGTCGCCCCTCGGCAGGGAATGTCCACCTCTCCGAGTGTATTTCGGACAAGAAATGAAAGGCTCCTCGTAAAAAACCGTCAGCCGTTCGGAGGTGGCTTAGTATAAACTGTAGGTCCCTCCATTTGTTGGAAAAACATCAAGACGCAAAACCACAAATTGGAGGAGGAGCTCGGCCGAAAAATCGCTTCAGCGGTCACAAAGCGCCAATTATATATATTTATATATATAATAGGTTTACGGGCCCATTAATGAAGTTATTCAAACCAAGATGGGTGTATAAGATCAGAAATGAAAATGTGGATGTCACAAAAAACTGTATGTAATTAAAACAAACTCACATCAGTGGTTACAAATCGTCAATTATTATATTAAAACAAAATTGTATGACGAAAAACAGAGTTTACCGGAATTATAGGAGTGATCTGCTTAGTTAGGACATTTTTAGAATCAGGATATGCTCAAAAAATGTGAAAGTTCCATTAAAGAAAAATCGATTTTCTTTGTTTGAGGCCATCTTTTTGGTAATTAGTAAATTTTAAATGAATCGGCGAGAATTTGTGAGTTTTGTGAATTCAAATATAAGTATGAAGCAGTGAAGCAGTGAAGTCATATGAATGAAAACTCTCTCTAATTACCCCTACATCATCAGTGTGATTGCAGTCTCACTGCTTTGAAAAACTGACACAATTTTTCTGGTTGCTATGCAAGCTTTATATCTACATGCAAATAGTTGGGGATTAATGTGTATGCTTGCATGCAGAGACAATCTACCGATGACAGTGAAAAGCTGTGCTGAGTAGAAGCAATAAAAATAAAACCAAAGAGTTACACGTACGAGTATGCGTAAAAATTAAAAAAAAATATTAGCCTAAATAAAATTTATTCTCAAAATAATTGAAAATTATTGAAATCCTTTTAGTTGTACAACTGATAAAATATAAATAACTGTTGGAGTTAATGGGTTATTTAAGGAAATGCACCCAGTTTATACTCAGGTATCTTCATTTCCAAAGTCAGCTGAGTATTTTTCATTTTAAATAATATTTTAATCTTTAAATATTTTCAAAACAATATTTTTTTTTTAATAAAATCACCTTCTAAAATTTTTTGGTTACGTATACGCACTGTTGCTCTTTTGCCATTACCATCAATTAAATTATATTAATATAAATTGTGCTTAATACTACCAAAGCCATCAATCTTCTTTTAACTGTAAAATTATTATTATAATAGTTATTGTCATTTATATCATCATGATTGTTATCAAAATCATTATCATTATCAACTGCCGTTCTTTGTAAATGACGGAAATTCTAATTTAAGTAACTCAATCGTCTCTTCCAGCTTTTACATGCTCATTACCATTTTCTTTGAATTCTGAACTTGGTTGCTATTGTCATTAACTGTTCAATGTTTGTTGTTAAGCTCTCAGTTGTTAATTGCGTACTTGCTTTGCTTTACTTAGAAAAGCTGTGGTGGCTTAAATGGCCGATTGTTTGTGTGTTTTCTTCAATTGTTGTATTTCATGGTCATTGAAGCAAATTGATGGCAATGGTTGACTACTTACAATTTTCAGCCAACGGTTTTTTATTACCATCTTGCTATAGTGAGTTGCTTAGAATAGAGGCCAAGTTATTTGCTGGTAGGTCACGGTGAAGGTCTTTCCCTTTTAATGTTCATTTAACAGTTAATTGAACGACAAACACAGACCTTCAGACAAAATTATTTATATCCAGCTACTGCTCTCTGAAAGAGTATTTGTGAATATTTTGTTAACGAAAATAGACGAGTGGGTAGTAGATTGTACAAGAAACCGAAAGGTTATGGTTTCACGTTTGCGCCAATTTGACATCTTGGAATTTTTTTTTAATTCCCGGTCTTTTTTAAACACAGATGTAAATCAATTTATTGTATTTCAGTACATTTCTCTGCCGTGGGGTGGAGGCAAGAAAAATAATTAATTTTCCATAGTTTTGGATATTGTTTGTACCACAATTCGAACCCTAGTATTCAGAACGTCAGTAAGTAATGTTAACCACTCGGCTATTACGTAGAAATAAATAAGATAATTGATCGATCGAAAGCCTGTGAAAGTTTACGATGAAACTGTGCCAACCAAAAAGTCATGCAGGGACTAGCTCTGACGTTCAAAAAGTGGTGGTTTTAGCGTCGAAGGCAAAACGCTACCTAGCAAACACCAAGATGAGGAATTGGAAGTTGCACTGGATGGAAATCCTTGCCTACCAGGAGGTGAAATTATCGATACAAAACGTGATCGACTACAAATAATGCGTTTGAAATATGTTTTCCTTCAAAAATGAGAAGAAAGGACCGAAAAGCATTACAAAAAGATTTCGCAACATCACCATGCTCTGTCTCATTTTGCTGTAACTCTCAAAAACCACCTCAATACGCCAAAATGGGAATTCTTATCCAGCCGCCATATTCTCCAGATTTTGCTCCCTTCAATTACTTTTTCGAGGGAGCTATACCGATTTTGGGGAGTCGCCTGGTCTGGTGTTGTAAAAAAATCGAAAAATTTGTATAAAAAACGAGATGGCTCGTTTTTTAAATATGATATTCAAAAGTTACCAGGGATACGGTAAAAAGTGTTCGCTTCCTAATAATACCTTAAAAGACGTATTTTACGTCTGTCCACGAGAGGTGCGACTGCGAGGGGCCGTCGTGTAAATATGTACGAACTTTAAAGTTACTTGCCTGGCGAGGTTGTGCGCTGAGTTTGGGACCCGCCACATAGAAACCAGTTCCAATTAAAAAAATTAAAGCAACTCGGATGAGATATCCCCCTTCTGGTAACGAGTTCCGCAAATGTTTTAAGTAAAGAAAAATTTTTCACATACTTAATGTAACAGAAAATGTAATCTATTATAATTTTAGAATAATACAGACTTGCGTTAATGCTTTAAAAATGACAATTCTTGTCATTAGAAGAAATAAATAATAATTTTCGTGATTTTCCTAAGGTTCATCAATGTATGCGTACCAGGTTTCTGGAGAGACTAGGGTTTATAAAGGGTTGTCCAATAAGAGGTGCTACTTTGATATTCAAATAAACAAAATTTTATCGATGAATTCTCGGCTTGTGTGAAACGTAGCGCGGTCTAGTTGAAAATAAACGTTTCCAGATTAATATCATCCAACTCTGGTCATTAAAAATCATCTTTCCATTAATTTTCGAAAAAGTAAGATCCTATGACTCCACCAGACCATAAATCACACTAAAAGGATACACTTTGAGGATGAAGAGGCTTTTCAATAATAAGTTTTGGGTTTTCCCAGCCTCAGACACGATAGTTTTGCTTACTGACGTACACATCGGGACGAAAATAGGTTTCATCAGTCAAGATGATTTTTCGCTGAAATTTTTATAGTTAATTTTAATAATTTCAGTTTAGAAGTGTAGTTTTTACTTGTCAAATATCAAAAATGGCGGCCGCGATAGGCGAGTGGTTAGCATTGCGCACTACCACTCGAAAAACCCGCTTTCAAACCTTGGTACGACCAACATCCTCCGAATTTATTTCTGTCATGAAATAAAGGCTCCTCAGAAAAAAACCACCAACCGTTCGGAAGCGGCTTAGTATAAACTGTAGGTCCCTCCATTTGTTGGAAAAACATCAAGACGTAAAACTACAAATTGGAGAAGGAGCTCGGCCGAAAATCATTTCCGCGGTTATAAAGCGCCAATTATATATACTTACGAGGGGATTAATTAAAGTCCGGTAACTTCAGCAGAAAAAAAAATTATTTTGTATATATTCATAATTTTTGTCCTGTTTCATCCTCTCTACATAGTCGTCATCGATTTCAATGCATTTCTTAAGCCTTATAGATCCACTTCTGAGAAAAGTCTTCAAAATCTTACTTTTTAAGATTATCAAGCTCAGCCTTAACCCAATTAATTATTTAGAATTTGTTGTACCTATCGAGCAGATTGTATATTTTAGTATTCGCGATACAGTCATGGCACTCAATCCCATTTCATTGGATTAATTAAAATTTCCCGTCTTAACAGAATGTTCGCAGGTCAGGAGCTTGAAAAAATTTCATAAATTGAAAAGATTTACAACCTTACTAGTTGATTGAAATTTAAGTTTAATCAATTCGTAATGCTTTAAGAATGTCGCAGCATTTCCAGTGGCCGAATTTTCAACACTTGCATAACAAAATCACACAATAAAATTATTTAAATTTTTAATATATAGAGATGGAATTTTTATTTTGGTTAAGTGAAACCACAACTAAATTTCAGTGCATGTTTTTTTTTTTGTTTTTATAAACCAAAACTGAAATTTGAATTCGTCATAATTGATTTTAATTATTTGCAATAGCTAATAAGTTTGCGGTTGCACGTAAATTTTATTTAATATTTAATCGAAAATTTTCTGTTTCGTGCTGTTTCGCTTGTATTTTGAAATTAATTCAAAATATATTATATTTATTATTATTTTGCTATAATAATAAGTTGTTAATATTCATTTAAATAGGTTTAAGGAGAAATAAGAACTTTTGACTAAGGAATCTTAAATTTTTCATTTTATTGCACTTAACCGCAGTAGCCCATGATGTGGCCACAATGAAAGAAGTAGTAAATTTCTGCAGTAAATATTTTAGATTTACCAGCAATTTAATTTTGAATTAAATAAGCAACTCTGTAGTAATATAGTAAATATAGGTTTCTTAAGTACAATTTATCTTATTAAAAAAGAAATGATTTTTGATAAAATTTTTCAGTAAATTTAACCTTTAAAGATATCAAAATTGAACTCAATGACAAGAAAAACCTTTTAATACTAATTTTGGTTCAAACTGTCAAGCAACTCTGCTGAAGAGTTAATTTAAAAGCAAATTTTTAACCTTTAAACTGATAAAAGTGTACGTGATTATAAACAGCAAAGGTGTGAACTAAGTACGTCACATGTACATATGTATATGTAAGTGTGCGCTTAATAAGTAGCAAAGTAGGAAACTGCGAAAATTACAAGCGCGACAGTTGCAAATGTACGCAAGAATGAACCACTCCGTTGAAAATATTTTAAATTCGAGATTTCTGGTGAGAATTCTGTGTAATAAACTGAAATGTAAAACATTTTATAATAATCTGATTCGCACCTTTTTCGCACTTTTAAAAATCAATGCATAATTAAGTCGCGCAGTTAATTCCACGGCGGTGATGCTGTGACCAGCTGCCTTTTGATTAAAACGTTTTTCTTAACAAATTTCAAGCAAACCCAGCTGCACTGCTCAAGCCACTTGAGTAGAGATTTCCCTGCCGCTGTACGGTGAAGCAACCATCCGCAGAGAATTCATGGAAGAGTCAACCACAAGAGCGAAAGGCAGAAATAACGTGCAACTGAAAATATAATCAAGACAAATTGTTGCCTGGAAATATAAGAATTTATATGACCGACTGATGAATGCACACAGGTTGCGCTTTATTGACGACGTTACGCAAAGAGTGTCGACTTCAGGCCGTACGTTTGTTGGTCAGTTAAGCGCTTCCCACTCATAAGCTCAACGCTCGACTGTCTTCGAAACGGTGGAACGTCGTACATTATGAAGTAAAATAATATTGTACGTAAAAGAAAAATAAATAAAAAAATAAAGAAAATAAAAAAAAAATGAAAAATAAAGAAATAAATGCCAATAAGCATATAATATGTACGTGTATGTATTTCTGATAGATAGTCAACTAATAATAAGCATGCAATGGAAGTGTGCTACTTTACCTGCGAGCAACTATAAGACTAAATTTAATTATTTTCTTCTCCTTAGCACACTTCCTGTCTGTATATTTTTATTATTTATTATTTTCTTTTATCATTTTTTTTGTGCTTAAAAACATATCGATTTGTTGCTGTCATTTCCATTCGGAAAGATGTCAAACTTCATTTAGCTGATAATATGCCAAATAAAAAGTTTTTATTTTTGCATGAGTAGCGAACAAAGAATACATGTTTATACATTCAAAGCTATTTATAAATGTATGTACACGTACATAAAAAAAAAACAAATAATTTCATTCACTTTTATTGAAATGAACTCTCCCGACTGGCAAGCTTTCACTCACTTAACAAATGCTATTCTACGAAACAATAAATGCCGCAGATAAGATTATAGCAAGAGCTGCCTCCCTGTGGGAGCCCAATGGCTCTTTAAGGAGTTGAGGTGGTGAATTACATAGAAAAAATTGGAGATGGTGTGGGATGGCAATTCCTTCTTTTAGCTTACAAATATACCATATTGGGTAGGGTCGGGGGTGAGCTCTGGGTGAAAAATTTGAGGTGTTGTTGTGTGACCTTTCCTCCTGTGTTAGAGATGTTGCGGCATGACAATTCCATTGTTGCGTCGAGAATTTATTTCAGCGCTTTGACTCGGCTAAATCTTTGGATCGAGCGGGTGCTCCGTGCTGTCAAACATCTAAGCCTGCAATACTCTAAGCTTTCGAATCTCTACTAAGTACCTCAAATTTAGCATCTAAATGACAGTTAATTGCACATACCTACACAACTACATTAATTTATAAGCTATTGCCTAAATGTATGCTGGAGAGATTAGGCAAAGGGTGGTGTACGCTAAAACATTTTTTTGTTTGCTTCTGCGAAGCAGATATTCGTTATGCTTAAATGAAGTAGTATTTAACTAGTATGTGGCTGATGTGTAATTCCACAATTCACATGTTACACTCCATCGCGATTTAAAACTAATATTTCGAAAAAACGTATGATGACCTAGTCGTGTTAAAACTATGTACTAGCAAATAACTATTTTTACTCATAAAACGTTAACACAACTAGAGAAAATTTATTGAAATTTCTCTTCATAAAACTGTATGTGATTTCTTTTACCTAAAACATACAAAAGGAATGGCAACTCCTCCGCGTGCATTTAAGACATAATAAAATAAATGGAAGCTCTATTATAAAAATTGTAATGACAAACTGTTTATGAGATGTCGCATTGCTCCCAATCACAGCTTGTAGGTATCGATATACCTCGCACCCGTAGGAGGAAGAAGTATGCATATAAGAGTATATCAGTATTGCGAATGACAGCCGTGGACAATAAGCCATTAAGCTGTGCACATATATGTAGGTATATCTTAGGTATGATACCGTAACAACATTTAGGCATTAAAAAGAATTAAATATGCACTAACATAAAAATCTTATTTTGAAGCTTGGAATTTTCAATCATTTTAATAGTTTTTGCAATTACCAGCCAACCAGATTTCTGAAATGATAAGAAGTCAATTAATTTTTGTTTAATCCTGACAACTTATTTTTCGTAATTTTACACAAGTTTTGAATCGACAATAGCCTGAAAAAATTCACCTGCGATTTGCCCTGGTATAAATTATTACAATGTAATTCGATGGTTTTTATGCGAGCGCTTAAGCCACCATATACTCAGTCTATAATAAATGTCTGGCAATGAATTAGGTATATTTTAAAATTATTCGAAGAAAAAATCAAAAAGCCCGATAATAATAAATATTTTATTGTATGGTATTTGAGGTTCAAAAATTTGCATCGTATGTCTGGCTACAGAGGGCTCTCAGACAATTATAATTCCCACTGCGAAGCTTCTTTTACGAAATTTTTAATTAACGGGTTATCATAGGTATACATTCGAATTGAAAAACTATATTTCTCAAATTTATAAATTTGAAAATTATAAAATAAAAGTAGCCTTTTAAAAACTGGAAAATTCTTGTTCCTCTAGGGACAAAGAGTAGTAAAAAACATTTCAATTCCATTTCTTCGATAACTGCCAGACGCAATATATATTTTTTTCATGGTCTCAGAGAGCTTTGGGCAAAATCTAAAAATAGAAAATTGTTCAAAATAAATTAGACTCCCTGAGGAAGATTACATTTTGTATCGAAACGCGTAGGAGGCAGAAAAAGAAAAATTTTTCGTTTTTTAATTTAACGGCCTTAAAGCTCCAAATATATAACCCAACGAAAATTACTTCCATTTCTTTCCCTTTTCGCGATGTATAAAAAACTAAATAAAGTAAACATTTCCATTTTCGGAACTTGACTCATTCTCAAAGACTTTTTAAGCTTCAAAAAAAAAAAAAATTTGTAATGAAATCATATGCCTCATAAAAATCGTTTGCAAAATTTATGCAATAATTTCAAAAAGAAAAATTGGTATTTTATTTGAATTTTATGAAAATTTCCATTATAAATTTTGCAGTGCATTGCAAAGTGTTGATGGACATTTTGAAGCTAAAGCAACTCTCATTTCACCACAGGCTATGAAACAAAATTGAAAATGTACTGAAATCCCATTTATTCGAGTATTTGCTCTTATATTTGCATGTATTTATGTATGTTCGCATAACACATACTCATAATATTTCCAATCAATTTGTACATTGAATATGCGCAGGTGTACATACAGCTCACCACATATATTTACTCCCACATGATACAGCCAACGTTGCCAAGGTGACCTTTAGCGAATTGAAATTGAAAATCTTAGCTGAAATATAATGCTCTAAATAAATGGAGATGCTTATATCCATGTACTGTTATATTCGACTACATATATATGTACGAGTACTTACATAAGTTCCATCTACTTACTACCTCCACTCATCAGCACTGATCTATAAAATCACCACATTTAACGTGTTCCATACTTTTGAGCTCCGCCTGTTGCTATCACATTGGATTTAGTGGCAAGCATGTATGTACGAGTATATATACTCACACATACAGATTTACATACATATGTATGGGCAGCAGACATTGCTCTGTTGTTCTGTTGGTGTTTCGGTGATTTCGCTTTGGTTAAATATAGCCCGTTTGACTTTTGTGGTAATGCAATAAACGCGAAGCATTCATGCGATATATAGTGCTAACGGTTAAAGCGGACAAAATGATTGTCGTTCTGTGAGGTGAATGCAATTGCCATAAAGCTGACTGATGCAGTCCAAGCCACAGTGCATAAATGCGAAAAACAAAAAAACACAATACTCAGAGGCACTGTCATAGCTATTAAGCATGGAATACTGATTGGCTTACACATTTTTGAAGCTGCTTATTTTGTTTTGCCTCTTGTGTGAGTCAAATTACGCAAAAGTTAAATATGGTAATTGAAAGCTATTTCCAAAATTTTTAATGAGGACCTGGAGTCTAAAGTGGTTTTATTTACGCTATGACTAAGAAAGTAATAATCTTTCATATTAAGAAGCTAAAATTTAATTCTAACGGCCATAGAGCGATAAGTATAGTGATTCATCCACCGAAAGGTAGCGAAGTTCTCATGTCAGGAAATATTTTTATCAAAGATATGCTTTAGTGAAAAACTTAAAAAATTAATAACTTTTTCGTAACTTTTTGTAAATTGAATGTAAATGAATGAATTAACTAAAAAAACATGTTTGGCTTGACAGTGGTTTAAATTCAGGAAACCATTAACCATATATTTTACTAAAAAATGTCATATTGTAAATTTGAAAACCAAATGAGTATATTATTGGTAGCGTCGTTTTCAGTAGATGTCATTTGCTTTAGCGTGAATAACAATTTGTTTCATTCATTTGAAAATGTCGAAATTTGTACCAGAAAAAGTGTTTTTGCGGGGAGTTCTTCTTCATTACTTTAACATGAAGAAAAGTGCTACCGAAAGCCATCGTATTTTACTGGACCTTTATGGTGACCATGCTTTAGCCGAACGAACGTGCCAAAAGTGGTTTGCACGGTTTAAAAGTGGCAGTTTCGAATTAGACGATGGACAGGCAAAAAAATTTCAAGACGAAGAATTGGAGACATTGCTCGACGAAGATGCATGCCAAATGCAAGAAGAACTTGCAAAAGTATTAGGAGTTACTCAAGCAACCGTTTCCAGACTATTAAAATCATTAGGATTCATCCAGAAGCTTGGAAATTGGGTGCCTTATGAATTAAAGCCAAGAGATGTCGAACGTCGATTCTGCATGTCGGAAATGTTGCTTCAACGCCACCAAAAGAAGTAATTTTTGCATCGGATTGTCACTGGCGATGAAAAATGGATTCATTATGATAACCCAAATCGCAAGAGATCGCATGTGAAGCCCGGCCAACCATCGACATCCACGGCCAAGCCGAATATCCATGGTGTCAAGGTAATGCTATGTATTTGGTGGGACCACAAGGGTGTGCTCTTTATGAGCTATTGAAATTGGGTTAGACGATCAATGGGGACCTCTACTGAAAACAATTGATTCGATTGAAAAAGGTCATTAATAATAATAATTTTTCATCATGACAACGCTCGGCCACATGTTGCAAGGCCAGTTCAAAACTATTTGGAAAACTGTGGGTGGGAAGTTCTACCTAACCCGCGTTATAGCCCAGACATAGCACCTGTCGATTACCACTTGTTCAGATCAATGCAGAATGCCCTCACCGGAGTACGCTTCACTTCAGAACAGGGTATCAGAAATTGGCTCGATTCTTTCTTGACCACCAAGAAGTTCTTTTGGGATGGGATCCACAAACTGCCAGAAAGATGGGCAAAAATCGTAGCTTCCGATGGGCAATAATTTGAACATTAAGTGTATAACAATTTTCTCACAATAAAGTCTTTATTTTCGAAAAAAACCCGCACGAATTATTGCACACACCCAATAATATTTATGAATGGCTATGCATTTGCTACGAAGTTTTGTATTAGCACTGTTCCACTGTGCATCTCTATTGCTATTCATATTAGTGTTTAATATAAAAAATTCACAAATTTAAAGAAAAAAAAATAGTAGAAATCACGCTTAAAGATTTTGAATGATTATTACAATGAACGTATTATTGATGTGGGAAGATTTAAATTCATTTTGCCCAAAACATTTTTTTTTTGAAATTCGTACAACGAAATATGGAAAATTGGTTTAATTCCTTTTTTTTAATATAATAATATCGTAACTTTTTTTTTGACGAAAATGAAGACAAATGTTTAGAAGTCGCAGTTTTGTATATAATTTTTTTTTTGTTGAGTAAGGCATTGCTCAAGCTTTCACAAACTATTTTTTTTGTCCATTTATAAATATTTTCATACCACCCAACGTGTAATGAAATTATTTTTAAAATTCCCAAAATTATTTTCTTTTTTCTTTCTTCTATGGTGACCTACTTAGCTTGCAAAAATGACTACAATAATATCTCACTTGCAAACGTATTGCACATTCCAAAATAAATAATTCATATTTAATTTGTCTACTAAACCGAATTAAAGTGTTTTTTTATTGCATACAAATAGGCGCTAATTGCTTCTTGTGATGGCTGACCGATGCTATCAGCATTCAAATGTTGACAAAATTGTGTGCATGTTTCTTTTTTTTATTGTAAACAACCGTATTTACTATTTTTCCCTTATCAACTTATCTTAGATGCACTTTATCGTTCGCAATTAAACGACGAATAGATTGATTGGTGTTTAGGGAAACTCTCCAGAAAGACAGGTATCGTAAATTGTTTTTCGTTTGTATGGAATTATGTGTGCAATTGTTTTGGAATGGTTGTTAAAAAAGAATAAAAAATATAAAATAGAAAAGGAGAACATTTTTAGCTTAAAACTCTGAAAATTTTCGGCAACAAATATTTTATTGTAAATTAAATATTATATAAACGTAGTAAATTGTTTGTGAACCTTGCATAGTTGTACAGTTTATGGTATTCAAAAGAGTTTGCGATGTCGCTATGTGTTATAGTGAATTAGGCTGTACGCACTTTGTCATTCTCTTTCTACTAAGAAATTGTGTTATTTTTCTTGCTGCATTAAATTTGAGCTTTGCGTTTTTTAACTCTGATTCCGATTAGTCATACATAATCATATCGGGCTTAAAAGGCAGAATTTTTTTTTTTTTTGATTGCAGATATCCATTCAGAGATTATAGAGTATTAAGGAATATTTATCTCTAACCTCTTAAAAACATTTGAAAATCACAGTATTCTAAATCCTGTTTGAAAAACAACTTTGCTGAAGTACCAAATCTTTTAAAATACGAGAATTTTAGAATTTTAGTCAGAAAGTATTAGTAACATTAATTTTGTGAAAAGTTTCTCGTTTTCTTTTAATCTAGACGAACACCTGTTATTCTTTGCTTAGAATTACAGCCTACAAAACAGATAAAAAATACGAAAACCAGGTTTGCAATAGTTCTGGCAAAATTTATTTTATTTGAAAGGTGATACATTCATATTCCTTTTAATGGATGAAGCTGTAGACCAAGAAACAAAAAAAAAGTGGTTTCTAACTTAACTGAAGAGACTTCAGCAGCGCGTAGTAAGCGCTACATCGCATCAAAAGAGAAAATTTGTATTTAAATTTACAGTTCGATTGAAATGTTAAATTTTAATTTATTTTCGTTTCCTATCAACTTTGAGCTATACTTATATTATGACAAGTTTCTCTTCCTATACATTTTTGAGAAAAATATTGTAGAAAAGTTGTTTTTAATTAGAAATGAATAAAAATCTGCTTAGTTTTTGCGAAATTTGAAATTTTTTATATCGATTTTTTTTGTCTTTAAAGCATTGAATATACTTCAAATCCACCCCAACATATTCTTTCTTACCCAAATTGAGTGATGTTATGCGTTAATAATTCAGCTTATTGCTAACGAAATCTGATCTGATCATTGAATTCATTACTATCTTACTATCGACGTATAGATGGAAAATTAGGTATACGACCTGCAGATCCCTCTAAAAAGCAAATGAGGTCAGCTTTAGCATTCTTCTTTTATATTTTTTGCGATGGTTGTTCAACCGGACTCTTAGTTGACAAAAGGGCTAGGTGATTTTTTTGAGAAAAGACGGATGTTTTATTCTAATTTGCGTCAGTTTTTTTATTATTATTTATCACTCTTATTTTTCTTAAAATCATTGCATTCACTTGCAAATCTTCGTTTGAAATAAATCTACAAAATTATATAGTATTATGTTGATATAGATTTGGCACGTATTTTGAATCATTGTGTATTTTTATGAAGGTATAAGTACGGCGACATGTGCTTTGTGCGATTTCAGGTAAAACTTAGTTGTTTCTTGCAGAAATTTCTCTCGTTTAGCAGGTATAATACATAGCATTTTTGGTGACGATTTTCATTATTTTCTAGAAAGACCGAACTTTGTTTTAAAAATCAATATTGGATTTTTACGTATGAGCAATAAGGAAACTTTCTTAATTCTTTAACAGTAACTTTATCTTTATGACATACCTTTTCATGAGCGGAATACGACAGAAAAAAATAAAAGGAAGATCGGTTTCAAGTCAAGCGAAGGTACTATTTTTTTGACAGCAAAATACCGATTTATTTTTTTTTGTTGCATTTTATTTTTGTATCTTTTAATTTCAATTTTCTTTTGTTTTATTTGTTTATACTTTAATTTTATCTAGTTCTTCTATTTTATTTTATTTCATTTTATTTTAATTTTTTTCATTTTTTAACTTTTCTTAATTCATCCTTTTGAATTATTTCTTTTTTTTTCATTTTATCCTTTTTGTTTTAATGTTTTTGATGCAAAATTCAGTGTACGTCTTGTGTTTGTCTATAAAATTATTGTTCGCACATTTTGTGACTTTCAAAATTAACATTGGAATATGCTCATGCAGACACCTA
This sequence comes from Ceratitis rosa, assembly GCA_037013455.1. Lineage (NCBI taxonomy): Eukaryota > Metazoa > Arthropoda > Insecta > Diptera > Tephritidae > Ceratitis > Ceratitis rosa. Next base: position 8,365,614 of record JAWMAG010000054.1, read on the forward strand.
TTACACCAGTGCATAGCACATGTTTCAGAACTTTAATATTATTGTTGTGTATTGTGGAAATGTGTTGCGTACGTTCTTATTTAGTAACAGCAAAGGTTGGGGATTTTAAAATTTATAAGTTTCCCTTTACGCGGCAGATTTTTAGAAGTCCTTTTGGGTTACTAAATTGTTTCTAGTTTTCTCTTATCCTTTCACCTTTTACCTTTTTATTTGTGTAGCTTTTGTTTTGCAGATGTTTAGGCACTTGTTTTTCTGTTAATCTATATATATTAATTACTGTGCTTAGTCATTAAAAACTACTCGTAGGATGAAAAAGCCTTTGCTATAGTGAAAGAAAGGGTTAAAGGCTTATATTTTCCACGCGCTTCAAATATGTGTGCTAAGCTACTTACTTTGATATACGCAAAAACTCGTTAAGTCATTAAAGAATTAATTTGTCTTTTGGTTGAATTTCCATGCTAATTATGTGTTAGGCAGTCCAATTGAAAGAAAGGTCTTCTCGGTGCTATCTACAAATTACTTTGCTAATGAAATTCCAGGTGAATTTCTTAGAAATTTTGTTTAATCTCTGAAAAGGTGTTGATTAGTTATTTCGTTGAATATTCTTTAGCAGTGCATTACGCTTGTGTGCACTGGAGTTTTATTTGATATAATAGAAGTGATTAACTGATGCACAATTTATTTTTTTTTTTACATTTGTAATTAAGTTCTAAAAATTAAGCTAAAGGCACTTCTATGATGGAAATTCAATTGAAATAAGATAGATTCGTGAGGAAACTATATCAATTTATTTTTAAACTATTAATAGAAAAACTATTAAATTCAATTTATGTACGTACACACATTTCAAAATTAACTATTTGTTGAATTTATTTATTTTTTTGTTTATAACCTAATAAATTTGTAAGCTTTGACTAAAATACATTTCATAGTAAATTTTTCATAGTTAATCTTATGTTGCTAAAATTTATGTTAGAATAATTCTATTTTATCTTTCCATAAATTAGAATGCTAATTAATAATGAATAAGACAATAACATGTATATTATAACATTTTTTAAAACAGTTTTTTTGGTTGCTGTTCGAATTTACTTTTTTTTGTCGAATTTATTTCATTTTGGAAATCAACTTTTCCCCTCTAAGCATATTTTCAAATTTACAATTTACATGAATAATTTCAAATTACATGAATAATTTTCCTTTACGGATACGATTAACGAAGTATATGTATGTGCACCGCAGTAAGTAACAAAAAAAAAAAGAACAAAAAAAAAACAGGTCTACATATTATTGTAACTGTTATTTGTGACATTTGCGTATATATGTTATATACGTTATATGTGTGTGTACAAAATGGCAGAGCGCAAAGCAATTATTGTCAAGTAGGAAATATAAAGAAATACCTCTGCTAATAATTTCCTTCTGCAATATATTTTTTTTTTGCTTACTGTAATTGGCAAAAGCAACTTGCAAACACATATACATATTTAGATGCCAATTTTCTTTCACACATTCATTTAAATTACCGTTGCCAAAAAGATAAGACAGCTCTTAGACACTGAGGACCGTTGCGTATATGTAAACTGCTTATTAAATGGTGGAATTGTATTTATTTAGCTAAATAGGTATGTATGTGTATTAAAGAAACATGAGTACGTAATATAAATGCATATGTGTTAAATAAATATGTCGATAGAGCAGGTGATTTGTTCTTATGGCTTTCAAAGTTACTTTACTCGCAACTCATAATAAACTCAACTGCAAGGAATTAAACTTGGGTTGCGTGTTATTAAACATTTTTTTCTATTTTAGTTCGTATAATCAAACTGTGATAAAAATGTTCTAATTTTTGTTCTAAAAATTTAAAGGAAGACTAATAAAGTAAATGCAAAGGATTTGGTATTTTTAGATTTAACAAAAACAAATTGAAAGTCACCTACTGACTGAACTTTTTTTAACACCTTCGCATATATGTACGAGTGTATAATATTATTTTTGTTTATGCGTATTGCATATGTCTAGATATATATTTCATTAAATTAAGGTAAGCCCTTATTATAAAAATATCTTTTAAATTTTTACATATATAATATTTTCAAATCTTCCTAGTACTGAGCAATTGAATTTGTTACTGAAATATTTATTTACTACATAAGTATTCATAATGCAATCAATCACTTTACTTTAAGCGTTTGACTAGGAAAATATTTAATAAAAAAAATTATCATGAATTCATTTAAATGAAAAAAATTTGTTTAAATCAAGTGGAAATAATACTCAAAACTTGCCTGCAAAGATTTATTTTATTCTTTAAGGTAAACAAATGTTACACTATGATATGAGCATTTATTTGCAGAGAAATGCTTTGATAAATCGCTTTGAATGACGCTTCAAGCTCAACTTTTCTATAAGTGAATGAGTTAGAGAAATAAAGTAAATACTTTACGCTTCACTACAAAAATAAATAAATTTGTGAAAACGAAGGACTGAGCGTACATACATATGAGTGTAGCGTATTAGCTAATAATTTTCATCACTAGTTAAAATGAGTGTATTTTGATTTAAAATATTTAAAAAATGATTTATAATTATTTTCATTGCCTTAAAATATTATTAAAATCTTAAAATATTATTTAAAATTAAATAAATAATTAAATACACCAAAAACCGCAAACAGCAGTAAAATGTAATAGAAAATAAAATTACCAAAAGGTAGTCAGTTGGAAAATTGGCAAGCGAAAGATGAAGTCATAAATCATAAAAAAAAAAATTTATTTATGCAAACAACTTTTGAAAAATTAGCTCATTAAGTACAAAAACAAAAATCTTACAACTGCAAAAGTACAAAATACATACATAAATGAGAGTAAACAAAAATTATTATTCGCGCAAATTTTGTGAAGCGAAAAATTGATAAAAGTCTCATGAATACGCAACATGTCACCGCAAACCAGTCACGGCAGGCCTAATATAAGTCGAAAACAGCAGCAAAAAAAAAAAACAATGAAATTTTAACAATTTTGCTTGTGGTACACAAACCAGCTTAAGCGATGTCCTTTCTCATTTTATGCTGTTACACAAAAAAATCTTTGATAATCAGCGTACAAGTTAACAGTAAATAAACTTTGAAATGTCTACTTGTTGCTTAAGAAATAATAAATATAAATACATTTACTTTGCCACACAGGCTATTATATAAAAATTCTCATGTCCTTATTAAAGTGTCTTGGGCTTAGCTTGAGCTTAAGAGTTTTTCCCTGACCATATAGTTTAAGGCATTTGATACTAATCTACCTTGACAGCAGTGCACAGTGGTGAAGTTATTGTAATATTTTAACAAAATATGCAATACAAAGCTTTACAGATAAATTTTATAAATTTTTAAAAGATATTTCTACTAGTTTATAGTCACTGAAAATATTGTAACAAAGTATTGTTCTGCTAAAAATCTTGTTTTTTTTTGAAAATGTGTATCTCAAAAAGTTTGGTACAAAATTAAAAAATATAGAAAACTGAAACGTTTAATAAATTCTCAAATTTTTATGTAACTTAAAACAAAACTTAAGTATATTATAAAGTTTGCACCTTCGCATTAGCTCAGATTAAGTTGAGCTGGCTAACCTGGGCTAACTGTGTTTCACTAAGGCGATAATACATCTATCGTATTGTCAGACGCACTACATGCGACCAAGCTGCACTGCTACACTCCTAATGTATCTCAAGTGTGAAGAATATTGATGTTCCTTTTCGCGAATTGGAGTAGATCTTGTAGCTTTCCTGCGCCAATTAAGCATATCCTTTCTCTGCCGAACACTCACAGATTTGATACTCCACACATTTCCTGCATTTATTGTCCCCAGTCGTAGCTATATATTGGAAGCATCTGAGACAAAAAGTCAACGCCATGTTAATAGTCCTATAAGCAGCGTGGCCTCTTTTACAGTATTACACGTTTTCGTGATTCAGCAGCTCTTAGCTCGTTTCCAGCGTCTATTCGCCTGGCGAAGTAGTATTACTTCTTGATTTTGCTTCACTTTCTTGAAAGGAACTGGAAGGCTATCTCGTTACTTCAATGCCTGTATAGTCTTTCACCCTGTAAATGTGCAGTCTCTTATTTTCCAACAGTACTTGAATCCCCTTTTTACATAATGCCACCAAAGTTGACATTGTGCTGTATGAAATTAAGGTCTTTATGGCCGCTTGGCTTTTCATATAGGTGCGTAATCTTTTCCAGTGGTTCTGCCGACATTTTTATATCAAATATTTCGGTTTAAAGGTACTGAAATGGTTTGGTAGTTCTCCGTAGCCGTATTGTATGGTATGCGACACCATCTAGTTGAAACTACATATTTTCCGAGTCGTGTTCTTCAGTTGCAGAATAAAAAAAAGTCAGCTCCATACGACCATAACGCTCCGAATTGACAATGACTGTCTCACCGTTGTCGTTTTCAAAGATTTAAGATTCAATCACGCCTTCAGGTAGTAAATTTTTTGGACGCAATGAGCTCCCTTCCATTATTTCAGGAGTACAGAGCGCCTAATGCGAAAAGTATACTTATTTACGTATTTCCCGAGTAAGAAATGCGCCTCGTCGCTGAAAAACAGTTTGTTGTTCAAGCATCCAATCGAAGAATGTATAACGTAGTGGGCAGTAGACTTCAGTTATTGTGTGAGCTGAACTATAAATTTATGTCGTCCCATCTGCTGAGATCGTGAAGAAATGAACGCATTCGGATTTTCGGCTAAACCTTCACTTGCAGAGGGATATTTGAGGTAGAACGAGCAAAACGATATTACAATATGTGCACTTTTGCAGACCATGAAATGGATAACCCTAAAAAATGTTTTACCAAATTTTGAAATTAAATTTAACTCAATGTTTTTACTAGGTTTTCAAACTTTAGTTTATACTTTTTTTGGTATTAAAATGGTATTGTAAAAAATTATCGTTCAGAAATAAACTAATATTATACAAGTTTAAAAATTTCAGTTAATTTGCAACTAAAAATTATAATTATTTTTAATTCTGACGTAAATTAAGGGTTATAACATATTCTACAGAACTTTTTAAATAATCACTAAAAGATATTTCATCTATATATTTCTTAATCCATAATTCTTAAGAAACATCAAAAATACAGTTTATCAAAAATTTGAAAAACCAAATACATACATATGTGTATATCGGAGTAAAATTCCTTTAATAGAGATGAATGTTTTATATATTTCGAATTGGTACAATTTCAGTCAGAACTTTCTGAAACAAAACGATACCATTTACTGCTAGTTTAAATATTTACAACACAAAATTTTATGCTTTAAATCAAAGTGCTATTACTCAAACGATTGAGATTTTCAGATTTTATTTATATATTTTTTCTTATGAATTTTTATTGTTTGTGCACTTACACACATTGTCAATGAAGTTGTCATTTTTGTTGGCGTCTACTTATTTCAGATGTGTTAATTTTCTATCTGAACGAGCACTGAACGCCAACTTAATGTGAGGATTTGTTGAGAAAATATTACAAAGCGAATAAAATACTATTTATAAGTATTTTCCAATAACGTCGTTTCTCATACGCTTATCGTGAGTTCTCTTTGCTCATTATTCTTCTTCTACTACAGTTTAAAAATAAAACGAGATTATTCTCATCATAGGTTGCTTAGTATCTTTAATTTTTAAGTAACTTTTCTTCGAAATCCAAAAAACCGACAGAAACTGCATTCAAACTCTCGTTATGCTAATATAATTAACTAAAGAAACTAATAAACTTAATTCATTAATTTCTACAAAACACATGTAGAATAATGACTTTTAATAAAATTAAGCTGTTTAATAATCTTTCACCTAAAATTTACTTATCACGCAAATCCAATAACTACTTTTCCCAAATTATTGAAAATTTTATAATTGAAAAAGTACTTTATATTCAAGTAAATACAATAATAATACCAGTATAATTTAATTGTCAGCCAAAGGCAATCCGAGAAATCCTTTTATTTCCTTCATATAATTTAGCTACAATCAAACCTCTTACATACATATTTCCCTATCTTTAAAGTAAAAAGCTTAGATAGAATGGATATACTCGCAAAATAAATTCAATTTAGACAGTGTAGAATATTCTTCCCAAGAAACTCATTTTGTTACTAACACTGCACATTGTTGTTGTTATTTTATTCGCAAGCATAACAACCCAAAAGACTGAGTACATGAAACAAACACATATGAATTTACATAAGTGTTCATAGGTAGTTTCGTGTGGAAGTATACAAATGTGCTTATGGTGATCCATAGTGAAAATGGGCGTAAATGAAAACTCATTTTCGGGATAACTGAAAGGTGTTTACAATTTAAATACCAGATGCTAAGCATCTGTAAATGTACGTGCACTAAGGTGTTATTATTTTCACGGCTGATTCTTTTTTTAACTAAAGTGATCATGAAAATGTTTTAATTTTAGTTTATTTTATTTTATATTATATTATTTTATTTTTTATTTATTTTATTTTGTTTTATTTATATATTATTATATATTACTAAATTATATTCTGCTTTATTTCATTTTCTTTCATTTCTTTTTTTAAATTTTACCTTATTTAATTTAATTTTAACATATTTTTTTTATTTTTTATTTTTTTTATTTTATTATATTTTATTTACTTTCCGCTTTTTCTTTTGTTTTATTTTACTTTGATTTATTTTAGTCTAGTCTATTTTATTTTATACTTGCTTATTATATTATATTATATTTTTTCTGTTTATTTTAATTATTTTGTTTTAAATTGTTTTAATTTATTTTACTTTCAATTTGTTTATATTTTTATTTTCCTTTGAAATTTTAGTTATAGCTTATGTATTTTATTAAATTTGATTTATTTTTATTTCATTTAACATACACGTATTTTATTATATTTTAATTTATTTTATGTTATTTTATTTTATTTTATATTATTTTTGTTTATATTTTAATTAATTTATTTTTTCAATTTTATTATAGCTTACGTCTTTTATTTTTTTTATTTTGATTTATTTGATTTTACTTAGTCTAATTTAACTTTATTTTATTTTATTTAATTAATTTTTTTTATTTTACTTCATTTTATTTTTTCATTTATTTTGTTTAATATTTTTTATTGCTTTATGTTGTTTTATTTTCTTTACATTTTTAATTTTATTTTAATTTAGCTGATTTTATTTTCTTGCTTCTATTTTTTTTAATTTATCTTATTTTATTTTATTTAATTGCATTTATTATTAAATTTTTTGTTCCTATATTAATGTATATTTGATTTTCTTTCATTTCATTTTATTTTCAATTTGTGTATTTTGTATTTTATTTTCTCTTCAAATTTTAGTTTAAGTTTATGCATTTTATTAAATTTTATTTTATTTAAGTTTTTTATTTTAATTTATTTTATTTTACTTTATTTTATTTTATATTCGTTTATTATATTTAATTGTTTTTATTTATTTATTTTTATTTATTTTGGTTAACATTACTTTATTTTATTTTATTTTATTTTATTTGTAAAATTTAATTATAGTTGTATCTTTTATTTTATTTTGTTTTATTTAATTTTATTTGATTATATTTTATTTATATTTTTATTTTATTTTAATTTACTTTTTCATTTATTTAATTTTTTTTTGCTTTATATTATTTTCCTTTAATTTAACATATTTAATTTTTTTAATTTTGCTTGTTTTATTTTGTTTTCTCTTTATTCTACTATATTTTTTCACTTCTTTTCAATTTAATTTTAGTTTTTTATGACTTTTTTTTGGGTTTTAAATATACATATGTTATTGAGTCATATTATGGTTTTTATTTATTTTATTTTATTTTATACTATTAAAATTTTTATTTTTTCGTTCTTTTATAAATATTAAAAAATATATATTATATTTTATGTAGTCATGTTAGTTTGAATTGAATTAAAATTTGTTGAAAAACGCACACCCCAATGCATCTACTTTCGATTTAATATACAATAATATGTTGGAAGCTATTAATTTAAATTGCTACCTGAGTAACTCAGCGTTCTTTTTGACACGAATGTGCGATGCTTACCCATCTCTAGCTAATTCTAAAGTCTAGATAGACCTGCTGATAAGCTAATCACATCGTTAGTACATACACATGGATTTAAAATATATTTGTGTAACACCTTTCAAGTCTTTCCTCCACTTGTTGCCAGCCAAATTTACTTTGAATCTCAAAATTGGATTCCTTGTCATTCCCTGTCATGTGAGCACAAGTGTCACCAGTGAGTTGATTGCCTGACACTGAGTTGAGCTGCTGTTTTGCTTCGTTAGGTTTTAGTCGTCGTTCAACAGGTGGCGAAAAGGTAATTGACTTGCAACAGAGCGAGGGTTGAGAGTGGTTTTTAATTAATTTGTCAGTTACAATGCGGTTACGCTTTAGTGAGGTGTTTATTTTGATTTATCAAATTATATGTAAGAATTTATATTTGGCTAAAGGTTGTAGTGTTTTTGTGGTTGGTTTGTGGATCTGTGCAAATCTTAGAGGAAATGTAAGAATTGTATAAAGAAAAAGATGCGTGTGAAAATGGAATTTGTAGAATATTATTATATTAACTCAGTTGATTTCTGTGAAATTCTACTTTTAGTATGGATTCGCTTTACTAGTTAAGAAATATAAATAAGGCTATACTTAGGATTTTAAAACGCTTTGTATAGATATTTGAAGGAAATTGCAGAATAAGTATTAAGAATTATTTTTATCGCATTCCAATATAAATTTGCTTGCTGTAATAAATACTATTATTTTTTCGTATGAACAATATAAGGTAAATACTAATAAATTTTTCTTTATTTTTGTTTACAGATTAAGCTGAAAGAATTGGAAAGTTAAAATAATTACAAAAATGGGTAAGTTAATTTGTGGATGTTTTAGAGGTTTGTTATATGAGTTTGTCGTGAATGGCAAACGATTGGGTCAATATTGTGAACTTTTGTCCTTCTTTTTCTTTTATTTTTCTATATTTTTATAAGAAACCATTTACCTATAACTTTCCTACCAAATCTTTGACGTTAAACGGTGCCGGTGATGGAGATCGTGCGATGTAACTGAAACAGTCCAACTATTTTTTTTTTTTTTTATTTTTTGTGACTGTCTCTTCTATATAACCTAAAAAGTACCGAAGAAGTGGGAGGTTCCAAATTTTCGAAAAAAATTCGAACCTGCTCGACGCTCGGCCATTATAATTGCTCTAGCTCTTAAAATATATCGAATTGACCATTGAAATTTTCAAGTCATATTCTCGCATATCATTTGAATAGATTTAAGAAAAATTCATTTTTTAAAGCCTCTAAAGCAGACAACTGAGTTTACTCGTCTATGATCGCATAAGCAGTATATACCCCAGGAAGGAAGGAAAAAATTGGCGTTCTTCCTTGCTAATGGTTTGTGTGAATGTTATGTTGTCAGAGAGAATTAACGACTTACACGTAGAAGATGTGTATTTCGTCTATCACGCCATGATCAATTGGTGACGCGTTTTTTCACCATGGTGAATTGCAAAAAAAAAAAAAAAATACAGTTTATATTAAGCCGCCTCTGAACGGCTGATGGTTTTTTATGAGGAGCCTTTATTTCATGTCATAAATATACCCGGAGGGGTAGACATTCCCTACCAAGGGGCGTTCGCAATTATAAAATTTCCCGTAATATTTTATTTAAATTAATTTTCTATAACTTTTTGGATGTTAGTGCGACGCCAAGACTGGCAGGACATACCAGTTATCAATAACGCTTAAACTTAAATCTGTAGGAATTAATACCATTCAACAGGCTCCAAAACTATAACCAGTTTTTAAGCTAAAGTCTCAATTTTCTACAAACTGGTATGTCTCAACATTTAATTAGAACCAAAGGGACTTTCTCGTTAACTATCTATTATGACATTTCTCTTAGTACCCCAAATAATCAATTTCCCCATAGAAATAAGTACAGCTGAACAATTTTATTAAATAACAGCAATGATGTGTACACATTTGTGTTATTTTTTGCTATATAAGTTGTCAGAAATAAATTTATACGACACATTTGCTATCGCTGCAACTTGCTTATCGCCTCTTCGCACACAGAAGTATTTTTCTCATGGGGCTAATTTTCGCAAATTTTACCCACAAATTCTCACTCAAGCTGCCATAATTTGTTAATAAAATGCTTGAAACAATTTGCGTTCAAATTAAATGTTCTAAAACTAAATTGCACATGTTATCAGGAGACAAGTATAACCAACGGTAGATACACTACGACATACATATAGTTCATTAAATTTACCAGCGCGTGTACACAATTGTTAGGATATATTTAATATACACTAACAAATATAATGAACAAATAATGAGGGCGTAGACGTTGATGCATGACTTTTCGAAATAAAGTGTTGCTAAGATGAATGTTTGTGTGCAAATAACAGCGACTATAACTTTATGTTGGCAACGCCTGAAGCCAAAGTGTCCTTATAAGTACGTGAAAGGGAATTTGTTACTATACAAATGTTTGTGTTTGTTTTTGGTAGTGGCATGTAAATTGCAAAATATTTTGATCTAAGTCAATTACAAAATTAGATTTAACATTAAAAAATTTTTTATATACATATTAATATTATACATAGAAGGCTTTGTCCTGAATAAATGACGGATCAACCCATGGAAAGATAAGAATGGATTTTAGGGAATGAGGACTTGGCAACAATATATTCGAAAAAATTGATTTTATTTTTAAATCATTGGTTTCCACGAAATTTGATGAAAAAGTAGCATTTTTCTAGATTACTAGTAATAATACTTTCTTTTCCTGGGTCGATTTATTCAAAAAAATCTCATTTTCGCATAGCTTCATATAATATAATAATGTGGAAACATGTTCAAAAATATAGCTCTTTGCTTAAGTTAATATTCGGAGAACTTTTCGTTTCCGGAAGAGAATCTGAACCACTTTTGTTCGAAAACATCAGAATTCCGGTTAAGTTTGCTTGGTATTTGGTATACAGATAGAATTTTACATAGATTATTAAATGGAAAACTTTATTTCAGGAAGCTTTTGCACCATTCACGAGAAAAGAGTTAATGGAGGTGTTGACAGACTCCGTCCATTGGGAATCTGTGATATGATGCCGATTTTAGTTTTTAAAGTCAAGTAACCCCCTCTTGCCTGGCTTCTGGCTCAGCAGATATATGCAAGGGTGATGTACAGATGACATTAGTAGGTTTCCCGCTATAGTCCTTAGGGTACTATATTTAAAAGCTTGTAACTTCTTCATTTTCGTTTCACTAGTCCCTTTTGTCCAAATTGATGCAAGCAAAGTTTCTTTTTATTTTCCACAAATGCGTCCGGTGAGTGAATTATGAATTCTGTTGCTGCATTGTACTTTTGCGACGGTGTGAAGGAGTGTAGGCTGGTGAATTATGTTGTTGTAGCGGTTCACTAGCCTTGCTCAGGGACAGGCTAGTTATTCTTAGTCACCGAGGTCATCTAACAGGAGGTCCAGGAAACGAGCTGTTTCGACGGGTTCGGACCAGAAGGAGAGGTTGGGAGCATTTAAAGAGGTGGTTAGTGTCGCGCGGGGACTTATTACATGTGGGACTTACCTTGGGTATACGGGGATCGAGTCTGGATAAGTATGAGTTTAACTTGCTACCTAAGTTGCGCCAGTATTATGTGGGCCTCTCGAGCTCTTCGTCTGATATGGAGGATGGTGATTTAACCCCGAGTACGTCCTTGAAAGTGTTAACTGACTCCTGGTGAACGGCGCTCAGTACCTGCGGTAGCATTCCAATAGGAATTGCTTACATAACAAATCTTTATGCTTCTTAACTCATAGCATAGACGCTTCACTGTGCAAGTGATACTCAGGCGACATTAGAAGGTTTCCTGAGTGTAAGATGGCGGCGTTTTGGCAAGTCCCCGGTGCCCAGATCGCTGTTGTATAGATAACGACCGGCCGGCCAATTTCTTTGTAGGTTGCCAGCAAAGTTTCTTTGTCTTTACTCCAGGTGCTGCCGGCTAGCGCTTTTGAGTATTTTGTTGTAAAGTGAAGTTATATATGGTCAGAGTTTTGATGCCATCGACCTTCACATCTAAATCTGGCCTGTATTTCTTCATCGACTTTGTGAAAAGTGTATTTTGAATTGTCGTGCAGTGAAGTAGTGGGACAGATTGTCGAGATTTTAATTTTTTTTTATTTTTTGAAATAACCAGAAATCTCAAAATGCTACATCCTGGGATTATTTTGCTGGACGATCCCATAGATCGCAATTTCAGCAGTGTGGGATGGCACGTTGTCATGATGTAAAAAGTAGTGTCGCAAATCCTCTTTCTTCCTGTTTTCCAACAAATTTTTGAAAACCTTTGGTAAGCATTCTTCGGTGTACCATTTTTCACTTACCGTTCGACCCCTTTCCAGTGAAATAGCAGCTATGACTTTAAATCGGGTGAAGTAAACTGACGGCGTTACTTTGGTGCTTGATCTTCTATGTAGAAATGTCCGTTCTGGAATCTTTGGAATCACTTAGAAATAGTATTTAAAGGTGCTGCTATCGTTCCAAATGCAATTTGGCATCCACTTATTATTTGTATTGGCTGTAAATTACGCCGAAACCCGAAAAGAATCACAAGGCAAATTTCTGTTTGCATTGGTGGTGTAATTTCGTTTGACCTACCCTCAGTTATCTTGCGTTTTCTGGTCTCCATTCTACCCGATCGCTCTAAAATTTGAAAGGAAGACTAATGAAGTAATTTCAAAGGATTTCGTATTTTCAGATTTAAAAAAAATAAATTGGAAGTTACTGACTGATCAAACATTTGTTAATCCCTTCGTATACCACTTTTTTATAAATCGTACATTCTGTACGTTGTCTATTTATTTTTTATTCCGCTCTCACAACATAATCTAAGTAAATCTATAAATAAATTGCTAAATAGCGTTGTAATCCTTTGTGAGTTCATTGTGCAATAATATTCAGCTTTAATTTATGCACTAGTATATGCTTGGCAGGTAGCATCGATCCATTAGCATCACTAGTCGAGCATTAACCACATACGAGTGCACTCCTGATTTAACACAATTATCCTTACCTACATTTTCGTAGTCATGTCAACGCTAGCTATTCATCTCCATCAATTTTGCATAAATATTTATGATTTATTTATTTGATTCGTTGTTGATAGCGCAGTTGCCAGCATTTTCGCGCTAATATTCCCCACCAACCCACCCGCTTGTCAATCGCCATACTCAGGCTCTCTTGCTGCTCTTCATAGAATTATTAAATGCACGTTTGCGGTTGCTTTTACTGGCTGTAAGCCAATTTAATTTGATGCTATCGTGTGATCTATGCACAGTTTTGCACAAACTGACTCTTCAGCCGGTGTAAGGATGTTGAGCGTCTTCATTTTCATACACGAATGCGCGCATTCGTATCTATAAATCTGTGTTTATGTTTATTATTATGACTATCCGATTTTCCAGCTAATGCAATAAACTGTTGGTAAATCATTATAAATTCAATATTTGCAATCAAATTCGAGTAGCTTGATTATGTAAGAGTCTTGGTTTAATTTGCATATTTGAGTAGCGGAGTTTATTATAGAGAGTTTTGTAGGAAATTAAAGGGAATTTAGTGCATTTTCCACTGAATTTTGTGATTACTCAATTATTAATATTGATTTTAATGATGCGTGAATTTTTAAATATTAATTATTATTTAATTGAAATTTATTCAGATAATTTGCAAAGCAAATCAAAAAATTTAATTTGCTTAAATTTAAGGTACGGAATAACAATTTTAATGTCTTCCTCACGAAGATGTATTTTTTCTCCAAAAAATCACAAAAAAACTCCCAACTTCTTCTGCTTCTCAAATGAGAAGTCTACTGTTAGACAATCTTAAATTGAACCATAAGAATTATTTAGTAGTAAATCTATGAGAATTGAGACATGTGACTCTTGTTCATTTTCAACTCCGATTTAGACCAATTATCCCCTGGGTAGCCAAAAAATATCAATGAGGGACAAGCAGAATAGAACAGCCATTCTACTATCTTCTTTATTCGCTTAAAGAATGACAAATAGACGTTGGAAGGAACAAAGATAACTTTCAAGCTACATTCCTCGGCCTATTTGCAGAATGTAGTCGGATAAAAGCGTTTTCGAAAGTTGTAATTGGAATAAGCCTCCTCATACCAAGTTTTATTGAGAATATTGTGTGATGGATTAAAGTCCAAACCGATTATTTACCGTTATTTATGCTTCTTATTTCGTAAGCAAAGAACAACAAATAAACATAGAAATCTCACTTCTAAATCAACACTTCCGCCTACAAATCTTTTTGCTTTTCATGCGATCCGATTTTCAGTTACGTGCACCGGATGCAAGCTTAGCAGATTCAATACGACTGAGTGCGTGGGCTGTCATAAATATTTGTCAAAATTCAGACGTGAAGCTACGTGAAAATATGCCAACAGTTGATAACAAATTCCAATGTGTACACAAACATGGAAACAACTCAGATGCCTTTGGGCTGAATGGGTGTGTGTGGGTGTTTAATATGCCACGGGTGTCTGCCTGCATGGCTGTGTATGATTGGATAACACCTGAAGACTTTCACGTTCAACAATTTATTGACATTTGTAAAATTGTTTTCACATAGGTACTAAGTATTAGAGGAGGGGTAGAGAGGAGATTATAGGGGTTTTATTTTTCAAAAATGCAGCTTCGGTGTAGTTTAAATTTGTGATACTTCAAGAGCCAAACTTTAACAATATTATCTAATATTTTTCCTTATTCCAGACACATTCCGTATACGTCGTTCGTCGTTTTCACGTTTCGGTTCGGTGGGCAAACAGGAGCCACTCATCGTGGTCGAGGAATCACAGGTAGTGGAGGAGGATGATCGCGAAAGCTCAGGAACCCCATCGAATAAAGCTAGTTTGGATATTGATTCACCTGTAAATCCATATTTACTCTCACCATGGCGCGATCCACGCGAAGGACGCAAACATTCGCTGCCCTCACAGCAGGTCACCGAGGGTATCACAGCAAGTCAGGTGCGTCGTTTGTCAGAGCGCGGTGGCGAGGGCTCCGGTCCATCGCCCAAAGAGGCTGCATTCTTAGCCACACTCTCACAAGCGCCAGCACCATCTGGTCGACGTCATTCTGTTGTCACCATATCCAAAGTGCCAACAACATTATTTGGACGGTCACGTCGTGAATCGGTTGCCGCTTATCCAGCAGGTAGCAGGTGAGTTGGGGAAGGGGGTTGCTTGTTTGTTGTGTAGTGTTCTAATGCCACTATAATCTAACTGTTCAACCTTTTTTCCATCTCACCAGCCGTGCATTGAATTCACGTCGCGAAAGCAAAAGCTCAACTGGTCCTCCATCCACAGATCCCATTGGCAGTATACATAATCTACAACTGGACATAATGGATGACATTGTACAGTCGCGTAAGGCACGCATGAAACTCTGGAATACGAGCAGCGAAAAAGTGTGCGAGGTACAAACATTAGATGAAGTCGGCAGCGGCACACCGCAACGCTACACAAATCGTCGCTACTCGGAATGTGTATCGGGTGGCAACACACCAGCACCGAATATGCGACGCGCCTCCGAACATCCAGCCATCATCTCGCCATGTATTTTGCAACCGGGCAGCAATCGTTCCTCTACGAAACGCAAGAAGAGCGGCGGCCTACTAAGCACATCTATTTTCAGCACACTAACCTCGTCAGCCATTGAGATCAACAAATGTGAGGATCCCATACCGACGGTGGTGTTACCACCGTCATCGACTGCTAGCACCACCGGTGACACTGCAAAAACAAAAACAACTACTAGCGGTGGCTTAACAGCAACCGCAGGCACATCGGCTAGTAGTAGCTCTACTTCTAATCTGCTCGATCCCAATGCCGGTCGCTCCACGCGCTCAAACAGTTTCGATGTTTCGATACTGAATAATGCCAAACAGCTGGTAAGCAATGCCCAAGACAATAGTTCCGCAGCACTATCCGGTTGGTTTGAGAAACGTCATCAGCCGATGGCACGCAAAAAGAGCATACGCAGCAAAAGCACTGCAATGGCACTATCCGAAGATATGCTAAAGCGTCTACAAGCGAAGGATGTGCTACGCGAGAGCAAACCGAAATTGGTGCCGCGTAGTAAGCAGAAAAGTTGGACAGACACCACCAAAGGTACCATAGTCGATGCAACTGTCATTGGTTCGGCTATAGAGGGTTTCCTACGTAAGGGCTCCGTCTCAGGTCCGTCAGGTAGTACAGGTAGCACGCCGAAGAGTGGTAGCACTAAATCGGGTGGTGGTCTTCTATCAAAGGAATCGGGTAAACGTAGTGGACGCAGCGCACAGAGCCAAGCAACAAATGCGGTGCGTTCGACATTGAATTGGTTCGGCAAAGCGGATGAAGACGACTCGAAGGATACATGCGAAGCGTCGCTCTGTTCAACGTTAAAAGATTTATTCGTTAAATAATTAGCAGTGCGACGGCTGTTCAAGTAAGTCAAAAACGTTAAAATTACGGCAAGTGTTGGTTAATTCCATGTGTGATATTTGTTGGGATTGAGGATAATGAAAAATAGAACAATACACGTACGTACATAGATTTATAGCTATTATAATGTTTGATTTTTTCTATTGTAATAAAAGTATTAAATGCTGACTAATTTTGTATAAAATAATTAACAGACATTTAGAGTCTGAAGTACCTTCCGGTTCCTGTGTATAGCAGATAGAAAAAAAAACAAATAACAATGTATACATACTTATATATATATGTATAATATGTGTTAAATTATACATAATATTTACAGCGTTTAAAAACTTTTAAAATTAAGTCAAATTAAACATTAGTAAATAAATAAATTAAAGGTAAATTAAAATATTTACTTAAGAGACAAATGAAGTCAAACAACAAAAAAAAAATATATATATATACCTATAGTATGTGTAAAGGTACAACACGTAAGTATGTTTAAAAATAGCATTTAAAAATGTATGGTGAATGTACAATACATATATTCCTTCATAACACACAATCATAAATATATTTATATCCTTAAAATATTATTTTTTGCACCAAACATTTATGATAATTATTACGTTGATGATATAACCCTGATTCTGATAACATTCTAAAATTTTTAAAATAATTTTATCGCACATCTTTTAAAAATATTTTTAATTAAATTTCAAATTCTAAAACACTGTAAACACTGTACTGCGGCTTTCTGTATTTTTACCAATTTCCAGCTTAAAGTACCGTGTTAGAATAAGTCGGTCAAATATCTATAAAATCTAAAAAAAAAAATATTCTCCTCTATATAAATTATTTTGATTATGATAATTTAATTAATTAAAGAAATTAATAGATTATTACTTTGACGATTTTTAGTGTTATTAACCTTCCATATTTATTTGTATTTAACTAATGTTTAGCTGTTATAAGTAACTGATATGTTTTTCCTAATTAACAATAATTATTGTTTTTCATATCTGTAACAAAACATAGGAAGTGCATACATACATATGTAAAATTACTGTACTTTTAGAAATACGTTAGTTCTTACCGATGCTTTCTACCTTTCATACCTCTTCTTTTCATTTCATTTTAGGAAAAACGTAATATATTAGATATACATATGTATGTGTCTCGATGTGAGTTAAATAAATTAATTTCCTTTATTTAATTTTTCTAAAAAACACAGTAAGAGAAAATAAATAAAAAAATGTTAATACAAGTGCGTAAAAGATATTTAAAAATAAAAACAAAATCATTAAGTGACCAACAGTGCTCATGGAGAGATATAATGACTGCAAAATCAATAAACAAATATGAACAAAAATAAACTTAAAATGCAATAAAAATAAAGTTTATTCAAAACAAATCTTGATATGCAATGCAATGACAAAAGTGCTAGAAAAATTTTACATTTCAAATTTGTATGTATGTACAACCGTTTGCGAAATTCCATGTTTTCTACATTTTTGCCTTTTAAAAAGTTTGTTAAATAAATGTTTAAAATAAATTAATGAATACATTTTTCATAGATGTGATGTTTAAATGTTTTTTCCTTAATGTAAAAGCAATGCAAACTTTTTCTCTGTAAAATTTACATACATTATATATTATATAAAAATATGTATGTATGTGTGTGAGCAGCTAGAAAGGAAAAGACACCTCCTGCACTTGTTATTATGTTGTGGATATTAAAAGTTGATGTTGGAGTGTATGAGTACTCGTGTGGCACGAGATAAATTAACAAATCATAACAAATTAATAAAAAATATTATCTTTTGCTGGTTCTATCATTTGAATCAATTTATAAATATTTATAAACAAAAAAAATTATATAAATAGTAAATTAAATGTTGCTATTGTATTTATTTCCAACTAAATTTGAAGAGAAGCAATGAAAACGATATAAAAGAATTATCTATAGAAAAAAAGATAATTAATTAATGAATATAATATACACAACTCTTTAACAGTAATTTGTTTAAGATATTGACGGCAATTTATTTAATGATATTTAAATTGTTTTCTAAATAAAATAAAAAAACACGTGTAAACACAGCACACACCTGGAAGTGTCATATAATAAAAATTACATAAATCAAATTAATGCGCATTAAATCCAATCAATTGCAATACAAAGTTAACTCAATCGTTATGCGCAAATAAATAGAAAAATTGTTGATATTCATTAAATTTAAAATAGAAATAAGTGAAAAAAATATTTGCCAAAATAAAAAAATTAAAACTAAAATAGAAAATATTTCCAAAAAAACCAAGTAAATTAATTTCATATATGCATGGCGTAAAAAATTTAATTTTGGAAAATATATGTACATAGACATATAAAGTATAAAAAGCTATATGTATAAATACAGACCACAAAAATCATACACGTTAATAAATATTAACACAAAAAATATTCCTCTAACATATTGACATGTACATAGCAAACAAATAAAAACTCAAATAGTTATATTAAGGAGCTATTGCACACACTTTAACCATATGTACATATGTATGAGTATAAATGCAAATACAAACTAGCTGGTCTTGCCTCTATAAAATATTGAAAATTCTCAAACAAATCAATAAGGACAATACTAAATATTTATGTTTTATATATAAACTGTTACTAGAAACGATATATCGATACTATTTACAAAAGTATGAACCAACAAACAGATATAAACTAAGAAGTTAAAACAACACATTGAAACTATGGTATATGTATTGTACTATCCATATTTTTTTGCAGTTTTTCTGAATTTTTTCTCACTTTCTATTTTTTTAAATTTTTTCCAATTTTTGTTTCATTTAAAACATTTTAAAAAGTTCCTTTCGGCGGAAATTTTCCATAATCAAATAATTTATAGCACTACACTGCGTATACGCAACCTACTTTTTTTACTTTGGACAAATTTCTATTTTGGTTCACTAGTATTTGGATTTAATTGGAAAATTCTTGCGGTCGTGGAATATGCAATCCGTTATTCCATTAAATTCTAAAAAAAATCATTAGCATTTCTATAAAATCCTAATTTAAATCACCACACAAAATGAATGTATACTCTTAAATGGAATTCTAAATGTAACTATTTTGAATGTTGATATGTAACATGCACAAACATGGGTAACAGAATAATTATTTATGCAATTTGCAAATATACAATCAATATTTAATATATACTAATAGACAATAGCCTAAAATAATATTAAGAAACAGAAATTTATTCATAGAATGAGGAGAAAAAGCAAATTGTTAAAATAAGAAAAAATAAAATACATATAGGTGTTATATAATGTTGTAACAGAAATAAATATAGATGAAAAATCATATAAAACATATTTCAATGCAAAAATATGTAATAACTATGTATTGAGTGTGTAGTGAGTAATAATAAAGAAAACACTTCTTAAAATTAATGTAAATATGGCAAGGAATACAGTGAAAACAAAATATTGAATACAAAATGAAAAAAAAAAAATCAAAAACAAATAAATATGTGAGTTAAATTCAAATACTTGTGGGCGTGTATTCATAAAAGTTATTAATTAAATTTATGCGAATAAAATTTTGCTTTTTGGGGGAAAACGGAAAATACGCATAAATAGTTCATAATAAAAACAATTATGTAAATATAGTATATACAAACATAAATCATATATGCTTTGTTTCAATGTGAGTACTTTGAAGGCATTGAAAAATTAAAATCGAAATACAAAGCAAATTAAAAGCAAATTTAATTAAATTAAAATTTAAGCGTGTAGCTCAATTAAAAATCACAAAAACTACATACGACTTTAAAATGTTATTAACAAAACTAAGCACACAAAATATAAAATATATGAAAATTAAAACAGAGAATAGAAATAAAATTAAAAATATACCTACATACATAAACAACGTGTATCTGTGAGTAATAAGTATTCGCAAAAATACGAAAGCATTTGTTGTTTCTGTATTGATAAAAGAGCATACTTCTTCTCTTAGACAAATCGTACTTGAATTTCATTTAAATATATATGTATATACCTACATACTATTTTTATTATTATTTCATTATTTTTTATAATTTTTTTAAGCAACACCATAATAAATAAATATGTAAATAGCGAGTACTTAAATTCAAATAATATAATATACATATAATAAAAATTAATAGTTATAATTATTTGGTATGTAATCAAAATTATTTTAGTAATTAAATGATGTACATAAATATATAAATATTCGTACTTTACTTTGTGAATGTGTAATAAAAAAAAATGTGTTTTTAATTTCAATCGGAAAGTGTGAGTATGAAAGTTATTTAAGTTTAGATTTACAATTTTTTTGGATGCTAATTTACTCGCATCTGCTAATTATAATTCCAGTCTGGATCATCTACCGCGTATTACCTTTGAATCCAAAGTAGGCTACTACAATAATTAGGTCAATCGATTTTTACAGGCTTCATTTGAGGCCAATTTTTCAGCAGCGAAATCTTACGCCATAGACAGGAACATATGGTTCTCACTTGGTACAAGGTCCGGACTTTCAAATGAATGCATGAAAACCTTCCATCCAAGGTCTCGGAGCTTTTGGAGAGCCACTATCGAAGTGAGGTCTAGCATTATTCTGATAAGATACAATTGTTGGTCAAAACTAAGCTGGGTGATTGCTTCCTTCGGACTGACGAATTAAGAGTTTCGCCGCAAAGGAGCAGTTCTTAGTGGATTATTCCTTGTCAATCTCACCAAATAAACAATAAAACCGCCAAATCTAACTTGAAGGCCATTTGTGATGGCTCACTGACTTTCCACTAAAACCGTTTTCAAATCACCTTGCTGTCACCAGTCACCATCTGATTTATAAATTGGTCGAATTTGTTACAATTCAGCAGCGATAGCGCAGAAGGAAATTCGTTACATGCGGTGTTTTCTCGTTAACTCATGTGGCACCCATACATCGAACTTCTTGGTGTACACAGCCTTTTTCTGTTTTTTGTGCAATGATTAACAGGGTTCGCTAGGTCCAAAATAATTAATGCGCCACACAGAGATTCAAGTAGAAGTACTTTTTTCAATACCCTTTTTTTGACAGATCACGCTTGAGTCCTGACTTCATTGTTGTTTCATATTTTCATATTTTTGTTCAATATTGTTTGACATTTCATCATGGAGAGACTTACACCTGAACAATGTTTACAAATCGTTCAACTTTATTTCGAAAATTCACGTGCTGTAAAGAATGTGTTTCACGCGCTTCGCTCAACTTACGTGTATGGTCAACATAATCGGCTTATTGAGCATACTATTTGCAATACCACCACCCTTAATATTCGACCGAATACGTATAGACCACGACCAGCACGCAGTGAAGAAAATATAGCGTCCGTCGCTGAGAGTGAAACTATGGGCGGGGTTCACTCTATGGGCTCTTGAAAAGTTTTAAGAAGAGTTTCAGCGATTAAATAAGCAAAATCACCGCATTTGAGACGAAGCGCAACCTAAAGAGATTGAAGAGCCATCATTTCATTAGGAAAAAACAAAGGTTTGATGTAGTTTGTGGGCTGGTGGATTCATAGATTCACATTTCTTCAAAAATGTTGCAGACGAGAACGTAACCGTCAATGGCGACTTTTATCGTGCACGTGATATCGGCGACATTAGGTTTTAACAAGATGGTGCCACTTCTCACACATCTTTTTAATCAATGGATTTATTAAGATAACATTTCGGTGAGCAGATAGTTTCACGTTTTGGGCCGGTCGATTGGCCACCAAGACCATGTGATTTCACACCGTTAAACTAATCAAAAATCCATGCGTATAGTCTCGCTTCAATTCAGGAACAGAACATCAAAGAGTGTACAAAAACCGGACTCAACAGATGGACCATCTGAAACGTAGCTGTGGCCAAAATTTTAAATAACTAATTTTCAAAAAATAAATGCCAAGAATGTTATTTCGAATGCACATTGGGCCAGCGAGCCGATTTTTCGACGAAAATTAAAGTTTAAAGCTTGAAATTTCGTACATATGATAGTGTCGATGCATATAAAAACATATCCAAGTTTCAGACCGATCTGACCACGCCTTCCCTAGCCGCCCATATGAGATAGGTTTCCTCTTATTCTTAATTGTACGGTAATTAATAATGCTAGCACTCGTTAAATTCAGCAAATGTTTTTAATTAATTTTTATTAACACATAACCTTAATATTAATAACTAAAAAATAACAATGCATTTAAAATGACTATAAATAAGTATTTTACATTTAAAAATGTTCATAAAAGTCGTGTTCTACATCAATATTTATTGAAAACGGATTTTCAGAGTCAGAATCTGAATCACTATCACTATTGTTAGCATCAAAATCGGGAACATTGTTATTATTGTTCATGTTAACAAAATTTAGCAAGTTTGGTGTTTTCAAAAGTTCGATTACGTCTGCTGGTAGGGGTAGTTTATTTTGCTGGCCCAATCTTTTTGTTAGATAGATGCTCGACACAAGAGGATCTGAGGAATCCATTGCTCTGTGGAAAATGTCTGCCATGTCGTTCTGCCGTGTACTCTTTCGAGCATGTAACCTCCTGTCACTCTTATAGTATTTGTTGCGAGCCTCTGAGGCGTTTTCGCCAAGAACACCTAATGGAAGGAATGATGCTTCTATTATTTGGTAGCCGTGCATTAACACTTTATGGACCGTTGCCGACATTGGAAGCCATGGATACAAGGACATATATCGAGTTATGGTTTTTTGGCAATATTTTTTAAATTGTGTTGGATCAATTGGTCGGTCACAAGAAATAGCAATTAAAATATTGCTAAAATATGCAATGAGGAATTCATCAAGACCTAAAATTTCAGCTAATAGCTTAGGTTGTGCAAACGCCCTCCTTGCTGTATTACCATCGTTGGTATTACCATTGCCATTCTGCTTAGGCTTATCCACAGCATTCCACATCTGCTTCTGAATCGTCTTTTTTTTGTTTCCTCATTTCTTCTTTTCCATTTTCATCTCTCACTTGCCATTTTTTAAGATTCAGTCTATATGCAATTTTAAGAATGAATTCAAAAAATCGAATCCAGGCATGTAGAGGACTTATGCCATATTTTAATGCTTCATGTCTTGGCTTAAATTTTGGTGAGTCCATTTTAGCATTATCCAAGAAGTCTTTTGGACTCGCTCCACATATCGAACACAATTGGCAAGATTTAGTTTCAGTCAAAATGTTTAAAACTTTTCCAAAGTATCATTTGAAGATCATATTCAACTGAAATTGATTTTCTATTTACAACGGTGCAGACATATGAAGACAAACCTTTTATTTGATTATCCAATTTTTTTTTCTCAGCAAGAATATGGTCTTTTGTCTCTTTAACAAGCTTGACTGGTCTACAAAATCTAATCGACTGAGGAGTACGATTCATCCAAAATACATTTCCAATATGGTCCATTAATTTTAGGGGGATTATTGTTGTCGCAAAAAGCGAGTCGTCAGAAAGCAATGAATCACATCCAAAAAAGTGTTGCTTATAGCTGCTTTGTCCGGTTGTTCCTTCAAATCCATAGCTTACAATAAGGGTCAGACTTAAAGTATTGCCAAGCTGCTCAAATAAATCGTCTTGCATTTGAATTATACGGCAACTAGTGTGGTCTAAAAGACTTTGCAGCGGGACTTCAGCAACTGACTCGGTTACATTAATATCAAAAGGTCTACATTTTAACTTCTCTTCTCTCACTTTGTTGTAAGCAGGTAAAAGTTCACAAGATCGAGAAATGCTAAGCCCGCGAAAGTTGATGTATTGACTTTTACTCAATGAATTTTCAAGCAGATATGCTAAAGCCTCATCCTCCGTTAGTCGAACCGAGTCATTTTTCTGAGTAAAAAGATTTTTTCTAGCCTAAAAAATTTGCCAAATTCTTTTGTATGTAAAGGTGAAAGCTTCTCACTTTGGTGTTGATTTCATCCTTTTTCTCCGTGCTTGAGTCGAATTCTTTCAGTCCATCATAAATCCAACTCGAAACGGAAGATGCGCTACGATTGTTTTGTATGTAGGTATCAAGCAGTTGCTCATAGGCGAACTCAACCACAGCTGTAATATTAAGGATTATACACATCGGAGCAAAAAGGAGCAAAAAAGATTTTTTAAATTAGTTTATATACACTTTGCACTATAATGACACAAATTGGCACAAAATTAGTTATACTCCACAAAAGACGGGTTGGCAGGTTAGCTTTTTTCTACTTTTGGACAACACGAATAAACGCACACAAAAAACACATTAACAAACATGAACGAAATTTTTTTTAATACAAATATTCTACATACCTTGGTCCTTCTTTTCTATAATTTTTGTGAAAATTGCTTAAACCACAAAAATTTTGGCACACTCGCAAGTCAACAAAATTTTTCCTGCGCTTTTTAGTTTCGCACGCATGCAATCAAACAGCTGACTTAGAAGGGCTGCCAAAATTTCAGGGATGCATCAAAACATCTAAAATCTTTTGATTCATTTTAGTCGAGGTATATACTATTCAAATTTTATTATTAAAACAGGTTTACTTTCTATGAAAAATTTGAATTTTCGTCGAAAGATCGGCTCGCTGGCCCAATGTGGAATGGTAGTGGGAATGTTTAGCTAACTTTTTCCATTAATGGTTTCAGCCGATTTTGGAAACTCATAATACAGCACGTCCTTTTGATCTCACCAAATACAGCGAATTACCTTGGCCACAAGGATATTTGGATACCGTTGATTTTGCTAGTTGGCTAGGCTTCACATATGACTTTTAGCGCTTATTGTTGTTATAATGGATCTATGATTAGAATATTTTGAGGATATATACGATAAAATTTTCTCATATCGTGTATTTAATCGTATAATTCGATAATTTTAAGCTCCTATGTGTATATAATTCATCATATTCAGTTTTGATGCGCCTCTTGATGTTTTTCCAACAAATAGAGGAACTTACAGTTTATTCTAAGCTGCCTCCGAACGGCTTATGAAATTTTATGAGGAGCGTTTATTTCAGGTCATATAATAACGTTTCTAAACTAATATTCCACAGCCAAAACTGTGTTAGAATTATAATATTTTTTAAGCGAATTCAAGTGGATTTTACATAATTGAACATTTTCATTACTTTTTAAGTTCCTTAGAGCAGCTAATAATAATAATAATAATATAATATGCAATTTCAACGCTGCACAGCTTTGTTGCTTAAAGTTTGAAAGTCAATCGCTGAGCACACCAATAGTGTAACTAATTCACTGCTAAGACAAAAGAGTAAATATCTCCTTAAGGTACGAAATAGTTATTTGTATAAATGAGTAATGTCATTTGATGGTATTAATGATGGTGTCTTTGTTTAAACTAAGATCAAAGCTCTCTGCTCAACAAAATTTTCCACTTACTTGCCTTTAATGTTGACTACTTAAGCAAATATTTATGCTTCTTCTATGTATTTGTTTCAACTATTAAATGGCAATAATTTAATTTAATTTCAACAATGGCAAGGTGAATAAGAATCATTGAAAACAGTTGAGCAATGAAATCGTAACATAATATCATTATAGGATAGTGAGTTGAGCTGACAATTGAACTAATTATGGAGTGGAAATACTTATGAGGGGAAATGTGAAATTATGTTGACTTGTATGAAAGGTTAAGTGATGGCATTTATGAATTGAAGATAGCACACTCAAATTCCAATTATCAGAGATAATAACCTACACAGAAGGCATTGCAGGCATTTTATCAGTTAGTCTATATTGTATCGATTGGCCACTTACCCTTTGGCTTTCACTGATTTATGCAAAAGTATATATCAAAGCGTTAGGTAGTTAAGAGTTTTAACTCTTCTTAATTTATCTGAAAATGTGTTTGGATTCTTTTATACATTCTGCAGTGCATCACCACCAGCTCTTCTTTCATCAATTATTTCTCTATCGGCCGGTTGCTTGAAGAGAGAGTGAGAAACCTCGTCAGCAATGTCTTAAGCTTGCAGTTTTTCATTTATAAATAAGGTAAATAAGGTTAAACTGGTGGCCACATAAGCCCAGTTGAAAGCATTGCGTACAAACACTCGCACCGCCAGGGTTCGAGTGCTGCTCTGACTAAACATCTAAAATTATAGAAAATAAATTTTTCTAATTTCGGTCGAACCTCGGCAGGCAATGTCAAGTGGATTTCTGACATGAAATAAAGGATCCCTACAATAATCCATTGGCCGTTCGGGGGCGGCTCAGAATAAACTGTAGGTCCCTTCATTTGTTAGAAAAACATCTAGTCGCATATCACAAATTCGATCGCTTTGGCGTTTACAAAGCGTCATATATAAATATATATGACGTATACATATAAATAAAGTGGTTTATCATTTTGTATTAGAAATATTTTTAATTAAGAAATCAGTCGATCTACTTCACGGAAAGACAAAATTTTAATAAAGAGCTCTAAAGTTATTAAAGATTCTCTAGCCACATTTATTTGAAAACAAGTTCCTACTTTATATAGTTCTCAGCTCTTCTTTTAATGTTACATAAGCAGCTTCTTGATCCTTCTGGCCAAGTATGCGCCACAGCTGGGTGCACTCGTGTTTTTTTTTCAAACAAATTTTATTTACTTAAAAAATATATTTATAAATCAAGGTTTTTGTATCAATATTAATTGAATTTTTTTTTTAAATGACAGCTCTTAAAATTGCTGCTGAAACACGTCCCCTTTGTTGGTATGTGACACGATAACCAAACCAACACGGTTTCTTATTCGGTATCACATTGACTATGGCCGGACCTACTATACAATAAAACATTTTCACCAAAAAAAAAAAAAAAAAAAAGGCGGACTTACTAATTTTTTACCCTTTTTTCAATTTTAATTGTATAATAATTTTTTTTTTTAATATTATAGAATTAAAATAGCGTTTAGTTCATGTTAATAAGTTCAGTAGGTTCTAAATAAGAGTGTCACCCAGTTGACAAAACGTGGTGTCGAGAAAAAAGCGATTTAAATATTTGTTCGTCCGGATTTACCGCTCCGCTCTCCCCTCTTCTATACTTACTTCTTGGTCTTGTAGACCTTCGGGTTTAATTCTATATTATTTTTAAGAGTATTTTCAAGCAATTTACAGAAAAGGTAAAATTTAGATTTTTTTTAAATTTTCTAGAGGAATCTGGCCTTAATGTATTAAAGATGCTCTAATCGGTCACTGACTGATAAGCGATGAAAAAGTGAAGCTGAAAATCTATCTTTAACGTCATTTGAAATTTTTATAAGCACCTATTATTTTGCCTTGCCCTGCCGAGAGGCGACCAAAGTTAGAGAACAACTTTTTCTGTAAATTTTGTTAAAATTTCTGTAGATGTTGATCTGGCTTGAGATTTAGCACACAACGCTTTGCTTTTCCTTAAATTACAATACATATAATTCATAGAAATCTAGGAATAGCTGCACATAGCAATAGTTTGAGTGCTTTTCTGCGGTTTTGATAAACACTACACTAACGACAACTCAACGAAGTTAAGCAACTTTTACTTTGCCACAATACCAAAAGGTCAGCGTGTGCGTTTCTTTTCTGCACAAGTGCACGCACAATATACGCATTTAATATTAGAAAGAAGAAGAAAAAATAAACACTGCTTGCTAAAGTTTCCATTTCCTGTGGTGTCTCACCTGTCAATGTATTGCAAGTGCAAAGCAAATGTATACTTCCTGTAATGTACAAAGGTTGGTATGCGTGTGCGTGTGTGACTGTGCAACTTATAGCAAAAATGTATATGTATGTACTTTACTCAACTGCATTGTCAAAATCATACGAAGCACGTACACTGCATTGCAGTGACTGTTTTTGCTTGTATATATATATATATATGTATGTGTGCGTGTGCTTGCGCTTGTTTGTGTGTGTTTTAAATGTGCGTCAAATAACCGCAAAATTAATGAGTTTCGAGTGCATGGAGGTTGGAGATTTTCAGCAAAACAATTTTGTGTGACAAAAACTTTTCCAAGGACAATCAAAAGCAACGACTCTCGCTGTTCATAATATTCTTGCGTAGAAGTAGGTGGGTCAGTTTTAATGGGTTTTCGTTGCAAAGTTAACTAAGATTGGAAGACACCCACAGTCGACTTTAACTTAACTTAGATGCACTAACTCAGTAAATGTAGTTTTACTTCTAATTTTAAAGTTAGTATAATGTGAATTATGTGGGTTAAAAAACAAACTACTGTGACAACTCTCAACTACTGAGATTAATTAAAGGTGGTAATTTTACAAGGGAATCTTGTGAAGATAAACTTAAAGAGACTCGCAAATTGGAAAAGAAGGAAATCCATTAACACTTATTTCACTTTGCTATTCTTTTAGTGTATTTTTTTTACCGATCTCAATCAAGTATTAGTCTGAAAGTTGAATTTTATTTTTCAGTTATTTCCTCTATAGCTTCTTATGATTAGATTTTTATGACAAAGCAAAATCCGGAGTCGACTTCATACTCGGCAATAATGTCTAAGGGCAACCACAGAGTGCGTGCTGAAGCCAAGTCGATCATAAAGTTAATTCCTAAAAGGCGCACAATGGGTTCGAAATACGCAAATTAGAGCAAAAATTAAAGTAGCAGACAGGACATTTTTTGCTAATGTTTCTTATTTAATTTACATTTATAATGCCAGACCCAGTTATAAAATATTTTGTGGTTGTTAATAAAGATAAAATTAATAATAAACGCTGGTTTCTAAGATTTGTTTATGTAAATATATACGGTGATTTTTTGACGATCTTAACCT
This sequence comes from Ceratitis rosa, assembly GCA_037013455.1. Classification (NCBI taxonomy): domain Eukaryota; kingdom Metazoa; phylum Arthropoda; class Insecta; order Diptera; family Tephritidae; genus Ceratitis; species Ceratitis rosa. The sequence goes on from JAWMAG010000054.1 coordinate 8,394,957, forward strand.
CAAATTTTATATGTAAGAAGGATATATAATATAGTCTTCCGATTCCGATGGTTTTCAGTGTAAATATTCTAATTTTAACTAATCTATGTAGAATATCAAATTTAGTGATCTTCCATATTTTTTTGGCGAATTTATAACCCAAAATCTAAAAGACGGTCATTAATTATGTATAATATAAAGTAGCAAATGATCAATACACAATAAACATACTTATTTTTACCAAATTTGGTTGAAATATCTCCAAAAATAACGGAGTAGTTTACGTCTAAACGGACGGAAATACAGGCAAAGGCACAGCCGGTATAAATATTGTTGGATGTTCCTCTTACCATATACTTCATATTAAACTAAATACCATACAATAGAAGAAGTTAATCGTTAAGTTTTACTAGAAAATAAAATAAATTCGTATTAATTTTTAAAAAGTCTTTCTAGGAAAAATTGTCTCCTTTATTGAAGAAATCTGCAAAAATTAAGTTACCATAAAAAGGTTTTCACATGTCATGGACTTTGATAAGTATAGTATTTTGTATGTTCAATAAAAAAATAACCTCAATCAGTTGGAAAACGTTCAATATAAATTACAGCATAAAATAAGCAATGTGTTTTAAGCACTTTTACCGCATTGAGGAGCGCTGAAAAATATTTAATCTCTAATACATAAAGAATATATTAATTATACCAACTTTTTTTTAAGGAGAATATATTATATTAAGCAGGAACGAAATAAGAACTGCAGTTTTAAATATCTTTCCGTTCATTATTTATAAATCTATTTAGTATTTTTTATGGATTTTTCGAACTCCTACCCAGACAAAAAATGAAGTTCTAAGCTCACCACACTAAAACTGTTTCAGATTAATTACTTTTATTGGTGGTTAATTATATTATATTTACTTAAAATTCACTTCAAATTTAGTACTTTCGTTGAGTTAACCATTGTGCTCTCAACAACAATAGAGACTCTTTACGCTCTTTTTTGGTGAATGGATGGAGCACTTGGAGTAAGTAACTAACTTAAAAAATATCATTGCATTTCGATTGTAGAGTTGAGTTGAGTTGATGCGCCTGCTGGCACCATCAGCGCATTTAGGCCAATAGGCCCATTGTGATACCACTGTGAGGCTCCTGTGTTCATCTTCTCAAACTATCGAACCATTTCGTATGACTCACAAAGGCAGCTAGATTTCCAATTTATGCTGAGGTTAGCTCAGCGAGACAGTAGAACAGCTCTTTCCGATGAATTTGTGTCATACAGACTTCAGGGCTGGGCAGTAAAACCAGCAAAAATGTCAGCCCGAAAACCGAGCTCTACAAGTCACCCATCATTCCCGTCCTGCTACATGCTGCGGAGGTGTGGACGATGACAACAGCTGACGAGTCGACGTTGGGAGTTACTGAGATAAAGGTCTTGCGTAAGATTTATGGTACTCTGCAAGTTGGGAACGGCGAATCTCACAGTCGATTGTGCGATGAGTGGTACAAGATATACGGCGACATTGACATGGTTCAGCGAATCAAAAGACAGTGATTACGCTGGCGAGGTCAAGTCGAAAGTTCCAAAATTTGATATCTTAAAAAAATAGTTTCAGTGCTTACAGTATAACATATGGATAAATTTAGAAACAGTTTAAGATCGTATTCATTAAAAAAAGTATACGTCAGCATTTCATATCATTCATATGGCTGCTGGAACTGATCTGGCAGTAATTTACTTTCTCTTGTCTGTCGATTTAATTTTTCAACGAAGCTTAGAACTACTACAGTTGGAAGGCCAATTTAAATATGGTTTTTTATGTCATGAATCATCTCTGGTTGGGTAGCTTGGCACTTATTCCTAACGACTTCTCACAATCAAAATAATTCAAGTAGTCAAATCGCAGTTGCAAGGCAGTTACTTATCATCAATATGTAATTTGGCTAATGAAAATTTGCTTGCAGTTGCGTTTGAAGACTGACATTTTTGAATATTGAGTAAAAAATTATAAATTCGAATTAGTTCAAAACACCGATATTGTTTTTTTAAGGAAGGAGACCAGATACCAAACTATTTGAAGTTTAATTAGGCTGTTTATCATTGCCTATCTATTCTTTTCTCTTACTATACCAATTAGATATAATATCTAAATTGAGCAAAATATGCTTCCTACTACAAAAACGCGTGACCAGAACATATAGTTTCTATACACAATGAGTGTATCGTCGTACCTTATGTAGTAAGTTATGTGGTAAGTCCCCTCTATGTCACTGTGACAGTAGATATTGTGTTCAGTAATCTCTTGAAGAGATCTGCCAGAGTACAATCCTATTTTCGAGTTGTTCGGGATGTAGCTTTTGTTGTTGTCTCAATGTCATTGAAAATGAAAATTTTTCTTACTAAGTATTAATATTCAACATATTTAATAGATTCCATTGTAGCAAAAATTTCGGACTGGAACACACTCTAATGTTCTGGCAGCTTAAATTAAAGTTCCAGTTAAGGATTACAGAAGAAAACATCTCTACCTTAAGTTACCCCCAAGTTTTGTACTATCGGTGGAAACTTAAATCTCCCAGTCAAAGTATCACATTTGTTTAAGATCGAGTAATGGCAAAAATTCTGTTCACCTAAGTGAAGTGCCGCCAATGATACCATCTGAAATGCTGCTAATTAAATAGACAGTTTATCAAGGTTATTTGATTAATCGAGCTATCAACGCTGTCCTTTAAATCTTACCAATGAGGAGTATGCTTGTTTTCTACACTATTGATGGTCAGCGGATTTAGGCTCCATTTTTTGACTATACCAAAATAGAGGAAAAGATTTTCACGTATCTCTGCGTAATATGTTTTTGCCGCCTAAGTTATACATAAACAGTGTGATTTCAAAAAATTCGAATTAGCTCCCAGACTTAGAAGATCTCTATTTGAGAACTTTGCCCTGTTAAGTTAATGCGCCTCTATTGACAAATCTGGATGACCGACATCCGCGAACGAAAACAATGTTCCAAAATGAAGTAGGTGAATGAATACAACTAATGGAGAATTCAAATCACTAAATATTCCAATGCAGATTATATCGTGGCATGTCGTGGTGAGTTACTGAAGGCTTTCTCTATGTCCAAGAAAAAAACGAACTATGAAAGTTTCTCAATGGATGAAAAGAGGTAGTGGAACATATTTAAAATTCATATACACTTACTTCAAAAATTATTTTCAGTCCCTGTGCAGGTACCTCATGGCTATTTTTAAGCTCAGCGCTTGTAGAAAGCTTTGACTTCATAAGTTTTTATATCAAAACTTTTGAACTTTTCTTCAATTTGTAATAAGTAAAGCAAGCTATTTCGAATTTTATATGAATATATTCGTTAAGTGAATGCCAATGAGACCACAAGTAAATGCATTACAAATGCTCGTCTTTAAAAGTCACTGCAGACTTTTCGCAGCAAATGAACGTAAACTGCTGTTTGATTTCATGTAAGATGCTCTACAATTTTTTCGATTTTCCATGATTCCATACATAGCAAATAATCTGTTTTTATTAAATAAATATTTTATTGAAGCAATCCACTTAAGAAAATTATTGAAAATTTAACTAAATTGTACTTTTTATTAATTTAACTGCACTATCTTCTACGTCTTCTTTTTCACAGCGCAGAAAATCCCTGTGTTCCTTTATACCGCAGCGGTGCATAACTGTGTTGATAACTAGTCGCAGGCGTGCAATAATTCGAAGAACCAAAGAAGCCACAGCCTCCCCCAATACCTACCCCAACAGCACCACTGCCACCTACGCCAGCAGTAAGACTATCGGCACCAGCGCCAACCGCTGTGCCAGCACCAAATGCATTATAGGAATTTGCATAATTTTTTGCCGCTGCGGCAGCCACCGCCGCAGATGAATACATGCCCAGTGTGGGAAAGTTCAATGTATATGCGGCTGCTGCTGCGGCTGCATGATCCATTTGCTGATGAAAAAATCCACCTGCACCTGCACCACCACCACCAGTAGCAGCGGCGATGGCTTTATCGAATTTGTGCGTAACGGTGATGGGCGGCACTGGCTGTGGTGTACTCGCCAATATGGAGCGTCCAGTGGTTGAGCTGCGTTCATTGCGACGAAATTTTGCTCGTCTATTTTGAAACCAGACCTATAAGAGAAATATGGATAAACAGAATGGAGATTGTGAACAAAAATGGAAGTTTTAAGAAAATATCAGTACGAGTATACATTCATTGCATGCTGAAATATTATAATTTCATTTGCGCGATTTTTTACCTCACGCAAACACCCACCTGTACACGTGCCTCGCTCAGACCCACTTTGGTGGCCAGCTCCTCGCGCACAAATGCATCCGGATAGTGAGTACGTTCGAAGACTTTCTCCAATGCCGTCAATTGGCTAGAGGTGAATGTGGTGCGATTACGTCGGGGCTTGCGAGAGTGTTGTTGGTTTGTTGATGCACCTCCGCCTTGCTGATGTTGGTTTTGTTGATTATGATGCAGCTGGAAGTGCGCGGCGTGATGATTCGGCATGTGCTGTGCGTGTTGGTGAATTTGTGACTGTTGATGCGCCGGGTGCGTGTGTGTTATGTCCATTAAGTTGGACGTGTCGGGATAATCATCGTTGCTGCTACGAAAGCTGCCATCTAAAAGTATAAAAAATATTTTAAGCGGATTATTAATATTGTATTTTATTATAAATATTGTATTTTACTGTGAAACTCGGTCGAAGTGTCCTATGTAGAACTTTGGGAATTGCAGGTGAGGTCACTTTAAAAATATCTATAGACACTTATATTGCATGAACGTAAACGTTTCGAATCATTTCAACACTTGCCAAGATTCAACGGAAAATTCCGAGTTGAAAATTAGGATATCAAAAATCAACCTAAGGCTCATACTCAGGGCACACTTATTCAATGAACTTAAAGAAATGTTGAGTGATACGGAACCTAAGTGAATTTGCGATTGGACACGACAGACGTTTCAGGTTGCAGTAAAAATGTTTGCTTCGCTTTCGATTGCAAAGGATCCTGTGAAAGATTTTCTCCCCGTCGTTTGAATATGAATATGCAGTGAGGCTTGTTATATAGCCTAATCTGCGCTATTGAATGTTCTAAATCAAATAGCACGAACTTTTATTGATCACTGGTAAATCAGTTGAGGTGTCAAATCGCATAGATCAGCTAGAGTTATTCATTGAACCCATGTGCGAACTCTTTCGGATTGCAGTCACATTTCTATAGACAGTATTACAAAAAATTACCAACTTTGATGGCTTTCGTAATCATTAACCATTAGTTTTGATAGATTTTAAAGACAACTATTGCTCTCCTTCTCTTTAACTGACATATGCGTTGCTTACACGATTATTGCCGAATCAACAATAGCGCCTGCCGTTTGTTCTCTGAGCAAGTCAGCACCGATTGGAGACACCAAACGCAGCCAGACCCTCCTCCATCTGAACTTTCCAACACCACCAAACAATGGTCTTGTCTTTAGGATGGATTTCGCAAAGGCCGCAAAAACAGCCGGTACGATGAGGACTGCCGTGTTGCAGTGGAGAAAGCAGGCTGCCTACCTCGCCACGTTGCGATCGACCACAACACGTGCGAGATGGGATAGATACCGAGAGCTGAAGAGGGAAGCAAGACGCATATTCAGACAAAAATAGAAAGAGGTCGAGATGCGTGAGTATGAAGAGCTTAAAAAGCTTGCCGACAAGGGTAATGCTCGAAGATACGACGACTTACAGAAGGTTTCATGACCGGAGCAGACTCCTGTAGGACACAAAGAGCTGATTTAGATACAGATGCCCCCTTAAAAAACAACAAAGCGGCTGGAGCTGACAGCATACCTATTCAAAGATGGCGGTGAAGAGCCGGCAAGATTCATGCATCAGCAACTTTGCAGAATATGGTCGGACGAAAGCATGCCCGACGATTAGAATTTATGTGTTCTCTGCCCAATCCATAAGAAGAGGGACCCCACAGTCTACGCCAATCGTGGGATAAGCTTCCTTAATATCGGCTATAAGGTTCTGTAGAACGTATTGTGTGAAAGACTGAAGCCCACCGTCAACAAACTGATTGGACCTGATCAGTGTGGCTTTAGCCTTGGTAATTCAACCGTTGCGCCAAATCTTGGAAAAGACCCGTAAAAAAAAGATCGACACACACTTCCCTTCGTTGATTTTATATTGGTATTGGACTGCTGATTAAGTTTTTAGCGATATTGGAAATGCCTATTCCACGACAATTGATCGGTCTTATGGACCCACTTGGCAGCTAGTTAATAAAATTTTTCTGCTGCAAACTTAATGAAGCAGTCGATTGCTGGCCATATGAATGTTTCGTCATAAAATTCTTTCAATTATCCCTTTCCCAAAGAAACTATATCCGCAAGCTATGAAAAATATACGACAATTTAGAAATTCTGTGCAAATTGTGTATGAGATTTCAAGGTGTGTAAGATCGGTAGGCGGTTTCTGTGGTCTACGAGTATCTCAGTTTCTGGTTAACGTCGCTCTCCGAGTCCTTTTCCTTCTCACCGAATAAAAATAAGTTTTGACACCTTCTGGCTTTTAAATAGAAGAAGAAAATTAAAAAAGTATTAATCCAATAAATTAATTATAATAAATTTTAGTATCAAAACAATCTCCCTCTTTTAAACAGTAGTATAATTCATGGCAGCCGAAGTGGTTAGCATCGCGTACTAACATTTGAATTACCAGGGTTTGAGTTCAGATCCCACCAATATAGAAAAATATTTTTTCTTGTTGCGGTCGTCCCTCGGCAGGGAATGTTAAACGCAAAGCATATTTTCATGAAATGGAAACTCCTCGGAAAAAACCAACAGCCGTTCGGAGGGCGGCTTAGAATAAACTGTAAGTACCTTCATTTGTTGGGAAACATCAAGCGCCAATTACATATATACCTTCTGCTCAAATATAAACGAGACTTTATCCATAACTCGACAAAGACAAGACATATGGCCATACTTTTTTTTGTTTGGTTGCCAGGACTGTTATATGTTTACTTGTCAAATTTGAGCGAGATCTGTCACATAGTTTTTTTTTTACGGCACTATAAACAAGTCAACCTCGAGTGTGTTTTTCGAATTTTACTATGGAAATTTAACGTTGAGCAAAGAATTTGTTTGAAATTGTGTTATTCCAATGGAATAAGTGCGACGGACGCAATGAAAATGTTGCAGAAGGCATATGGAGAGTCTTGCCTATCACGTGCACGTATTTTTGATTGGTATAAGTCGTTCAAGGACGGCCGTACATCGCTGGAGAACTTGCCCCATGATCGTCGTCCAGCAACGTCAATAAACGAAGAAAACGTCGAAAAAGTAAAGAAAATTGTGTTGGAAAATCGTCGTGTGACTGAAAGACAGATAGCTAGTGAGCTCAACATATCAAATGGATCCGCTCATAGCATTATTCACGATGTTTTGGGCATGAGACGTGTGTCTGCTCGACTTGTTCCAAAATTGTTGAATTTTCTTCAAAAAGAGGAACGCAAAACTCTCGCCAAGGAAATGCTCACAGTGAGTGATACGGACATCCAGCACTTCATAGCTAGTGACGAGACTTGGGTCTATGAATACGACGTTGAAACAGCCCAGCAATCATCTGAATGGCGCCGTCCAAATGAGCGGAAACCCAAAAAACCACGTCAAAGTCGATCGAAAATCAAAGTTATGCTCACTGTTTTCTTTGATAGCCAAGGTGTTGTGCACTCGGAATTCCTTCCGAAGGTCAATCCGTTAATGCTTAATATTATTTATCCATTTTGAAGCGTTTGCGTGAGAATATTCGTCTCAAAAGGAAGGATTTGTGGGACAACAAGTCATAGTTTCTACATCATGATAATGCGCCAGCTCATACGTCTCGTCTTGTACGCGATTATTTGACCAAAAACAACGTAAATATTGTTCCGCAAGCACCGTATTCACCCGACATGGCACCGTGTGACTTTTTTCTTTTCCCTAAACTCAAATTGCCGCTTCGTGGAAAGCATTTTCAGTCGATTGAAGTCATAAAAGAGAATTCGAAGAAGGAACTAAAAGCCATACCTAAAGCGGCCTACCAGAAGTGTTATGAAGATTGGAAAAGGTGGCATATGTGTATCGCCTCTAATGGTGACTATTTTGAAGGGGATAAAATAAATATTGAAGAATAATTAACCGTTTTTGTTTTATTGAGCAGTCTCGTTTATATTTGAGCAGAAGGTATATATATATATATATATTACAAGCGTTAGATCTATTAGGTCATAATGTCCGAATGCAAGTATCTAAAAGTTCAAATGGCTAATGAATTTTTACTATGCATTACTTTTATAGTATCTACGCTTGTACAAATATATTTTCAAATGGACTTACATTGCTTACAAGCAGTAAAAGAAAATTATACTAAATCAATTCCATGAAATGTGAGTGGGCTCCAAATCAAAGCTCAAATTACATATTACGAACAATCACACAGTCACCAGACATACACATTTACACATTCATAAGACCAACCACAAGATAGCGCCATTAACAAAACATTAACATTTTTACGATGCGTTAGCATTTGCCGTACCAAGCTGAGTACGAGGAGCCGGAGGACACATCAAATGTGTGATTTTATGTACGAATCGCTCGTTGTCAATTCCATTGTGTCGCTGCGGTGAATCATTAAATTTTGTCATATACATACTTGCACAGCATGTTAACAACCTCTTACACAAGCAGAATGAATGAAAGCAGCAACAACAACCGCAACAACAATAGCAGCAGCAAAAGCAAGCATAACAAGAAAGTGGTCAATTGTGCACTACTACAACAAATAACTCAATTGCTCTTATTGCTCACTTAACACCTTTCACCAACAGCTGACAACAGAGGTAGACACCATAGCAACCCTGTAGAGAAACTAAGCAGTTGTGAGGGATACTTTTTCTGCATTTTCACACTTATCAGTTTGTCTGTCAAAATTTAACCATACAGCAGTGCAGTATTTTTAAGAACTGTCTCGTCTTATGAAATATTGTATCAATTGTCAGAATGTGGATCAGCATCATACTAGGAAAGCATACCAGTCCGTTTATGATTTTTTTTATTACCAGTTGATATATAGCAGCATAACAACGCGTTATGAAACCTAAAGCTGATACCACATTTTGAAAGCCTCTAATCTAAGCGAAAAATTCCATAAAGCAGACCACAGTAGAGCAATCTAAAAGTAGTATATCCTAGTGGTGTGGTGAAAAAAATATGGAAGTGTGCTAATTACAACTGTTCTTAATCCAGTTATGGTGAACTAATGAAAATTTTTCGAAAAATACTTTAACTTGATTTAATAAAAAATATTCAAATATTTTGGTAGTCCAAAGCAAACTTTTCTGATTTCATGCTTTAAATACTAGTTCAACTTTTCACTGCAGGGAATAGGGTACACAACAGCATACATACATGCCGACATAAAAATTTCTCACATCCTTAAATAGTTTGTCTTTCATAAACGCCTATTAAAATTTTGTTCTCCTTTAATACTTTAACTTTCACTTTGACGCTCATAAAATTTAAGCTAAAATTCCTCATTCACTTTTATACCCACTTTACGTTACTTTGTCGACCATTAGGGAACACCGAATGTCGGCATTATTTTTGTAATCGAATTAAAAACTCGTAAAATAATGATTTAGTGTTGACATTTGCTGGTATATTATTATGTGTTTTGTCTTATATATTTAATGCAAGTTGAGAGAGAATGGCTATTAGTTCATAGAATACATAAAATAGGTTAATAATACATATACATTTATGTGCGTCGAACTTTTTGCTTCGCTCTTAAGCTAATTGATGTTCCAAGAAATATATATTTCAAGGCACCTGGATTTATATTTCGATTTTAACATTCCATATACGATTAGTCGAATTTTTGCGATGCCGCAGAATATGTTTGGGAGAGATACCGAGAGTTAAAGAAAGCGCCGACGGTGCTCGAAAAATTTATGAGAAGATGTGGTAGTTTAAAACTGGTTTCAATATTGCATTATACTCATGTAAGTGTATAAACTAAAAGTAAAATCGACCTTACATCAGTCGAGTATGATAAAGTGCGGAAAACAATCGCCCGCCTGAAGAACAACAACGTGGAAGAAGCCGATGGTATACCGGTTGAGCTATTGAAATCTAGTGGTGAATAACTGACAAAGTAGGTACGTCAACTTCGTAGCAAAATTTATGGTTAGATAAAAGTATTACTATGACTTGGAACCTAAGTGGACTTTCTCGATCTACAAGAAGACTAACCCCATAGTCTGGGCCATTAATCGTCGAACAAGCCTCCGAAATATCTCAAATACTGTTTAGCGGATTATGTAATAGATTGAAGCCTACTCTCAACTGTTAAGCTGATGGAACTTCATGGTGCGACCTCGTATGTGGCAGATAAATCATGGACCAGACATTCACCATGCACCAAATCTTGAAAAAGAACTGAGTGAAAAAAACGTCACAACAACATCTTTCCATAAATTTTAAAGGTGCTTCCAAAAACAGTAAAATAAGCCACCTCTACGCTGTCATCTTTCAGCTTTAAAATCATGCAAACTATGAACGAACGAAAAACATTCCATCATCACTGTCACTGTAGACAGTCACAACGGTCGCAAGAGCCGAATGGTTAGCAGTAAGCACTGCCATTCGGATGGCCTGGGTTCATGTCCTTGTTAAAAAATATCTAAAAATTATAGAAAATTAATTTAAATAAAACATTAAGTTAACTTTTTGAATTGCGGTCGCCGTTCGGCACGCAGTGTCAACCCTTCTAAGTATATTTCTGACATAAAATAAAAACTACTCGAAAGTGTCTAGTTACCCACCTTCTCAAGAGCTGGTACTCTCTTACGGCACATCGGTACATTGCGGCGTATTTAGCACACCTACATCCATATGAATTTCAGCTAACACAACAACTGTATATAACTGACCAATCACCGTACATATGTTGATTGAGAGCTTGAATAACAAGCAGTGGACGGCGAATTATCGAAAAAAAACTCCTCCAGCGATGAGGCACATTTCTCATTTGTCAAAAAATCAAAGAGAAAATATTACACTCAGAAAAAGATACTGTCTGGTGCGCTGTTTGAGCTAAAGGTGTGATTGGTCCTTAGTTCTTTGAAACCGACAACGGGGAGACTGTCACTGTCAATCAGAGCGTTCGGACTTTACCGAGTGAAGAGACAGTGATCACAATGTATGATCTATACATCAAGTTGGCTGAAAGTACAGAAATTTTGAGAATTTTCGATGCAGTGCCTGCTGGTGGAAACATAGAAATAGGACGACCGCCATGTTAGAAAGATCATATGGAGAATCACCGCCTATACAGAATCTTTGGAATTAAGGAGTTTACTTAATTTTATTGATTTATCTCACTGAATAAATTTCACATGTTTACATAAGACCTTAGATTGACGAAACACTTAAATCAAGAGTAAACATAACTTTGTCTTAGTTTAATAAACTCTCAAACATAAATATCCTTCATCCTTTACCTTTTTGTTCCAGTACACATGTAGATCCATAACCAATTTTTGGTATTAATATTTTCCAGAGAATGAAATATATTATTTTCTTAAAATCGATTTTTTTCAATTACTAAGCCAAAATTAAAATTATTATATTTTACAAAACTTAAAATATTGTAGAAATTTTGCAAAACTATATCATATAAACACATACATACAATTGCACATTACTATCTGTATATTATTATTTCACAAAAAAATTTAAAACCAACAAATCACGAAAAAATGCGGTCTCACTGATCCATGCGATGACACAAATTACGCCGGAACACGCATAACTCAAAACAATGTGAACACGGCAAGAAGCACCGAGCACCGAGCGGTAGTCGGCACTCGACACTGCATGAAATCCGGGGCTACCATATGTGCGAGTAAATGTGTATGCTCAAAATCAAAAAAAGACGGCGAAATGATGATGATTTATAATTAGGTGAAAATTTAGTGCTCTTTAAAATTTAATTATTCATTTCGTTCGTTGTGAGGGAAGTCACGCCGACAGCCACTTGAAATATGCAAGAGTATGTTGTTGTTATTGCTGCACGGTATACTCGTATACGCACATTGCCGGCATTTTATGCCCATACTCGCACTCATAGTGGAATGATAAATCGCTGTACACACACGCGCCATATGTGGGCAAGTTTTGAGAGGCGGTTCATGTGATTTCTGTTTGACAGCGGCGCATAACCGAGCTGTCAACATAAAACCAACGACGTTGTGCGGAGGTGAATGTGAGTGAGGATATGTAGAAATGTAAGTGCGGGTATAATTGTTGAGGAGTGCACTCGAATTGTGTTGGTTTTAGGGCCTGTAGTGAAGTATTTCATAAATAGTAATAGATATTTCCTGGTATCAGATATTCAACTAGTGTTTAAAAAGGAAACGACTGAAAAAATTTAATACATTTGGAGATTTCGGAAATTTGAATAAATTCCACCGGTCAACACGAAATTTCTGTCTGAGCGCTACAAGTTACATTTTACTTTCTCCTACACTAAGCACAAATATCTTTTTTAGCTAAATTTTTCTGTTGTACTTATATCAGTGCAGCAAGAGCCGATATGTTTGCCTCCGGAGCTTAAAGCTTTAAAGTATACTTATTGACCTAAATCTGACAAAACCAAACTTAGGAGCCAAACATTTAAATTTGAGTGTTTTTCAATAACTTGAATCAGAATTTATGCCTTAGAAGAGAAAAACAAAAACAAAAAATTATTTCTTAGTTTTTTAGAAAAACACAAGCAAAATAGAGGTTATAATGGTAATAACATATGCTTCTTCTTCTTATAGCCGCCATTGAATTCTTCTTTTCGCTGTTTTGCGCCAATTTGAAATACCAAGTACAGCCGGGTCCTTCTCTACTTGGTCTTTTTAACAAAAACTTTCAAAGCTGGATTAACCAGCGCAGCCGCTGTTTCTAGTTTCGCCGTATATCACAGTATATCTCATATAGTATATCCATCTGTTCCAGGAACGAAAATATGGCCTTCTTCTCATCTTTCCAACGGTGTGTGTACTTCCTATACCTCGTTTCTTCCGCGTAAATCAGTATGGCAATCATGAGCGATTTGCCAAGAGTAGAAGAGATAACTTTACTTTTCAAGTGCCTACGCAGCCCAAGGAAACACCTCTAAGTAAGAACTTAACTGCGCTGGATTTCGAGACTGACATTGTTGTTGGTGTGAACGCTGGTTAATTTTTCTGCTATAGAAGCTGATTTAAGTTAAACTATTATAGACTGCCAATAGGTTTCACAAGAGGATGTGTAGTAAAGCCTTCTGCCGACCGAAAAAACTAACGTTCATTTAGGTCGTGCTCTTATACGGCGCAGAAATTTAGCATGTGTTCGAGAGTGTGTAGAGTGTTCGAGAGAAAAATACTTTGCAATATTTTCAGTTAAGTTCATACTTCACTACCACTATACAACGTCTGCGCTAGCTCGGTTATGTTGTACGAGGAACTTCAGCGAAAAAGATGTTTGTAGCGAAAGTGGATTGAAGGCGACAAAGAGGACGGCCACGACTCCGATGGAAATATAATTTTAAAGGGAAACTATCCTTGCTTAGTGTATCCAATTGAATAAAGCGTGAGCAATGCACAGGCGTCTGTCGAGAGCTGTTGCGGTCGTCTCGAGTTGTACTACTTATCTACAACGGATTGAGTGTCAAACCCCAAAAAAAATAATGAAAATTTAATTTAATTTAATTTAATTGTCAATGGCCTATTAAGTCCGAGCTAAGGAATGGGAATTTGCTAATTATTTAATTATTATGACAGGAAAACGCCTATCGAAAACTTTTACATTGGATATTTTCCAAAATTTGGCATTGCTGATATCCAGTCAATTTGCATAAAGTAATGGAGTATTTTATTTCGAAATTCATTACATTTTCCTACAGGGACTTTAAGCAGCGCTTCTTCACAAGAATACAATTTATGCACAGATATTAAAAAAATTTCAATATGCACCCCTTTCGGAAGCATTGATAAACCCACTACAAGTAGGGAGCTCATACAATCATCAAACGAGCTTCTGCCAAATCCTTTGTGCAAATTAACCTGGGCGGCATTTTGCGGTAAATGCACAAACGTTGACGTATTACTTACACGCTTCATATGATATGTCTCAATTTTGATGAGCAGCGACGGAAACAACTGAAGAGCCGACTATAAAAAGTGAAGACGAAAAAAGCCAAAAGAGCTACCACGAGTATTAAGTGACTCCAAGCTTTTTTTAGTGTACCAAAGTGTACGCAAACATTAAGGCAACTAGTAAAGTAGTAAAAAACTCGAAATGATCACCCACAAATGACAAATAAATAAATTTAACACTTCTTTTTATGGAGACAATAACTCAGTCAATTGCCAATTGTGTCGCAGACATAAAAAACGGAACCAGGAAAAAAAAATAAAAAACAGCTATTTTTACAAATGCCTTAGCATATCAGTGACGTAAGAAAAAAAAACAAAAAACAAAAAAATGCAACAACAACAAGCGAGGGCAACACAAAATAAATCTGTCACATCACAAGTGATGCCAATTTGTCACCAAACTTCAAAACGCCGCCGTGGCACGATTGTGACTTTACTGAGGGAGGCGGCGAAATATATTGTTGTTGTTATTGCCTATATGTTTTTGTTGCTCCTGCTACTGTTGCGTGGAATAAAAAACCAACACAAATATCAACTCTCCGTCTCTGAGGAATGGTTGTCTGTCAAAGTAATGTGGTATCGCATAAAAAACCAGAATGTCAGAAGCATTGCTACCCTTTGAGTGGATTTTTTTTTGTTTTTTTTTTTTAGATAAAAAATGTAGATATCGGAAAAGAAATTGTTCATGAAAATGTACTCCAAGCGAATGATCAATGCAACATAATTGTGAAAAACTTAAACCAGCGGTGAGGGGAGAGAGACTACTAAATGCGGGGCAAAACACACACACACACACAAACGCGTATATACATACTTACACACATACCAAAATATATTCGTATGTACATTTCTCAGCGCAAAACTACAGAGACTACCCACAACATGCGCATTGCAACATTTGAAAAGGATACAAGTCGTGTTGCATCGTTGCACATGTGGCATGCAACTCAACTAAATTGAATTGGACATTGAAAATGCCGCGCCAGTGGCAGAGACTATACGCAAGTAATCATGTTGCACTATTGTTGTTTTATTGCATTGCCTGCGGTGCAACAAATCCCGCGGGTGCAATAGCAATGCTGGAAAATAAAATCTTTGCTGCAGCAACCAACCGTGGGTAGGCTTTTCGTGAATGGAAGCGCATTGAATGCAAGACAACAACAACATTGCTAAATGAAATACATATTTATGTGCAAGTAAGCGCTTGTTACCATAAATACGAACAGTAAAAGTTTTGCGGCCGCGGTACACTCGGCTACCCGTTAGCATTGCGTACTGAAATCCGGGAGGCCAGGGTTCAAATCCAAAGTTATAGAAAATTAATTTAAATAAAAAACTAAGTTGAATTTTCTAATTGCGGTCGCCCCTCGGCCGGGAATGTCATCCTCATCGAGTGTATTTCGGACATGAAAATGAAAAGCTCCTCATAAAAAAACCATCAGCCGTTCGGAGGTGGCTTAGTCTAAACTGTAGGCCTCTGCATTTGTAGGAAAATCATCAAGATGCAAAACCACAAATTGGAGGAGGAGCTCGGCCGAAAATCGCTTCATCGGTTATAAAGCGCCAATATATATATGTATATATATCAAAATTTTTTCGATTGCGAAAAGAATGGCTATGTGAGCAAATTATTCAAAAAATTAGCAATTTTCCAAAATTTACCAATGGAGATATATATGTTGGGTTGACCCAAAAGAAACCGGCGATTTTTTAAAAGAGTGTAAATATTTACACTTTTTTTAATTTTATAATGAACTGCAATATATTATGTAATTTCTTTCCGGCAACATCCTTATTCCACGCTCATGAAAATTCCTGTCCTTTATTTGCAAAAAAATTAACCAAGTGCGATTTTATAATCTCGTCATTATCGAAAGTTTTACCATTTAATAAGTTCTGAAAATATCGAAACAAATGGTAGTCTGACGGTACAAGGTCAGGGCTATATGATGGATGTATCAACAGTTCCCAGCCAAGCTCTCTCAGTTCTTAGTGAGTGACCAAAGATGTGTGCGGCCTAGCATTGTCCTGGTGGAATATGACACCTTTATGATTGACCAATTCGGGCCCCTTCTCGTTGATGTATGTATTCATGTTGCCCAGTTGTTCACAGTAGACAACCAAATTAATCGTTTGGTTCCTTGGAAGCAGCTCATAATACACCACACCCTTCCAATCTCACCAAACTAAAAGCATTATCATCTTTTGGTGAATATCAGCTTTTTAAATGGTTTGTGGTGCTTCATCATGCTTGGACCATGATCGTTTTCGATTGATGTTACTGTAAACAATCCATTTTTCATCTCTCATCTCCAATTAAGATTTGCTTTAAAAACGGATCACATGCATTGCGGTTAAGATGCATATCACAAGCATTGAAGCGGCTTGTTAAATGAATTTCTTTCGATTCATGTGGCACCCAAATCTCAAGTTTTTTTTTACCAGTGCAAGACGTCGATTATGATTATGAACGGTTGATTTTGGTATACTTAAATTCCCTCAAATCTCACGCTCAGTTACATGAAGATCTGATTAAAGCCTTGATATCGTCATCATCAACTTCACTTGGCCGAACTGAACGTGGCTTATCTTTGAGTGAAAAATCTCCCGAACAGAATTTTACAAACCAACTGCGACACTGTGTTTCTTTTAAGGCCTTATCAAAACACAAATTATGCAACTTTTTAGCGACCTGCGCTGCATTTCTTCCTTTAAAGAAATAATAAAGTAAAATATAGCGAAAATGTTCTTTTGTAAGCTCCATACTAAAATTGACGCCAAACAATCAAATACAAACAAAATTACGCGTACTTTTTTTCCAAACCAAGGTAAAAGTCACAGCTTATAACTGTCAAAAGAAAAAATACAATTAAAAAGTAGCAAACTGTTGAAAAAAATTGTTCACACCGTCTGTATGAAAAATCACCGGTTTCTTTTGGGGCAACCCAATATATCAACGAAAATATTAAAAATAAAGAAAATGGGGGTAGGGTAACTACTACGAAGTAAACCAGAAAGATGAGCTGTCTTCGGAAGACTTTATACCTTTAATGACTATATAAATATTATGGTATTTCATTTTAGTATTAAATATTAATTCTCCTGAAAAATGGGTTGGAGGGGCTATAGTATAAAGTTTTCCCATTTCGATTATTTTCAGTGCCAATATTTATTAGTAGATACGTATAAAAGTACCAAATCTCACGCACTTTCGATCCAAAATCTCGTTTCTGAACAAATAAGTTGTACGGGGCCTATATAATATAGTCCTCCCATTTCGATGATTTTCGGTGCCAATGTTGATTTGTAGAATATATAACACACAATGTCAAACTAATATTTTTTGAATGCTTTTTTGACGTAGTTTTGGCCAAAGCCACGGCTCTGAACAAATAGATACGAGTATGTGAGCTGTACGATGTAGTCGTCTGATTACGATAGTTTTCAGTATCAATGTAAAGTTCATTATTTGTATGTAAATTATCAACATTTACACTCTTAAATGCTTTTTCACAAATTTATGACCCAAAATCTCAAATCTGAAAAATCGAGCACATATTTGCTATGATGATTCGATCTTTCCGGTTCCGAAAAACGATAGTTTAAATGATCAGGTGTAACTGTGCATCTCACTCTGTTGAAAAACCTCAAAAACTGAGGCTGCCTACAAATAGACTAACAGACGGAAATTGCTAAATCAACTCACCTCACCATTCTGATCAAATCGGCATCCTTCTGGTTTTCACATACTTCGGACCAAATTTAATATACTACTATTTCATGAGTATGAAAATTATATAAAAACAAAACCAAAAATTACGAAAATTTTTTTAATTTTTGTATACCGTCGCGATTTTCTGTCAGTTTTTTGGTGTGAGTTCGCATTTGTGGTTGTTTTTGTGGCCGTACTGTTATTGGTGCTGTGCGCCCTGCTAACTGTCAGTAGCAGCAGCCACCACAGCCGCCACTGTCAGCATGAATTAGCGTTTTGTCATTTGTGCAACTGTTGGAATTTTTCAGCTCTTCGCAGCAAACTAAACATAAGAGTCTACATAATAGTTTATCTTCCTCTCTGAGAGTAGGGGTATTAAAGCAGTACACGAAATTAAATTTTAAAATTTTTCTAAACCAAGATAGGAGGCGCAAAAATTATATATAGTTAGAATTACCCGATTTATGTCAAATATGGACCGTTTTTCTCAGTATCTTTTTGCCATTTTTAAGGTAATATACTTTTCTCATAGAAACCTTTGTCCCTATTGGCAAAAAATTGTACAATCGATTTTTACAGGCTTCTCTTGAGATGAATTCTTCAACAGCCAAATCATTCGCAACAAACAGGAACAGATGGTAATCACTCGATGTGAAATTCGGAATATGAGGTGGAAGCATAAGATCCTCAAACCAATAAATCTTTCGTTTGCGAAATATGGCCTATTCTGAGCGATTACTCCCTTCAAATGGTCCACCAAACACACAACAAAACCTTCCTTACCGCCAATCTTGGCTTGTCGATCGTTTGCGCCGGCTCACTGCCCATCGACCGCGCCCGTTTTTATTTGACGTTGCTGTATGTGATCCACTTTTCATCATCAGTTTTCATCCGCTTCAAAATTGGCTCGATATTTATACGATTTAGCAGCAAGCTGCAGATGGAAATTTTTTTCTCTTTAACCCATGTGGCACCCATACATCGAGCTTCTTTGTATATCCAGTTTTTCTCAAGAAGTTCCTTACTAATTTCTGGACAATGTTTAGCTCCTGGGCATCCGCGTGACGGTACGACTCGACGATATCCATTATTTTTATCAACGCTTTACGAAACCGAAATTGCGCACTATTAATTGTTACAGTATAAGGACCATAAACATATATCCCCATTTTCAGCGTAATCCAATCGCACATATCGAAAGCCATATAATAAAAAATACAATTTCAACCCCTCCGAGTATATTTATGACATGAAATGAATGCTCCTCATAAAAAATCGATTGGCCGTTTAGAGGCGGCTTAGTATAAAGACAAGAATGAAGGAGCGTAGGTCTGTGTAAAGAATACTTTTATAGCTAGCAGATTTGTTGAGAGTAGCTGATGGATTGGTATTATCTTGGAAGAGAGAATCTGTTGCAGAGCATTAACATTTAATCTGATAGATAACTATGTCATAGTTTTGCGCCAACGCCACGCCGAAACAAAGGGACGATGTGACCACAAATATCTTTAAACAACGCCTCAAACTTCCTTATGAGCTCTGCCCCCAAAATTATGCCCTCAAAATTATGCTGGCACATTTGGCTAAATAGCCAGAAATCACGCTTCTTCTTACGCATCGTTTGCAGAAGATTTATTGTTACCTGCATATGGACGATGACAACGATTAGTTGAGATACATATATGGCGAGAAAAAATTAACCCATAAATTTAAGTTCCAAAGTACTACAAGGGCTATGCCATGTCCTCTGGAAGCATGAAAACGCTCCAATTTTGAAAAATTGCAATACTCTACCCGTTGATGGCAGCGGGACTATGGTTAAGGGATATCACTGTAAAGGAGGGAAGTGGGCAAAAACTATAGTATTGGGTAGCCCCAAAAGAAACCGACGATTTTTCATACAGACGACGTTGACAATTTTTTATTTGCTTGTGATTGCTTAATTTTTTTTCTTTTGAGAGTTATTAGCTGTTTTAGCTTACTTTAGAAAAATAGCACTCGTAATTATGTTTATATTTGTTTGTTTAGCATCAATTTTAATATGAAGCCCACAATAGAACTTTTTTCACCAGATTTTACTTTATTATTTCCTTAAAACAAAAAGTTAAATAATTTGTATGGTGATAAGGCCTTAAAGGAAACACAGTGTCGAAGTTGGTTTGTGAAATTCCACTCTGGAGTTTTTTTACTCAAAAATTAGCCTGGGTGTGACATTAAAGAGAAAAGTATACCAATATTAACCGTTCATAATCATATATTGGATGAGTGCATAAGTTCGTGCCCGATTCCGCTGGATGCCGTACGAATCGTTTGAGAGTGGCGCACGTGAAAGAAATATATACATATTATATATCGTTGGAAAGGTGACAGTCCGAACTGTAAATCAAGCATAAAATAACTTCATTTTGATTTGAGTTGCTTACTGTTATACTTATGTTATACGAATTCCGCAAAGGAAAAACAGTGGGCGCTGTAACTAAAGATATTCGCGAAGTTTATTTGGACCGTGCTCCAGCACTCCGCACAGTAAAGAAATGGTTCGCGAAATTTCGTTCTGGAGATTTTAACCTCGAAGATCAACCTCGCAGTGGACGGCCTTCTGAGCTTGATGACGATGTTCTAAGGACTTTAGTTGCGAATAACTCACGTATTTCGACGGAAGAGGTTGCCAGTGAATTGAACGTCAACAAATCAACTGCGTTTCGTCGTTTAAAAAAGGTTGGGTACACTTTGAAGCTCGATACATGGGTGCCACATCAGTTGAGTGAAAAGAACAAAGTGGACCGTATGTCAACAGCAATTTCTTTGCTTCGACGGATCAAAAACGAACCTTTTTTGGATCGGCTCGTGACTGGTGATGAAAAATGGGTCCTGTACAATAATGTTCAACGCAAAAGAACATGGAAACAGGCACACGAAGGGGCGGAACCGATGTCGAAAGTGGATTGCATCCGATGAAGGTACTGCTGTGCATTTGGTGGGATATCCGAGGCGTGATCTATTTTGAGCTCTTGCCAGCTGGAGAAACGATCACTGCCAACAAGTATTGTCAGCAAATGGTCGAATTGAAGAAAGCAATTGATGAAAAACGTCCGATTTTGGCCAATTGCAAAGGAGTTCTTTTCCATCATGACAACGCCAGGCCACATGTTGCAAAACCGACCCTGGCCAAACTGAAGGAGATGAATTGGGAAATCATGCCGCATCCCCCATATTTACCCGACATTGCACCTTCTGATTATCATTTGTTTCGATCGCTGCAGAACAATTTGAATGGAAAAAAATTTAAAAATGTGGAAGACGTCAAAAACCACCTTGACACCTTTTTCAACGAGAAACCGCGCGATTTCTATGAATCAGGCATACGTAAATTGGTTGAACGTTGGAAGTGGATTGCCGAACATGATGGCGAATACATAGTTGATTAATAAAAGCGCTTTCTTCAAAAAATTTCAATTTTAGTTTGCACTTGAAATCGGGCACGAACTTATGCACTCACCAATACGATGTTTTGGACTGGTAAAAAACTTGATATTTGGGTACCACTTGAATTGAAAGAAATTCATTTAACAAGCCGCTTCAACGCTTGTGATATGCATCTTAAACGCAATGAATATGATCCGTTTTTGAAGCAAATCTTAATTGGAGATGAAAAATGGATTGTTTACAGTAACGTCAATTGAAAGCGATCATGGTCTAAGCGCCGAAAAGTCACTTCAGAGGCTGGAAGGGTGTGGTATATTTTAAGCTGCTTCCAAGGAACCATATGATTAATTCGGATATCTACTGTGAGCAACTGCACAATTTGAATACATACATCAACGAGAAACGGCCAGAATCGGTCAATCGTAATGGTGTCATATTCCACCAGGACAATGGTAGACCGCCCACATCTTTGGTCACTCGCCAAAAACTAAGGAAGCTTGACTTGATGCATCCACCATATAGCCCTGATCTTGCACCGTACTACCATTTGTTTCGATCTTTGCAGAACTCATTAAATGGTAAAGGTGCAGACACTCCAAACATAATCGCTTAAGTGGTGCTTATGCAGAAAAATAAGATGAAGACTCGGTAGTTGAAGTATAACCAAAGTGCAATCACATACAGAAGATTATGTCCTTTATCTTTGTGGGCACGGAACCTAAATTAAGATACCATCTCTATCCGCCAAGAATTCATAGTCTTTTTTAAAGTCCCTTTCCCATACGCAAAAGAGTGAAGGCTATCAGAGGGACAGTAATATTCCTAGCTAGCGTTTGTCACGATCATTTTTGCACTCAAATATGTAGTATGTAAATATGTATGTAAAGAGTGTGTTTTAGACATATTTTAAAAGTGAAAAAAGCGACTATTCTGCTTATTAACGCACCCATTCAACCAAAAGTTTCTTGTAAAAATCTGGATTGATAATCATCTACTTTTGGGCCTATTTATAGTACGTGCGACGCGGTTGATGATCGTAGGGATTAAATTCTTGCACGAGTTGGATTTTATAAGCCCGCAAGCCAGGAAAACCACAGCTCAAATAGCTGCGCACAATTTTGGATGGACTCATTTGGACCTTAATCGATTCGATATTTTGCTTCACAGCAGTAATGGCGTCTTCACTGTGCACTGTTCGGTGTTCTGCATTATTTACTAGAGTTAACATGGTGGGAAACCGATACATGGTTGTTCGAATTTCCTACACTACTAAGCAATTATGTCGTGATACTCCCGCGAATAATTTTTTTTATAATAATATCGCACGTTTTGAAAGTAGGAGTAGTTCTGTTCATTATGAAATGACAAACCGAACAGATTATAAATTGATTAACAAAAAACTTACTCCTCATAAAGTTTTGCCTCATTGAAAACTACATATCTAAAAAAACACTCTTTGTATCTCTTACATTAAAGCATAGTAGCTGTTGTTATAATAAAAGAAAAGTTACTAAACCAAAAAAAAATAAGTTTTTGGAGATGCACCCGAGGTAAGGTAGAACCAACTCCTCCTCTGAATATTTTTCCGGACCTTTACTTACTATGCCAAAAATGAGCGCAATCTGCCAACCAGCTATTGAAATCAGTCGACCTCATTTTCCGGTGCGAACTTTCTTTTACGGTCTCAATCGAGTCGAAACGAGTTTGAGTTTTGGAAACAAAAAACAAATTCGCATGGGGTCAAATCCGGTGAATACGGTGGTTGATCGATGTTATTAAACAAGTTTTTGGTCGTAAAATTCGGAAGTCGTTGGCCCGCAATTCTGGCCGTTTACAAACGCCGTTTTCGTGCAAACGCCTCAAAATGCTCTAATAATACTTTTTATTGACCGTCTGTCTCGTTGAAAAAAACAATTTCCGGAAACTTTCTGGTCTTAATACCTATATATCAATGGAAGCTAGTGACTTTTTCAGTGAAAGAATTAGACTAATTTCTCTAACTCTAATTTTGTACCTGATTAAGGGCACCCTTAAAAAGGCTTCGAATTGACAGTGACAGTCTTGCCGTTGTCGTTTTCTAAGAAGTTAGATCCAATCACAACTCCGCACTGAAGTGCGTACCAGGCAGTAAGAATTATTCCTTGTATAATGACCTCTCATCAATTATTTGAGAATACTCGGAGCCCCGAATGTGGAAATTTTTATTCTTTATTTACTTATCACCTCGATTGCGAAGAAGATTTTGTTCGGGATATCGCCGTCCACTGCTAGTTGTGGACTTTATACGGCATAATGTGCCGTAGAAAAAGCCCCAGCTCTTGAGAACGTGAATTCCTTTCTCCATAAAGGTAAAACAGCGTACTGTCAACGTAAATTTTTGACAATATTCCGATAAGCTACATTCGGGGAATGTGGAAAGCTTACGTTGACATCGATAGCGCGTTACTTCCATCCGAAGAACCGAGCGACGAAAATATGTCACAGAATTTTGATGCTACGGCGAAATTAGAGATTTCTTTTTCTTCCTTAAAATTCTATTTTCGACGTTCACTAAATAATCTTCTACATACAAGAATATAGAGTTGCTTCTGTTTTAATCAAATTACAATTCATCGCTCAGCTTTTCATACACATATAATACAAGCTTAAAAATAAATGATTAGTGTGGGTGTACTACAAATATTGTCAATATTTCCAATGTCACTTTCACTTTAAGGTATATTTTTGCAAAACCAACATACAACTCACCTGAAATCTCTATTTATTAGTAATTATTTTTCAGAATTGCCAAAGGTGGATGGAAGAAAATTGCATGTTTTGACATACATTTTACATAATTCCAATTTTTAATGAGATGCTATTTTCGGCTACATACATTAAGACCAGAAAGTTTTCGGAAATTGTTATTTAAACTGCCCGCACTGAATATTTTATTTTTCTGCATTTTTTTTTTTTTGTTAAGTTGGTAGCACTGTCCTTAAATACTATGCCAAAAATGAGTGCGATCTATCAACCAGTTTGTTTTCAGCAGCTATTGAAATCAGTCGACCTCAGCTTCCTCTGCGAATTTTCTTTTACGGCCTCAATCGAGTCGAAACGGGTTCCACGAAGTAGTAACTCGAGTTTTGGAAACAAAAGAAAATCTCATGGGGCCAAACCCGCTGAATACAGTAGTTAATCGATGGTCTTAAAATCGTTCACAACTACAGCTCGCTGCGATGACGTATTATCGTCATGAAAGTTTTTGGAAATTGTTGGCCCGCAATTCGGGTCGTTTACGACGGATGTTTTCGCGCAAACGCTTAAATGCTTAAATAATACTCTTTATTCACCGTCTGTCCCGTTGGAATGAATTTATTATGAACCTAATCCGCGAATTTCGAAAAAAACAATTACCGCAAACTTTCTGGTCTTAATTTATTAACTGAGTTTATTTGTCATTAGAATATATATATGTAGGGTACTCTATTTTGTGGTTTCAGGAGTACAGAACTGTATTTTGACATCATGTTTTGTTTTAGTAGCAAGTCTGTTATTAACTGTTAAACCAAACATGTTTTGTTTTAGTAAAAAGTCAGGTATTTATCAAAATGAATCGCTTAACAACCGCTCAACGCGCTAAAGATGTCAAAACTTACTACGAAAATGATTATTCAAACGTGGCCACGTATCGTGCTTTCAGAGGAGATTATCTTGCAAAAAATGCTCCACTGCTTAAGCATGTTTTGAAGAGAATGGATCGGCTGCAGATATTGTAAGGCATGTACATCACCTAAATATCGCTACTGTAAGTGATCGAGTAGCCGAAGACCTCAATGTGCCTTCTATCTCGACGTTCTCAAAAGCTCGAACTTTCCTACCGCACATTATGGCGTATTGTGCACTTGGACTTACACCTACACCCACGTAAAGTCTAGCTTAGAAAATAACTATAAGCAGCGGACCATTCATAATACCATTCATACATACGTCGATTGAATGCTTGAACAAAAAGCGGTGGACGGCGATTTTTTAAGCAAAATTCGGGGCATACATAAATAATAATAATTGTCATTACATCCAAAAAAATTACAATTTGGTGCGTTCTTTGATCTGGAGGTGTGGTTGGACATAATTTATTTTGGCCTGCAATTAAAGAACACGATTTGAAAAATATGTGGTTTCGATAAAATGATGTCACATACCACACAAACAGGAGCGAATATGGCTTTATTGGGAAAAGACATTTTTCGGCCACGTAATCTTTCGTCTTGGCGATGTCAATTGACCACCGATATTGTGCGATTTGACACCGTTGGACTTTTGTTTTTGGCGGACTAAGGAAAAAACCTTGTTTATACGGATAAACCTTTAACTCTTGAGTACTTGAAAACCAACATTCGTTAAGCTATGGGTGAGATACCGTTCAATAAGTGCCAAAAGGTGGTCGAAATTACCTCAAACGGGTCGATGTTTGATAGAATTTTACCTGAAATATCACGCACACAATTTTTATACATACGTGTATAAGCCAAAGTTGTTCATAAAGTCTTTTTTACCCAGAAGAGTACATGCATGCATATGAAAAGTATGCCCCAAATATGCTTCAGATATTTATAATTTCCCATTTATTCATATGTATATGTATATGATAGAATTAAAGTAGATATGTGCAATTTTCGACCCACCTAAATCATTGATTTGCGTGTCATCCAAATCATCCTCCATTGGCTCGTGACGATGTTGCCGCTGATGCTGCTGGTGCTGACGTTGCAATTTGCCTGAAATGCGGCAATCATTGGCCAATTCTAACAAATTGTTCACGGAGAAACGTTTCACATTCTCAGAATGTTTATTGCCGTCGGCGTCAACGACGGCGTGCAAAGAAGGATAGTTGTTGTTGTCTTCGATTTTTGTAAGCTCATTGGGTGAACAGGAATTGCCACAACCTAGGGCACTACCACCGCCGACGGCTATGGGATCTGTGTGTGGTGGCCGTTGTTGTTGTGGGTGGTGAGGTGGTTGATGGAGTTGTTGTTGTTGTTGTTGTTGGTGTTGTTGTTGCTGCTGATGATAACCAGTGTTGGCGGCAGTTGGATTTGGACTCATATTAATGGTATTGGTACTGCAGTTGTTGTTGTTGCTGTTGCTGCTACTGTTGTTGTTGCCGCTATTATTGTTATTATTGCAATTATGCACACCGAAAGCATTATGCTGCGTCAGACTGTGCAGATGATCCAATGATGATGCCGATACGGATACCGATAACATTGACACGTCGTCAATGCTTCTCGTACCGCGGTTGCTGCCGCCACCACCACTGCCACCGCCACCGCCACCGCCGCCGCCAGCAGCATTAGTAGGAATTTGTAATGTCAGCAGAGTTGGCACGTTTGCCGTTTGTGGGTAATAGAAATTGTCGATGTTAGCAATCGAGCCACTCAATTGTGGTAATGACGGCTGTGGTTGCTGATGCTGTTGTTGTTGTTGTTGTTGTTGTTGTTGTTGTTGTTGTTGTTGTTGTTGTTGTTGTTGTTGTTGATGTTGTAGATTTTGTGGTTCGCGATAGTTAAGCATTGTAATGCGCTCGTTGGCACACCTTGCGTTCAAACTCACACCAAGACACACACACTCACACACACTCAGAGACAATTTCAGCAGCGTAGGGAGATGGACAGCGGTGTTGAGAGGCAGGCAGCAGCGGCAGTTAACAAGAGGAAATCATTAAATTAGCGCAAATCAGTGTCAAATTTCGCTGACCGAACTGGACCACGACAAACTTGCAACGACACGGCGGCTGCTTGCGCGCTGTTAAGTGTGCGCTTGTACGTGTGTACGTGTTTATATGCCTTGCTTGTGTATGTGCTGGTATGTGTGCGTGTGTGTGCTTAGTTGTGCATTAATTTAATTACAAGTCAATTAATTAACAAAATTGTCGTACGGACAATCGTCGATCTTTATTGACGTCGACAGCCAAACGCCACGGCTCTGTGGAGTGGTGGGGAGCTGTTGACTGCTACTCTCCTCGCCTTACTACTAACACCGTTGCAGTATGTCGCGCGGACTGGCTGTCACTATTAATTTTGATTATTTTTTGCCATTGATTTATATCTTTTTATTTTATTTTAATTTTTTTATTTTATTTACTTTTATTATCACTTTTTTAATCTGTTGTATTATTTTTCTTTGATTGTCCCACCAATTTACGCTGCCCGGAACATCAACGTAATTGCGCAATTTAACGGTAATAATTTTTTTCCTTTACACAATTAATGTTGATCGCCGATTTTTGGCTTCATTCGGTGGCGTACTTTCTTGTGCTCAATCACTTTTGATTTTTTACTTTTCCGATTTCACTTTTTTAATTTCAAATATTTTTTCTTTTTTGACTTTACTCCTGATTTTACGCTACCTTTTTTGTCCTCGCGACCAAATCAAATTAGTCTCACTCGATTTGCCAACTTCAATGAATTTTGCTTATTTTCTTAAGATTTCATCGCATTGGGTTCCTGAAAGGCGTTGATTTTGTTGCTTGTCGCTGTGCTTATTTTCTGTTTCGGGGTTCGCTGGCTGTATAGTCTTAAATTTGATTCTTTTGCAACCTAATTCAATTAGCAAAAAACACAAATGAGTTAATTAACTTAATTGCTGCGCAAACACTAAACAATGCCAAAGTCGAGTGACTACTGAAATTATTTTCAAATTCTTGTTGGAAGAGTCGACGTCGGTGTGTTTGCACAGATTTGTGGCTTATTTTTACTTTTATGCCCTGCCGCAAATGTATGCAGCAAGCGCTACACCTTTACTGCCGCACCCACCCCTACGAACGCGAGCCACTAAACGTCGAAGGAAGAGCATGATCATGATGATGATCTTATTTTATATTATATGTCTGTGCAGCAGATGATCTTTGCGTTGAACGGTCGTTGATGATCCGCAGCGAAAGTATTAACGTACATACATACATACATACATGCATACACACATACGAGTATTAACATATTGGCGCAAACATGTGTATGTAATTATCGCGTGCCTTCTTACTTTTCTTCGCCTCAAACAAGTCTCTCTCTCCCTCTTTCATATGTACCTATGTCGTATGTACGTGTATGTATTCAAATGTGTATATCTACGGCTGTTCTTCACTTTCAATGGCGTTTCTAAATTTAGTTTGTGTTTTCTAATTGGTTTGTTAGCTATGAGCAAATGTTTTTGTGTAACATTTTTGTTTTGTGTTGGCGCTAATGAAAAATCATATGGGCGTTTCTTATCCATGTTGACTTCGTTAACGCCCCAGTTGAGTTTTTTAATGATTCTTTACACATTTCCTTTGTTTTTGTTTTTAATGAATATCATGAGGTCAACGTCAAGGATCAAGTTTTTAATCTAAAATCAATAATGTGATTTTCTTCTTCTTAATTACTGGCGCAGACACCGCTTACGCGATTATAGCCGAGTTAACAATATTGCGCTATTTATTCCTTCTTTTCGCTGTTTGGCGTCAATTGGACATACACGGTGTGTCCCAAAAATAAAACGAACTTTATATATAAATCATACAACATACAGCGTCATCTATTTAAAATTTGCAACATTAAAAAGATACATTCATCCTCTTTCAAACGCACCCAACTTCATGTAAGTCGGATGACAGATGTAAAAATGACAGCCATTTTAATAAAACCAAAAGTGTTCCAAAAAATAAAATGGAACAAAGAGCAAATATAAAATTTTGTGTCAAACTTGAAAAAAAATTTGCTGAGACATACGATTAATGAAAAAAGTTTATTGTGATGATTGTATGAATCGTACGCAAGTTTATACGAGGTTTACACGATTTAAAAATGGTCTTGAGGATTAAATGACGACCCTAGAGCAGGACGTCCAGAAACTAGTAATCGTGCTGAACTGGTGGAAAAAGTCCGTGAAATCATTGGTATCGATGCAAATTTTACTACGAGAATGTTGGCTGAAGGATTGAATACGAGTAAAAGCACTATTTGGAGAATTTTAACTGAAGATTTGGGGAAAAGAAAGGTCTGCTCGCGGTTTTTTCCACATGAATTAAATGACGACCAAAAAATCGTTCGCGTGGAGCATTGCAAAGACATTATTGAAACTGCTGAAAACGATCCAGACTTCCTTGATTCGATCGTAACTGGTGATGAAACATGGTGCTTTAAATATGACCCTGAAACTAAGCGTCAATCTGCTGAATGGAAGTGCAAAGGCGAGCCAAAACCAAAAAAAATTGCGTTTTCAGAAGTCTCGAATCAAGACAATGTTGATTACTTTTTATGATTCAAAGGGTATTGTCCACAAGGAATTTGTTCCAGAAGGTCAAACTGTTAATGGAAAATACTATTTAGGCGTTTTACATCGTTTGTGGAAAAGAACCGGTCGTGTTAGACCAGAATATCCAGCAGGAAAACAGCTGTTTTTATTGCACGATAATGCACCACTTCACAAGACCAAAAAAGTGAACGAATTTTTAATGAAAAAAGGGATTTCTCTCATCGACCATCCTCCTTATTCGCCTGATCTATCACCATGTGATTATTTTTTATTTCCAAAACTGAAAACCAAGATGAAGGGAGCATTTTATGATGATATCCCAGCCATTCAAGCAGCCGTAACCGAGGTACTGAAGAACATTTCAATAAATGACATAAAAAAATTTATGCATGTCAAATGGAACCTATTTTGAATAAATAATAACTTTTAAAGATAATATAATGTGTATTTTACTATTTTATATCCAAAAAGTTCGGTTATTTTTGGGACACACCGTGTACATACATACACACAAGTATATGCAGGCCCTTCCCTACCTAGTCTTTCCAACGGTGTGGTGGTCTTCCTCTTCCTCCGCTTAGCCCGGTGGGTACTGCATCAAAAACTTTCATAGCAGGAGTATTCTTATCCATTCGAAAGACATAACCTAGTCAGCGTAACCTCCGTCTCTTGATTCTTTGAACTATGTCAATATCGTTGTCTAACTCGTACAGCTCAACGTTTCATCTTCTCCGATATTCGCCGTTACCAATGCGCAAAGGACCATAAATCGTTCGCCAAACCTTTTCCTCGAAATCATCATCAGATGTTCGACTTATAGAATTTGATATCTGTTCATTCAGAAAGGACTTTTGATTTTAATTACTGACTTAGTCCAGGGCCGACTTAGGACGGCCGCGGTAGCCAAGTGGTTAGCATTGCGTACTGACACTCGGAATGCTCGGGTTTAAATCCCGGTGCCTAAAATAAATAATGAAGTTAAATTTTCTAATTTCAGTCGCCCCTCGGCAGGGAATGTCCCCCTCTCCGAGTGTATTTCGGATATAAAATAAAGGTTCCCCGTAAAAAAACTATCAGCCGTTTGGAGGCGGTTTAGTATAAACTGTAGGTCCCTCCATTTGTTGGAAAAACATCAAGACGCAAAACCCCAAATTAGAGAAGGAGCTCGGTCGAAAATCGCTACAGCGGTTACAGAGCGCCAATTATATATATAGCCCAGTTGGATTTCAACGCTGGTACTGATAAGGTACAGTCAGTTTGTTGACGGTGGGCTTTAGCCGTGTCTGTGGGACACTTTGGTTCCAATCGACGGGCATACCTTCATATCCGTCAATCGACCTCTTACACTTTGTTGGTTTTCTAGCTAGCGAATTGCCATTCCAACTTCTTCATAGTCGGTCAGTGAAATATTTGATTTATCATCATCGATTGAGGAATCAGGTTCGCTCTCTTCCGGTATTGCACTTTCACTGTCATTCAGAAGGCTGGAGAAGTGTTCCCTCCACAAATTCAGTATACTCTGTACATCAGTTACTAGATCTCACTGTGTTCTGCAAGAGTCTGCTCTGATCTTGTAATCTTTTGTAAGTCGTCGGTTCTTTTTGTAGAATTTTCGAGCATTACACATGCGCCTTGCTTCCTTCTTCAATTCTCGGTATCTATAAGATCCCACACAGTATTGATCGATCGCAACTTTGCATGTCGTCCATCTATCACAATATGATCAATCTGTATTTAAGTTTTCGATCGACGTTTGTAGTGCTCATCAACGAAAGGGGGTATTTATTTCAGCCGACGCATTGCGAGACTTTTCATTGTAGCTGATTTCTAAGTGGTAAGTCCCAAGCCCAACGCACAACCTCGCTAGGCGCGTATCACATTTATACAGCTAACATCGTGCTTCAATACTGACGCTTCCTCACAGTCGAATCTCCGGTGAACAGACGCTGCAATTAGACTTCAACGCACCTTTAAGCCGAATATGTCGAAGAGACTTCAATAAAGCGCGATTATCAACCAAAAATCACATGATGTCCTCCCATACTTCACAAAACCTCGCATCATTAAAGAATAAGTCGGCAGCGCTGTTGAAGTTGGGGCTATACTACTTTGAAGCTTGGCAGCGGTTTAAATACCTAGCAATTTCCGGAAATGTCACATAAGTAATGGGAAACTCATATTTATTATATTTATATATACGTAAATATTTTAATATACACACATCTTAGCATACATGATTGCACATATGTACGTAACAGTAAAAAGCATAACTCAACAACTCAATCTGTTGAGGTTCTATGATGTACGAGGTGAAAACAGCCAACAAGTATACTTGAATTTAAGTAGCAATAAATACCAATTAAAATGTCATCAACTCTGACACGCCCACTTACTGCATAAGCACCTACAAACGCTCGTAGGAATGTATATACGTGTATGAAATTTATGTAAATTTATACTAACCCATGTATGTACATGTATGTATGTGTACTCGTGCATTGTCAAAGGACTCAGCATTTCGGGTATCGAATTCTCTAATATTTGTCATTCAAATACTCACATTCCCCAGTAAAAAAAAAACAAAAAAAAAACTAAAAGCAGAAAAGCAGCAACAACCAGATGTTTCCAACACATTAGCAACTCAACTCAACTCAACTCAACAATACTTGAAAGGTCCTTGAGCTCAGTGAAAAGCAAGAGTCATGTTTGCATACACACATACATTCATACCAACAAATAAATATATTGAAATGTGTGTGTGTTTGTGCGTGTATAAAGCAAAAAATATGCAAATAAATCAAACTGATTACAATTTAGTCACGACTAATTGCCACAACCACAAATCAATCGATTTATGGAGAGGGACGAAAAGGTGGGGAAGCAATGGTGCGGGGAGTATAAGATTTTTAAGGAAATAAACTAAATTCTATATGTCATTGGTTAGGCTGAGGCGTTGAACCATTGATGCATAGGCGCCACGCACACGTGCGTACATACACACGAGTACGTTTACATATACATACATATATATATGGTATATACATACTTGTAGTTTAAGGACTAGCCAAGTGTAGAAAAACGAGCAGAAATTTGTATAAATACATATATATTTTTACACTATAAATGTATGTATGTATGTTTTTTTCTTATTGCATCAATACACACATTCATTTCTAAGAGTTCCTCTTCGTCTTGGCTTTGTACAAACATTCATACTCGTACATTGGAAAGGGAAATGTTGGTTGCGCCGCAACAAGTGGCATTTTAATGGGAATTTATTGTGTGCTTGCGGTTTCACTTCCTTCCATGTCAATAAACAATGCCTACGTACATACATACATGCATACGTACATGTGTATGTACCGACATCTCTTATGATATAGGTACGTCAGTTTTGTTAGTGATTTTCAAATGATTTTCATTCAGTTAATGAATTTGGCCGCAAGGATGTTGTTTCGAAATTTGATTTGGGAATGATTTAAGCTGCAGGAGTATTTTCTGTTCTTTTTGAATTATTTTTGCTTTTTACTTTAACTTTAACTTCACTTACTTACTTACTTTATGATATTTTTTTTTCTACTATTAAAGGAAAATAAACGATACGGTATAGTAGTAATAAGACTAGGAATTATTTATGTAAGCCTGTATTTATTTAATCTGAATAACATAGTAAATCTAGGCATCTGACTTTGACTTGCTTGTGACATGAAAAAAATCAATATATATATATATATAATTGCCGCTTTGTAACCACTGAAGCGATTTTCGGCCGAGCTCCTCCTCCAATTTGTAGTTTTGAGTCTTGATGTTTTTCCAAAAAATTGGTGGGACCTACAGTTTATACTAAGCCGTCTCCGAACGGCTGATGGTTTTTTTGGGAGGAGTCTTTATTTCCTGCAGAAATACATTCGGAGGGGTTGACATTCCCTACCGAGGGGCGAATTTACCTTCTGTAATTTTAACATTATGGGCCATAAGGCATTTTACTACTTTTCATTGCTTTAGTTTTGACCACCAGTGTGTGTTCAATGAAATTGTAGATAAAAGGAATATAATTTTCGCATATTCATAGAATAAATTTAAAAAAAAAAAAGTATATTTTTCAACATCGAGAGCAGGAGCACCTTCGCATTGTATTAACATTCTCTGGTTTCACAAGCAGAAAACTTAGAGCAACATTCTCTGTCACAAGTGCAATCTCAATTCTGTCAAATCTGTTTTCAACAGTTTGGGAGCTAATGGAAGAAAAAATAATCTAGTTCAGACACACACCTTTATCAAAAAGCTTGTCACAATAGGGTTGGGGACTTCCACCGCAATGGTGAATTTTAGTACTGGTGCAAATATTGGATAAGTGTGTTGACTTTCAGGTCTCTTAACCTTCAAAGGGATTTCATTGAGAATTGGCACTCAAGCTAAGCTAACTTATAATGTTTTTTTGATGAATTTTTTTTTTGTTTTTACAATGATATTTGATTCCATTGTTCCCGTATTTGAACTCTAAAGGAAGTCCATATCTGTCGAAATTATTCTAAATAATAAAAAACAGGTGAATACTGTTGGAAATCTAAAAAAAAAAAATTATGAAAATTTTAAGCCGATCGCCCGAAAGATTTCGAGGAAATTTTTCTCACCGACTTTAAAACACCTTTTTGACCAAAATGCGTTTAAAGTTCCCAGTTAACCCTCCGCCTACTTTCCCCTTTACCTTCGGAGACGTATTAATACATGTACATGCACCAATTCTCTGAAACTATTAAACGGATCAATGTTAAATTTACGGTCAATATTTTCAAATATATGTAAATTCCTAACATTGAAGATTACAACCGGATATCCATTAAAAAATTCATATATATACAGAATTTATTACCAAGTTATCGAAAGACCAAAAATAACGATATAAAGCCAAGGTTCGAGTCCAGGTCCGGCCAACATCCAAAATTAAAGAATAGGTTTCTCCATATGTTGGAAAAAATCAAGACGCAAAACCACAAATTGGAGGAGGAGCTGGGCCAAAAATTGCCTCAACGGCTATAGGTATGTGTTATATATGAATTCAAAATTTTTTTTTTTGTGAAAAAAAACTTGAAATTTTATTGATTGGTTTTATTATAGGGAACGAACTGCTTTCAATGCAAATTAAATAAAGACTGCAGCGCGAGGTAATTAGAGTGCCACTCAAGAAATGCAATGATCGATAAACAAATTTTTATCACTTCTCAGAATTACAGCAAAAATTTATTGACTTGCAGAAGGTACTCGGTAGAGAACCATTTCTATGTTTAGATATTTTTTTGTCAAGGCAAACATCTAGATTTTTTAATCATGTTCCGAGAATATATTTACATCTGTCTGTACTCCAAGTTTTCGATATTGAATGAGTTGACTCAGTGGAGGAAAAAAATGGGACTCTTTTTAGCATTTTCTAAGAAAAAAACAATTATTTTTCTTTAAATATCTTTTAATATTACGCTTTAAGTAAATGATTTATATGTATATTTTACTTTATGTAATATAAATAATATAAATATTATATTTTATCTTATTAATTTTTTTTTATTTGTTTTTATATCATTTATTTTCTTATTCGTGACGTGAATGATGAGCGGCTTGTATAGTTTGGTCTTTGTTCGTCAAGGGATCACTTTACTTTTTAATTGCCTACTCAGTTCAAAGTAGCACTTGTTGGCAAGAGTGATTCTGCGTTGGATTTCCAAGGCGTTATAACTGGTTCCAAAAATGTACGAAATTGTCAACAACTTCAAAGTTACAGCTGTCAATAGTGACGTGTGAGTCGACTCGCGAAAGCGATGACTTTTGGTTTGACGCTAGGAGTTATTTCGTCTTGTCTTCGTACAATCTGGAGGGAGCTGAACTCACGGCGAGGTTGTTGGGGACAGTAATGTCAATATCATAGGCATACGACGATGTTATTTCTCTTTTTAGTTCTGAAGCCTGCATTATTTTCTTCAGTAATGAATCAAGGAAAACACAATAAGAAGTTATATTTTCTGAAACTTCGTTTGGTATCGAACGGCTCGGAGGGGTTCTTCCCGATTATGATATAGCTTTTGGTGTTGCTTTACTTCAGTTTACACAGCCGTAATTCAGACAGGTCCTTTTTATGATATCGAAGGCTGTTTTAAAGGCGACCAAGAGGTGGTGGGTGTCGATCCTCCTTTCACGGGTCTTTTCCAAGATTTGGCGCATAATGAATGTCTGGTTAATGGTCGATTTTCTACAAAAAATGCCCGATAGTACCTAAAATACCATTATTATATTTTATTTTGTTTTAGTCTATTTTAATTTAATTTATATTAATTTAATTTAATTTAAGTTATTTTATTTTATTTTACTTTATTTTGTTTTATTTTTTATTGTGTTTTATTTAATTTGATTTAATATAATTTAACTTAAGTTAATTTCATGTAATTTAATTTGATTTAAATTAATTTAATTTAATTTAATTTGATTTAATTTAATTTAATTTAATTTAATTTAATTTAATTTAATTTAATTTAATTTATTTTATTATATTTTATTTTATTAATTTTATTTTATTTTATTTTTTTATTTTATTTTATTTTATTTTATTTTATTTTATTTTATTTTATTTTATTTTATTTTATTTTATTTTATTTTATTTTATTTTATTTTATTTTATTTTATTTTATTTTATTTTATTTTATTTTATTTTATTTTATTTTATTTTATTTTATTTTATTTTATTTTATTTTATTTTATTTTATTTTATTTTATTTTATTTTATTTTATTTTATTTTATTTTATTTTATTTTATTTTATTTTATTTTATTTTATTTTATTTTATTTTATTTTATTTTATTTTATTTTATTTTATTTTATTTTATTTTATTTTATTTTATTTTATTTTATTTTATTTTATTTTATTTTATTTTATTTTATTTTATTTTATTTTATTTTATTTTATTTTATTTTATTTTATTTTATTTTATTTTATTTTATTTTATTTTATTTTATTTTATTTTATTTTATTTTATTTTATTTTATTTTATTTTATTTTATTTTATTTTATTTTATTTTATTTTATTTTATTTTATTTTATTTTATTTTATTTTATTTTATTTTATTTTATTTTATTTTATTTTATTTTATTTTATTTTATTTTATTTTATTTTATTTTATTTTATTTTATTTTATTTTATTTTATTTTATTTTATTTTATTTTATTTTATTTTATTTTATTTTATTTTATTTTATTTTATTTTATTTTATTTTATTTTATTTTATTTTATTTTATTTTATTTTATTTTATTTTATTTTATTTTATTTTATTTTATTTTATTTTATTTTATTTTATTTTATTTTATTTTATTTTATTTTATTTTATTTTATTTTATTTTATTTTATTTTATTTTATTTTATTTTATTTTATTTTATTTTATTTTATTTTATTTTATTTTATTTTATTTTATTTTATTTTATTTTATTTTATTTTATTTTATTTTATTTTATTTTATTTTATTTTATTTTATTTTATTTTATTTTATTTTATTTTATTTTATTTTATTTTATTTTATTTTATTTTATTTTATTTTATTTTATTTTATTTTATTTTATTTTATTTTATTTTATTTTATTTTATTTTATTTTATTTTATTTTATTTTATTTTATTTTATTTTATTTTATTTTATTTTATTTTATTTTATTTTATTTTATTTTATTTTATTTTATTTTATTTTATTTTATTTTATTTTATTTTATTTTATTTTATTTTATTTTATTTTATTTTATTTTATTTTATTTTATTTTATTTTATTTTATTTTATTTTATTTTATTTTATTTTATTTTATTTTATTTTATTTTATTTTATTTTATTTTATTTTATTTTATTTTATTTTATTTTATTTTATTTTATTTTAT
>JAWMAG010000054.1:8440000-8487500 GCA_037013455.1 Ceratitis rosa
TTTATTTTATTTTATTTTATTTTATTTTATTTTATTTTATTTTATTTTATTTTATTTTATTTTATTTTATTTTATTTTATTTTATTTTATTTTATTTTATTTTATTTTATTTTATTTTATTTTATTTTATTTTATTTTTTTTTTTTACTTTATTTCATTTCGTTTCATTTTTTATTTCTTTTTATTTTATTTAATTTTATTTAGTTTATATTATTTTATATCATTTTATTTTATTTTATTTTATTTTATTTTATTTTATTTTATTTTATTTTATTTTATTTTATTTTATTTTATTTTATTTTATTTTATTTTATTTTATTTTATTTTTTTTTTTTTACTTTATTTCATTTCGTTTCATTTTTTATTTCTTTTTATTTTATTTAATTTTATTTAGTTTATATTATTTTATATCATTTTATTTTGTTTTAATTTATATTATTTTATTTTAATTCATTTTATGTTATTTTATTGTATATTACTTCATTCTTATTTATTTTATTTTATTTTTATTCTGTTCTCTTATTTTGTAAGTTTATTTATTTTATTTTATTGTGTTTTATTTAACTTGATTTAATTTAATTTTATTTCATTTGTTTTTATTTTATGTTCTTCTCTTTTATTTCTTTTTATTTTATTTTGTTTTAAGTTGTTTAGTTTGTTCTGACTTATTTTATTCATTTTTTTAACATACAATATGTATGTATGTAATCTAAATGCATGCGTGATCTCTCGATAAAATATTTAATTTGAACTTGGAAATCCTCACTTAGCTTCCAATTGGTATATTGCACTGCAATATAACATAAAAAGACACTTTTTTATTTTCCTCAACGCGCGGAGCTTACTATCACACATGTAGTATAAAATATCTCGACTGATCGTACTTTGCATATTTTGTGCTGTATCTCTTTTTTTGGTACGAGAATTTGCTTATTTGTAGAACGCCTGAGCGTTTCGGCTGTTAGTTCTTATTGAATTTTAATCGCAGATGGTTCGCTTTAAAAGCGCTTCGTCAATATTTTTTGTTAAAATAACAAGTGCGAGCAGAAAATTTATTACATTAGTTATTTATATTAAAAATTAGAAAAACAGTGAAATGTTATGATTTTAATTAGCTTCATACAATTTACAGTCAATAAGAAGTGTAAAAAAAATTAATATTCCTTAAATAGTTTTATTTCATGTTTATGTGTGAAGACTGTTGACATTTTCTTCAATATTTTTAAAAAAGTTTTCAATCCCAGGATCGTAAAGCTGTATAACGATTAAAATTTACCAATGCAGCGTTGAAAATGTGATCAGTTAAAAAGTTAATGAGAAAACATGAAAATAAAAAGATGACAAAAAACTATAAGAAAGGAACTTAAAATACAGCATTTTGTTGACAGTTTATTAGAAATTCACTCAGTAGACAAAGGGCTTGTCTTTTTAATTTCCCATCAACAAAAAAATTATGTTATTATGCCGAAAAAACACTTGTTAATTAGAATTCAATTTGTTATTTGCTAACTGTTTGATCTCAACGCTTGAACAAACAAGTAAGAGGAAGGTGGCCAATTCCAGCATTTCCAGTTTTTTCGCTCTTAACTGCTATGGACTACAGGTAAGTACTGAAGTTCAAAGTATTGATTGTCGTTTGATCGCATAATCGCGAATAATTTTGAAAAAAAAAATATATATAATATAATATATAATTTAAATATTTCTCAAGTAAAAATTTTGGGGGCAAACATTTAAAATAGCGTGCATACACATAAATATGTATATAAAAATGGTAATATCAAACTTTCGATATTTTTAGGTAAGCACGTGCTATTGTAAAAACAAGCATGAAATTTCGTATGATTAAAAATAAAACAATTTTGTGTATTTATGTACCTATATAAATGATTTCATTCTCCCATGGGAGATGCTTCGGTGATGTAAAATTACCGTGTGCCTGGACATTCAATTTCCAAGAGATGCTTTTAGCACTACCAATACTATATGGAAATGTGGAAAACTATTTTTAAAATCCGGAATAAAATATATAATACATATTAATATTTCGAACGGAGTTATGTTAGGATAATTATCAAAATATTGAAATGTCGTTTTTAAGAGAAGTTAAAGTTATATTTTGTTGTTGCCTAAAATATTATTAATTTATGTTGAAAATCATTAAAAAAAATTTTTTGCTCAACACTGTTTGTGCTCATAAGACCTTAGCTTGTTTCCTCTGAGCCTAAAAGCATGCAATGGAATAGAGTAGTAAAAGCACTACAAAGATTTGCAATGATGCCTAAAAGTATGCTACAGATAAGGCGTGAGTAAATTTTATTAACGATATTTGGGAGTGTGTGCAGCAAGTACCTATAAAAAAATATAATCCCAAGACCCATTTTACATATATAGCGATGCACAAACAAAATGGTGGTGATAAAATAGTTAATTAAGAAATATAAAAATAATCATGAAATTCTTAATAGCATTAATATAAATTTTAAAAGTTATAGTTTTGTGCTTAGTAGCTATATAAATATATATGTACATATGTATACATTTTTTACAATCGATCCCTTTATCTCAATTATTCGTATATCTAAAAGTTGATGAGAAAACATTGGAAAGCGCGTTTAATTGTGAAGAAGAGACCTAAATACCTAAAATAAATTTAATTTTACTTTGACGCCGAATCATACTCAAAGAAATTTATTATGGAATGCCGAATTAGAAAGACACCAGTAGAAATTAAGCGAGCGCACAGACAGATAACCGCTACTATTGTCTTTTTGGAACAAGAAAAGACAAAATGCTTTCCGAATCAGCAGTAAAAATTTTAATCTGATAAAAAATAATTAAAAACCAAAACACTTCGGAAAAACACAATATATTTAAACGAATTATGTCATTTTATTCAAAAGCAGACCTGGCATCGCAACATATACCTAATACTCCTTTGTTTTATTCTGATTTATAAAAGCAAATTTTTTAAAAGAAAGTGGATTACTTATATTGATGAAAGTAATATAAATGAATATATATTTATTTAACAAAACAAAATAATTTAAAACAAAATAAAATAATATAAAATAAAGTAATATGAAATAAAATAAAATAAATTAAATTAAATTAATATAATATAAAATAAAGTAAAATAAAATAATATAAACTAAAATTAAATAAAACCAAATAAAATCAAATAAAATAAATTAAGATAAATTAAAATTAATTAAAATAAAATAAAATAAAATAAAATTATATAATATAAAATAAAATAATACAAAATAATTTAAAATAAAATAAAATTAAACAAATGAAATAAAATAAAATAAAATAAAACAAATTAAAAAAAAATTAAAATAAAATAAAACAAAACAAACTAAAGTAAAATAAATTAAATTAGAGTAAATTAATTTAAATTACATAAAATTATATAAAATTATATAAAATATATATAAAAAAATAAAATAAAATGAAAGAGTAACTTACCTTTTTGAAGTAATACGAAGTTACAAAACGATAAAAAATTTTTTTTTGGGTATTAAATAAAGAGTTAAGTTTGTGTTTTGACACTGACTTAGCTCTAATAATTTTAAATATATAAGTACGAAAGCAAAAATGAAAAAAGATATACATATACATATTAACAAATACAAACCAGCTGTGTAATGAGTGACCAATGCTCAACGCAAAAAGGGTGACGACATTCATTTACGGTAGCGGAGAGAAATGCCTACTTCACTCTTGTTGCGCGAAAATCTCCACCCAGCAGCGTTAGCTCAAAGGCAAGCGGTACAATTGCTCTGTTGACGACAACGCGAACCACAGCAGCGGCAGATAATAAATGAGCGTGCCGTCTCTTTGCACGCCTTCTGTAAGTTCTCAAACAGAAACACAAGCAACTATGCATGTAAGCAGCGCAGCAGCAGCAGCAGTAACATCACTTAAAGCGACAATTACGGAACAAGTAGACACAGATAAAAAGAAAAAAAAAGGTCGGCAACGAAGACTTTACACTTCACTACACTTCGATCCCTCTTAAGAACAGAGGGGTTGACTTTACTTTAGCTGCGATTTACATAAACTACTCACATAAAGGCCAATATGGAAATAGAAAGAAAAAATGATATTAAAAGCAAGTTATTTGTAGAAAATAGAGTTATTGCTCCACAATAACCGACGAAGGGGATGGATTTACTACCCTTAGAAGGAGGCCACTGCTAGCTCCTAGCTATTGGTTTATCATATTTAATTGTAATTTAGATTTTATTTTGAGGCTTCCAATGTAAGAAGGTACAAAGTGGGAAAAGTAGACGCGATCATACATATATTATAATATGATGAATTAATATCGTCAGACTTTCATAAATTTTAAATGCTTCCAATTAAAAATATTTACTCGCTAAAAGTAACAACCGTCCAGTGATAAGTTATTTTTAATAATTTCATACTATGACGTAGATATTAAATAAAATTGTTAATGATAATTCCATAGTTAATTACAATAAAATTAGTAAACATTTCTTCTCAATAACACATGTAATAAGCGGATCTAAACTTCACCACATCTCATATATCTACATATGGCTGTGTGTTGGCTGTGTGTGTAAATGCCTAACTGATTACCTGGCACGGTTAAGGGGCATTACCACCCAACCAATACCACCTCCGCCCAATGCGGATGTATTTGTGGCAATTCGCGGTAAAAGCAGTTGAAAGGTTGGGGACTGTAGTGCATGGGAGCGACATGCTTTTTCATTGATAGGCAGTCATGCAATTTCTCACGTAGATATGTATGTACTTAACGTTGATAAAAAAATTATTTTTTTCATAAATTATTTCGTTAGGATATAATTTAAATTATAAATTTTATTTTTGTTAAATGAATAACACACACTACTATTAAAAAAGATATATTTATGCAAGAAAAACAGAGATAAATTTGTATGAAAGCGAAGAGTAAACATATATATGAGCTAATTTGTAAAGTGAACAGAAGATGTGGGCTCATGTCAAAAATATTTACTGGAATTAAAAAAAAAAATTATTATAGAAATTATGTATGTGTGTATATAACGCAAATAAATGAATCGGCTCATAAACTAAATGTAATATATATCCTTGTAGCTTGTGTAGAACAGTCTCTATTTTAGGACTCATTTTGCAATTCTTTACAGTGATTCTTTTTTTTTTAAGGAAAGCATACTTGGTTTAAAGGTTCATTAGAGTCGTTTTCTAATGTCGGTTCACCAAAAGTACAGCTGCGAGCGTGTAAACGTTTTAAGGACACGATTTTAGGCCATAGATCCTGAATGTTCGATCACTTAATTATGAATTATAGCACTGCCCTAATAAAAAAGCATGAATGAAGTCACGAATTAACGAATAAAGAAGTACTATTTTTTTACAGGAGTAAATGTCTCACAGTTCAAAGTGCATTTTAATCACCCTCAAAAAATTCGCATCCATTCCCGCTCTACTTGAACTCGTTTACATACAATAATATTATATAACAATAAACCGCAGAATACTAAATACACTAACAATTAAAATTATTACCTTTATACGTAAATATGTATGCATATATGTACGAGTATGTATTAATGATTTGTGGCTAATGATGATCGTCATGTTAAAGGCATGCAATTGAAATTTAGCCACAAATTGACTGATTATGATGAGATGAGCTTGCTAATTTCAAACAAATGGTGGTTGGAAATATTTTATTTGAAGCTTTTTTTCATGCTGCGATCTGGCAAATGGCTATTGGCGTACTTTTTTTTGTTTGTTTTTGTTTTTGTCTTTATAAAATCATATAGGAGTCCACAGCTGCACCTCACACAAAATGGCGTGTTATCCACTACATATAAACAGATGTACACTGTACTATGTAATAAAAAAATCATAGTTATGAAAAATATTGATGACTCGTTTGTTTTTGTTATTTGTTGATAATTGAAAAGTCTTATTTTGACGTTATTTGTTTTTTATTGACTCATAATTTCTTTTGACTATGGTCCTGTTGTTGTTGTGGTTGTTTTTGTTATTGCTTGTTGTTGTTGTTATCTAATTTTGCATTACAAGCTTGTAAACAATTAATTGGTAAATGGTCGTAAATCTACATTTTCAACAATAATATGTTGTTTGTTGCAAGTCTTCACGCGACCAGTGTGTGATTTTCAATTCTTTGAAAATGCTCTAATATGTGGCAGTGACTTTTGACGTCAGCACAGCAATGGTTATTGACTACGTGTGTTTTATTATATATATGTACATATGTATGTAGTAACACAACTGGTGATGAAAATGGCTTTACTGGAAATTTGGTCACTTAATTCATGGCTGCTTTGCGATAAAGCATCTTAAACAATAACAAACATTCAAAGACTTCCGGCAAATCACTTATTGATCCATATTATTACGCGTCATACCAAAAATTCCGTTTTATGCTGATTTCCCATTTAGAAAGTAACCACGGTGTGTTATGCATTGCATTTTTTTAACGTCATATAACAATATTTTTTATCTTTTGCAAACAAGACCACATACATACACGTAAGTTGAGTGTGGATCAAACACGTAATAAGTAATCATTAAAAAGGCTGCATGTGGAAGAGTCCCCGGAAGTGCGTTAAATCACAAATACATATCAAAATTATTTAAAATTTGCACAGCCGGTCACGTATTGCTGTGGTTTTGGTTTTCTATATTTAAGATGTGCGTAACAATTTAGCACAATTCAATTTAATCAATATTTACAAAAATTTTTATGTTTTTTCATTCAATGGGATGTTTGTTTTGGTGAAACTATAAAGAAATTAAAGAATTTTTTTTTTCAAAATATTGAAAAATTTTGAGAAAAATATCTATATAATTTAAATATTTCTCAGGTAAAAAATTTGGGAGCAAAA
The DNA here is from genome assembly GCA_037013455.1 of Ceratitis rosa. NCBI lineage: Eukaryota > Metazoa > Arthropoda > Insecta > Diptera > Tephritidae > Ceratitis > Ceratitis rosa. Next base: position 8,446,894 of record JAWMAG010000054.1, read on the forward strand.
ATTAAAAAAAACGTGCATACACATAAATATGTATATACGTATAAAAATGGTAATATCAAATTTTCGATAATTTTAGGTAAGCACGTGTTATTCTAAAAAAAAGCATAGAAATTAAAAATAAAAAAATTTTGTGTATGTATGTATATAAATATTTTCATTCTCCCATAGGATATTGTCATGCTTCGGTGATGTATTAAATTACCGTGTGACTGAACATTCAATTTCCAAGAGATGCTTTTACCATTATGTATAATACATATTAATATTTCGAACTGAGTGAAATGGCGTTTTTTAAGTGAAGTTTAAGTTCCCGGTGCCACCAACCTCCAAAAAGTTATGGAAAATTAAATTAAATAAAAAATTAAGTTAAATTTTCTAATTGCGGTCGCTCCTCGGCAGGGAATGTCCACTCCCCGAGCGTATTTCGGACATGAAAGAAAGGCTCCACGTAAAAAACCATCATCCATTCGGAGGCGGCTTAGTATAAACTGTAGCTCCTCCATTTGTTGGGAAAACATCAAGACGCAAAACCACAAATTGGAGGAGGAGCTCGACCGAAAATCGCTTCAGCGGTTACAAAGCGCCAATTATATATATATATATAGGTATATATTGTGTTTAGTTGTTGCCTAAAATATTATTAATTTATGTTGAAAATCATTCAAAGACACTGTTTGTGCTCATAAGACTTTAGCTTGTTTCCTCTGAGCCTAAAAGCATGCAATGGAAGAGAGTAGTAAAAACACTCCAATGATTTGCAATGATGCCTAAAAGTATGCTACAGATAAGTAAATTTTATTAACCATATTTGTGAGTGTGTGCAGCAAGTTCCTATAAAAAATATGAATCCAAGGCCGATTTTACATATATAGCGATGCACAAACAAAATGGTGGTGATAAAATAGTTAATTAAGAAATATAAAAATAAACATAAAATCACTAATTACATTAATATAAATGTTGAAATTTACGGTTTTGTGCTTAGTATTTACATAAATATATACTCCTATGTACATATACATCTTTTATAATCGATCCCTTTATCCCAATTATATCTAAAAGTTGATGGGAAAACATTGGAAAGCGCGTTTAATTGTGAAGAAGAGACATACCTAAATAAATTTTATTTAATTTTACTTTGACGCCGAATCATACTCAAAGAAATTTATTATGGAATGCCGAATTAGAAAGACACCAGTAGAAATTAAGCGAGCGCACAGACAGAGAACCGCTACTATTGTCTTTTCGGAACAAGAAAAGACAAAATGCTTTCCGAATCAGCTTAGTAAAGTACTCAAACCAAATTCAGCAGTAAAAATTTAAATTTGATAAAAAATAATTAAAAACCAAAACACTTCCGAAAAATGCAATATATTTAAACGAATTATGTCATTTTATTCAATAGCAGACCTGGCATCACTCCATATTCCTTTGTTTTATCCTGATTTATAAAAACAAATTTTCTTAAAAGGATTATTTATGCTGACGAAAGTAACCATATAAATTATGTTTTCTTACTTTTCCACATTCTTTGGCGGTGGTCCTCCAGTGTTTGTTTAAATCTGCGACATATGGATAATATAATATAAATGCATATATATTTATTTAAGAAAATAAAATAATTTAAAATAAAATAATATAATATAAAATAGTTTAATATAAAAATAATTCAAATAATATAAAACAAATTAAAATAAAATAAAATAATATAAAATAAAATAAAGTAAAATAAAATAAAGTAAAATAAAATAAATAATATAAAATAAAAAAAAAATAAAGTAAAATAAAATAAGATGAAAAAATTAAATAAATAATATAAAATAGAATAAAATAAAATAAAATAAATTAAATTAAATAAAGTAAACTAAAGTAAAATAAAATTATATAATATAAAATAAAATAAAATAATTTAAAATAAAATAAAATTAAATTAAATTAAATAATTAAAAAAAATAAAAAAAAATAAAATAAAATTAAACAAATGAAATAAAATAAAATAAAACAAATTTAAAAAAAAAATTAAAATAAAACAAATAAAATAAATTAAAGTAATTTAAATTTAAATTAATTTTAAATTTAAATAAATTTAATTACATAAAATTATTTAAAATATATATAAAAAAATAAAATAAAATGAAAAAAGTAACTTACCTTTTGGAAGTAATACGAAGGCACAAAACGAAAAAAAATATATTTTTAAGTATTAAATAAAGAGTTAAGTTTCTGTTTTGGCACTGACTTAGCTCTAACAATTTTAAATATATAGGTACATAAGCAAAAATGAAAAAAGATATACATATACATATAAACAAATACAAACCAGCTGTGTAATGAGTGACCAATGCTCAACGCAAAAAGGGTGACGACATTCACTTACGGCAGCGGAGAGAAATGCCTACTTCACTCTTGTTGCGCGAAAATCTCCACCAAGCAGCATTAGTTCAAAGGCAATCGGTACAATTGCTCTGTTGACGACAACGCGAGCCACAGCAGCGGCAGATAATAAATGAGCGTGCCGTCTCTTTGCACGCCTTCTGTAAGTTCTCAAACAGAAGCACAAGCAACTATGCATGTAAGCAGCGCAGCAGCAGCAGTAGTAACATCACTTAAAGCAACAATTACGGAACAAGTAGACACAGATAAAAAGAAAATGTAGACTGGCATTGATCGTTACATACACTTACACTTTCGATAAGTCGTTGTATATCTATTGGCAAACAAAAAAAAAATTACTACTCTTACTAAGGGTATTCAAGCAAAACACGAACCCAGTTCCCAGTTCAAATCTTGGTTAAATTAAGTACGCTATCATATTGAAAGCAAACGAACAGAATTATCCCATCATTCCGTTCAGTACTGGAGTAGAGACCAAGATTTTTTATCTAACCTAGTGCGTGACACAATTTATGTGGTCCAACACCTAATAAAGGCTCAAAACCAAATGCCACAAACTGCACTACCAACCCATGCAAAGCCCTTGATGGCACAACTGGACTAATAGGAAATCGTTCTTCACTCCAAGGTAAACAACTGGTTATAGTCAACTTCGATCCCTCTTAAAAACAGAGGGGTTGACTTTACTTTAGCCGCGATTTACATAAACTACTCACATAAAGACCAATATGTAAAGAGAGAGAAAAATCAATATTGAAAACAAGTTACTTGTAGCAACAGCAGCAACATCAGAACAGAGAACACAACCAAGAATCAAAACAATGTTAACTAATTGGAAAATAGAGTTATTGCTCCACAATAACCGACACAGGGGATGGATTTACTACTCTTAGAAGGAGCAACACTGAGCCAGGAGCCCACTGCTAGCTCCTAGCTATTGGGCTATCATATTTAATTATAATTTAGATTTTATTTTGAGGCTTCCAATGTAAGAAGGTACAAAGTGGGAAAAGTAGACGCGATCATTCATATATTATAATATGATGAATTAATATCGTCAGACTTTCATAAAATTTAAATGATTCCAATTAAAAATATTTACTCGCTAAAAGTAACAACCGTCCAGTGATAAGTTATTTTTAATAATTTCATACTATGACGTAGATAAATAAAATTGTTAATGATAATTCCATAGTTAATTACAATAGAATTAGTAAACATTTCTTCTCAATAGCATATGTAATAAGCGGATCTAAACTTCACTACATCTCATATATCTACATATGTCTGTGTGTTGGCTGTGTGTGTAAATGCCTAACTGGTTACCTGGCACAATTGAGGGGCATTACCACCCATCCAATACCACCTCCGCCCAATGCGGATGTATTTGTGGCTATTCGCGGTAAAAGCGGTTGAAAGGTTGGGGACTGTAGTGCATGGGAGCGACATGCTTTTTCATTGGTAGGCAGTCATGCAATTTCTCACGTAGATGTGTATGTTTGCACTTAGCGTTGATAAAAAAATTAATTTGTTTATAAATTATTTCGTTAGGATACAATTTAAATTATATATTTTATTTTTGTTACATGAATAACACACACTACTATTAAGAAAGATATATTTATGCAAGAAAAGCACAGATAAATTTGTATGGAAACAAACAGTATACATATGAGCTAATTTGTAAAGTGAACAGAAGATGTGGGCTCAAGTTAAAAATATTTACTGAAAAAAAAAATTGTTATGGAATTTATGTATGTACATATAGGTATAACGCGAATAAATGAATCGGCTAATAAACTAATCTAATTTTGCATTACAAGCTTGTAAACAATTAATTGGTAAATGATCGTAAATCTACATTTTCAACAATAATATGTTGTTTGTTAGCAAGTCTTCACGCGACCAGTATGTGATTTTCAATTCTTTGAAAATGCTATAATAATGTCTCACAGTTCAAAGTGCATTTTAATCACCCTCAAAAAATTCGCATCCATTCGCGTTCTACTTGAACTCGTTTACATACAATATAACAAAAAACCGCAGAATACTAAATACACTAACAATTAAAATTATTACCTTTATACGTAAATATGTATGCATATATGTACGAGTATGTATTAATGATTTGTGGCTAATGATGATCGTCATGTTAAAGGCATGCAATTGAAATTTAGCCACAAATTGACTGATTATGTTGAGATGAACTTGCAAAATTTCAAACAAATGGTGGTGAAAATGTTTTATTTGAAGCTTTTTTTCATGCTGCGATCTGGCAAATGGCTATTGGCGTACTTTTTTTTGTTTGTTTTTGTTTTTGTCTTTATAAAATCATATAGGAGTCCACAGCTGCACCTCACACAAAATGGCGTGTTATCCACTACATATAAACAGATGTACACTGTACTATGTAATAAAAAAATCATAGTTATGAAAAATATTGATGACTCGTTTGTTTTTGTTATTTGTTGACAATAAGACTTTTCTATTTTGACGTTATTTGTTTTTTATTGACTCATAATTTCTTTTGACTATGGTCCTGTTGTTGTTATTGTTGCTGCTTGTTGTTGTTGTTGTGGTTGTTTTTGTTATTGCTTGTTGTTGTTGTTATCTAATTTTGCATTACAAGCTTGTAAACAATTAATTGGTAAATGATCGTAAATCTGCATTTTCAACAATAATATGTTGTTTGTTGCAAGTCTTCACGCGACCAGTGTGTGATTTTCAATTCTTTTAAAATGCTCTAATATGTGGCAGTGACTTTTGACGTCAGCACAGCAATGGTTATTGACTACGTGTGTTTTATTGTATATATGTACATATGTATGTAGTAACACAACTGGTGATGAAAATGGCTTTACTGGAAATTTGGTCACTTAATTCATGGCTGCTTTGCGATAAAGCATCTTAAACAATAACAAACATTCAAAGACTTCCGGCAAATCACTTATTGATCCATATTATTACGCGTCATACCAAAAATTCCGTTTTATGCTGATTTCCCATTTAGAAAGTAACCACGGTGTGTTATGCATTGCATTTTTTAACGTCATATAACAATATCTGTTATCTTTTGCAAACAAGACCACATACAACACGTAAGTTGAGTGTGGATCAAACACGTAATAAGTAATCATTAAAAAGGCTACATGTAGAAGAGTCACCGGAAGTGCGTTAAATCACAAATACATATCAAAATTATTTAAAATTTGCAGAGCCGGTCACGTATTGCTGTGGTTTTGGTTTTCTATTTTTAGTCCAATTTTTATTCTAATTGGTATTGCAAAGAACGATAAAAACCCCTATTTAATCATCGTCCAAGTCAAAATATTAAGTTTTTTTATTATAATATTTGTGATCTACCTACTCATTTGTATGTGCGAGTCACTTCTCCGCTGCTCAAAGTATTTCCCGAAAATTTCAATATGAATGCGTGGAAGTAAGCCAAACGCACCATTTAGAACATTACTTATTTATACACGAAACGAACATACATATCTATGCACGATCCATCTTAATTATACTAATTTTTGTCAAATTGTCAGAATCCCTTTCCCGTAAAAAAACAATATTTTTATATTATATATCGAACAAATCGAACTTGGTTCAAAGTCTTTGCCCATTTTAAGAAGACAAATGTATTCCATTTAGTTATAGCATCCGAAATTTTAACTAAAATGGAACTTGAATATGTATATTTGTTTAAATAGTTCGATTTGCTTCCCGTAAAAAAAAAAAAATGTTTCAAGTAAATCGATAAATAAATACGATTTTTAAAATAAGTTCGTAAGTTCACTTCATGAACACATTTTTACGAACAACGCTTCGGCAGTCATAGAAACAACCTGACAAGTTTTTAAGTAATCGGTCGGAAATTTTTTCGAGATATGCAGATCTTCGCAAACTCACGTAACATTTATATATATAAATATATAAATAGATTTTAATAAGGTAGCACTAAATTCTTCGAAAAATAAAAATAAAAAAAACAACTATTTGTTAAATTACAATGGAGGTAAATAGGATAGCTTAAAGTGTTATGAGACAGTTAGTGCTTTCAAAAGGCGATTTTTATTTATTCGATAATAAACAAAGAGGGAGTCTCTGACGCTCTATTACGTTTTTCTTAAAACAATTTCAACTGATAACCACAGTTACGCGAAGGCCGCTCAGTAGATTTCAGTGAAATATACAATATTTTGACAAATAAATAAAAAATATCATTAAATAACTTCCGTTTTAAAAAATTTAATTTTATTTTTATTATTTTTTTACTGATAGCATTATTCCGAGAATCTAGAGAAAAATTTACCAAGGCTTTAATTTTGTTAATTTTCTGAGAGCAAGCTAATGAGAGAACGCGTGTGAGCTGCGATGCCACAACTGTGCTATGAAATGTAGACCAATGATCTGTATAGGCATAAAGATACCATTGTAAAATCGTTAGCAGGTCCTGCAAAGAACAAAAAATTCAAGTAAAAGAAAATAAAAAGATGAAAAAGTAATACTCATAATAATCCAAACACACAGCCACCTAGCCAAAACTATTGAAGAAAACTAACCCGAAAATACGATTTTTTATAATATGTCGGTCACTGTTGCACTTCCCTGACTTTTTCTTCTTGTTGCAAATCGGTCCAGGAATTATTTAATTTTAAGCGTAGTATCTAATATGCTATACATATATGTATGTATGTTTAGAAATTTAATTCTCAAAGCATTAAAAATCTTCACTCAAATATATTAATTATATTTTATTTTCACTGACGTTTGAATTATTATTTATTTAGCTTCAAGTATTTGGTGAATATTTCACTGTTACAATTTACATTCTTACATTTTCTAACGGCAGCATAGCAAATTACAATAAGCATATAAATTGTATATTTGTATATATATGTATTTGTAAAACTAGATTATTTAATTTCTCTAATTTCTTTGCAGATGGAATATTTGAAAAGCTGATAAGGTAAGTTCCAGTTAAATAATCCAACAATGTATACAATGTCAATACTATATAAATATTTTTTTTTATGTTATAAGGAAAGAGATTAAAAAACTTGTTGACCTCCGGTACAGTTTTATTCAAATAAGTTTTGGTTGTTAAAAATGATAAATCAAAAATTATAATATACTCATGAAATAAATAATAATAAATTTCCAGCAGAAGTATTGATTATTGTGCGGTAATAATCAACAATATGCCAAATATTTTAGAAATCCAGCCGAGGAATTTTTAATTCTTCATTAGCCTTACCATGCACCCTTTGCTGAAGTGATCCAATATGATGATAAATTTAACCTTGAGTTTTATATGAAACACACAATTCATCCATTTCTCATAATAAGCGCTATATATTACATATTCCCAATATAATATGTATGTATATACATATTACTCGCTTCGATGGTTTAAATGAATGCGCTTAAACCATACGGAGGCGTACAGTTTCCAATCTATCTCCTCGTGGTTCGTCCTTTTTAAGGATCGCATTGCATCTGTTCTTTTTGCTTAAGTTGTTGGTTGACCAAACGCAATCCACTTTATTTATGTAACATTACATTTTTTCGATTTTGACGTTTAAAGCATTGCTCCAATACAATAATTGGAAAAAATACGATATTATCAAAACCAGAGATACCCAAGGCAATGGTCTTATCCGAAACTTTGTTTACTAACCCTTTCGGTAGCCATGTGAACAAAACGACAAATTTTTAGCATAACCCAGGGTGCTTTATAGATCATAGAAGACAAAAAAAGAACATAAAAAGAAAGATATTTATATCAAGGTTTATCCCATGAAATTCTTTTTTTATTATAAAGTTTGAACCTTAGCATTTCAAACCATTTGAAGTAATTTTCGGCCACTGTTTTGCACATATTGGCCGGTATCTCAGCTAAGACTTGACGAATGTTGGGTTTCAAGTGCTCAAGAGATAAAGGCATAAGCACGGCACAACACTGAGACCAAGCTGGATGATCTCGGTAGCCAATTGACATCGCCAAGACGAGAGATCAATCAGTCGCGAAGTTTATCTCTCAATAAAGCCATATTCGCCAGAGCTGTACGGTATGTGGCACTATCTGTTTGAAACCTAATATTTTTCAAGTCGAGTTCTTTAATTGCAGGCCAGAAAAACGGTCGGTTATCATCCGAAATGGCAGTAACAGTCACGCCGTTGCCGTTTTCAAAGAAGTAAAGTCCAATCACACCTCAAGATAGGAAATTTTTTGGATAAATAGCCTCTTTTAACTCTTTGAGGATTCTGGGCAAAAAATGCGATAATTTTACGTATTTACGTGACTAAAAAAACGTATTTACGTGAGAAATGTGCTTCGTCAAATTTTGTTCGAAAAATCGTCGTCCACTGCTTGCATCCAATCTAGGTATGTACGGCGCTGTGAATAGTCTGCTGAATTCAGTTGTTGTGTGTGCTGGACTTTATATGGATGTAAGCGTAAGTACAAATGAAAAATATGCTGTAATGAGCCCAAAGAAAGTACAAGCTCGAGAAAACGTCGAGAAACATTTGTCTAACATTTTATCAATTGATTGAGTAGGTTGACGATTATGTGCATCATAATCTCACCTCAAGGGGTTATATCCACTTGTAATTCAAAAAAAATTCTTCCTCACCGCCAGATACCTTGCTTTGGAGGCCCTTCTGGAGATCGGCTATAGGAAAATGAATCGTTTAGTGTTAAACTACAATAAATTCTGTCTATTAACATTTTTTTTAATTAATTTATTATTTTGTTTTGCAAAAGGATATAACCCCTTAAAGCACGACACGTGGCCACGTTTGAACCATCATATCTCTAGTAGTTTTTAGTAATTTTAATGCCAGGTTTTTACCTAAAATAAAACATTCGGCCCTAAATTAAAACTTCATAATAAAAAAAAGTCATGAAAAAAATTATTTTAGATGCATTTTATTTACGTTTATTTTTTAGAACCGCAAAATGAATGACCCTTTGGATATATATATACACGGTGTGTCCCAAAAATAACCGAACTTTATATTTAAATCATACAACATACAGCGCCATGTATTGAAAATTTGCAACATTAAAAGATACATTCATCGTCTTTTAAACGCACCTAACTTCAAGTAAGTCGGATGACAGATGTAAAAGTGACAGCCATTTCAATAAAACCAAAAGTGTGCGAATGGTTCCAAAAAAAAAATGGAACAAAGAGCAAATATAAAATTGTGTGTCAAACTTGAAAAAAAATTGAAATTGAAGTTTAAAAAATTAAAAAAAAAATTGAAAAAAATGAAGCAGCCGTAACCGAGGTACTGAAGAACATTTCTATAAATGACATAAAAAAATCTATGCATGCGCTGGTTGATCGTTCCAAATGTTGTGTAGAGTCAATTGGAAGCTATTTGGAATAAATAATAACTTTCAAAGATAATATAATGTGTATTTTACTATTTTATATCCAAAAAGTTCGGCTATTTTTGGGACACACTGTGTATATATTAAAAATGTACTATGTACTTGCAAAATTTAGATCTTATTAATGGTTCAATAGAATACTTATGAAACTTACACTAAAAATTAAAATGAATAGTAAAAACTCAATTCATTCTATTTTTATTTATGTATGGTATACTGTCATTTACATACATACATAACTACATAAGTCGTTGAATTCTAAAGATCCTCCTCATAACATTTTTCAAATATTTTACACTTAACTGTCACATTTCTACATTAAAAAAAATATATATTTTTAAATACAAAAACATATTTAAGTGAATGACGTCAGAAGTGTCAGATTTTGTTGAAGATGCGCGTGCTCAATGAGTGACTACTGGTTTTGCCTTTGCTCAAATCAGAGTAGAATGTGTTGATATCTATAATATTCCTTGGCAAAGCACAACTCAATATGAATTCATAAAGGTGAGAGCAGGAAAACAAATACAACAATTACGGGGAATTTTGTTTTTGTTTTAGCGTAGCGGCTTTCAAAAGCATGAAACATTTTTTAGCTCTGTTCCACTATTTTTGAGCGCAAACCACTATCAATAAACCATAATTCTCCAGATTTTCCCGTTTACGAATAGAAATTCAAATGAAATTCAAAAAAGCAAAAAAAAAATGAAAAATAATTTTGACAATAACCATTTTCAATAAATGGAAAAGCTTGAATTCGCTGGCGTAGTAATCTCAGCTTATCAATTTTGCCTTGGCACAACTCTTCAAAAATCCATAGAATAGTTTTGTTGATCTTTTATGACGACACAAATAATAGCAATGTAAGTATTATTTCATATACTAATAATTTATTACATGTTAAAGTACCTTCTTCCATCGGCGTTTTCTTATAGACGAAACTTTTAGTTTTCATACATAACTTCTAACCTAACTTACCCCTTTGAGTATAACAATTATAGAAAAGTGTACAAATTGCTTGAAAACTTTATCTTAAATTACACTTGGCTTTTTTATAGGCATTTCCGCTTGAAATTGCCAAATATTGTATTGGTCAGCTAAATTTATTTTCCTTTTTAACCACATACAGGATATATATTTATAATACCTTGGCAGGAAACGCTTCTGGATTTTTACGAATAAGTAAGTGTGCAATATGCTATTTAAATTCTATTTCAAGCGAGCGGAAATGATTCATATCTCTTATATGCTTGGAATTGACTTCCTTTAACATCTGTGGCTGGCCTACATAGAAATCGGAATATTAGTTTAAATGTGTATGAAAATTTATTTAAAACTATATGAAAATTATCTTAAAAAATGACTTTAATTTCATTTTAGAAATTCAAATTGCTATAATGGCTATCTTAAGTGTTTATTCATATTTTCCAAAAGTTTCTGTATTTTGTGAAAATAATTTAACAACCACCCAACATGTAAGATTCAGTTATTAAACTGCTTTTCATTTCAAAAATTAGCCGATTTTGGTCATTCAAAGACAGTTTCGTAGCACCTTCTTGGATTTTTATTTTCTTTGGGGTACCTTGTGATTCTAATCAGAATCTTAGAATAAGAGAAATGCTGATAATTTTAATTTAAAAAAGAGATAATAAAAAGGGATTACATTGAAAGAATTTTTAAGAGTAGTTGCCACCAGGTTCAAATATTCGAAATGAATATATACATAGAATACAGTAAGCACGTTTTTTCCAGTGGCTTTTAATGTGAGGACCACGAAATAGACAGTAAAATTTAACGATATGATAAGTTCGTTCTCATTTTTTCGATCTCTTTTTAAATGTAAATAAAGTAAAAAAAAAGGTTAGTCCCTAGTCTACTTTCCAGAGATAAGTGTAGTCTTCCTGTTAATCTAAGCAAAATTAATAGTACCTATGTACCGAATTCCTAGAAATTCTAGCCATAAATAAACTTTTTTTCGAATAGGTCAGTCCCTGGTCCACTTTTCAGAGATAAGTGTAGTCGTCCTGTTAATCTAAACAAAATTAATAGTACCTATGTACCGAATTTCTAGAAATTCTAGCCATAATAAACTTTTTTCGAATAGGTCAGCCCCCGGTCCACTTTCCGGAAAGAAGAAGAAAGAAGCCATCCATTTACCGAATTCCAAGTAATTCGATCCATAAATAAGTTTTTTTTTAATAGGTCAGTCCCCGGTCCTCTTCCCGGAGGGAAGTGTAGTCTTCCTGTTAATCTAAGCAACAATCCACTTATGTAGCAAATTTCAAGTAAAACGAACCATGACTAAGATTTTTTGAATAGGTCAGTTCCCAGTCCACTTCCCGGAGAGAATTGTAGTCTTAGTGTTAACTTAAGCAAAAAGCTACCTACGTACCGAATTTCAAGTAAATCGAACGAGAAATAAGATGTTTTCGAATAGGTCAGTTCCCGGTTCACTTCCCGATTTTTTTTTTTTTTTTTGGAAAAAACCATCTCAAGTCATTTGGTTGATAACTTTTGGAGAACATCCGTTTCGCGGCTACATAAGAGTTTTTTTCGAATAGGTCAGTTCCCGGTTCACTTCCCAAATTTTTTTTTCTTTTAAACCTTTTCAGGTATCATAGAAACAATCAGATGAAATTTCAAGTCATTCGGTCGGTAGCTTTTGAAGATTTTTGGAAATTACTGGATTTTTCCATGCGGACATAAGATTTTTATATATAAAAGAAGATTGTAAAGGAAAAAAAGTAAATTTGTAAATCTGTTTTCTAATTGTAAACATCTGTTCTGTTTAGAACTTTAATTTTAGGGCAAGTGAGCGTGTCACCGACCTCTCCTTATTTTTTTAATAAGATTTATTTTTTATTTCTTGTTTTTACTGTTTTGAATAAAAAATGTATTACCATTTACATAAATACTAAGAAAGTCTTTATTTATTAAAAATAAAATAAGAAAAATTTTTGTGGCCAAAATTAAGGTACACTTTTGACAGACCTACAATTCAATTTAAATATTTTTGGTTTTCTTCATAAAATTCTTTACTACGAACATTTTAGGTTTAAACCTCTAAAAAATAATATTCCACAAAATATGATGCACAGTGATGTTTAAAATTACCCACATTAGAACAAAAATTAAAATCAAACATTGTTGCTTGATCTTGTCAAAACTATATGTCTCGTGAACCATAGCACGATGTTCAGAACATACCTACTACTTAATGCAGTGAAGAAGTAGTCACACGACGGGGGGAACCCGAATCTCCAATCGACGACGGTAGTTTACACGTTCCACCCAGAGACTATACGTCTAAGGAAGTTCGAATAACGATCATCCGCATGAAGAATAACAAAACAAAGCTGCGCCGATGGATAGCCAGCCGAGCTATTCGTATACGGCAGCGAAAAATGGACAAATTGCACGTATCAGCTTTTTTTTCCGAAATATAGTACGAACAAGGGATGCCTGATCTTTTAGACCTTCATCAAGTATTTACAATTTTTCATTCAACTGAATAAGTACATTTATTGGTCTATTATTAATTCCCTTGCCAAATGTATAAGAAGGGATACTACACAATCTTTTGAAATTATTGAGGAATAAGGTTTCTCAATATCGTATAAATCTTATCTTGCCTATTGTGTGAAGCATATGGTACGATTTAGAGAAAAGTGAAATATTCAAAAATATTTAGAAGGAAAGGCCGTAGGTACCATTTCCTTTTGGATCCTCTGGTTGCAAAAAAGTTTAATCAAGTTCTCATTAATTCAGATGTTTTATTTTACAGCCAAGAATTTATATAAAAAATTGTAATAATATATATAAAAATAAATAAAAATAATCTTAAAATCTATGCAATTGGATAAAAAATTAATAATTCGGTCAATAAAAAATTTTGTAATTCAATTCTATAAAAGAATTAAGCTTTATATGTTGTATAGTTCATGAAGGGTTAACATATCAATAATTTTGTCGTACTCTTCTTAATCCTTTGGCGGCCACAATGATCGATTGGTTAGCATTACTTGCCAGCACTCAGATGACCAGGATGCGAGTTCTGGTCCGATCAACATCCAAAATTATAGAAAATGTAAATTTTTTTAATTATACCCCCCGCTTCAGCGCCATTTTTTATTCTTTTCTCTTCTATCGTTCACCGTATTTCTGTAGTATATGTACCTTGTTGCTGCTAACTTATTCAGTTACTCTGTTTTTGTTAATTTGTATAATAATACGTGTTTGTTTAAATGTAAAAGTCCTTATATTTGAAAAAGAAAAATGAATACGAAACAAAAAAAAGAGATATTTTTAAATAATATAAAATGAACAACAAAATTTGTTTGAACTGAAAGCAATATATGAATAAGTGAAGCCAAAATTAGAAAAATTACAAAAACAAAGTTTCCATAAAACACATGAAATTTGCTAGCTTTTTATTGATATTTTACAAGCACAAAAAAGATTTCTTACTTTGATTTTTAAGTGTGTCTATGGAGGCTGCGAAGTCAATATAAACAAGTATAGTAATTAATAATTACACTAAACCAAATAGAATAACAGAAGTAGAATAAAAACATATACGAGTAAAAAGAACATATATAGAGCAGAAATACAATAACAGAAAACCATAAAAAGGAAAAGTTAAAAAAAAACAAAAGCAAGCGAAAAAGGCAATGAAAACGAATGGCGAAAAAAATTTTACCTGAGACAGATAAAAAATATAAACAAAAATTTTAAAATCAAAATTCTTCATTTCTGACAAGTCTCATCTAAAAATATCGTGCAAGAATTAGTTTCGTATGCGAAAACGTGTTAAATTACAAGTGACTTCTATACGCAGGCGCTTCGGTTGGCCACCGCATTTGTTTTCAAACTAATTTTCATTGCATTCTGAATCGACAACGCGTTAGAAATTCATTTATAAAATTAATTAAACATTTCTTTTCGGCTTTTGTTTTTGGAAAATTAATAGTCTAACAAAAATATTAAAATTTTAAAAGTCAATAAAAACGCACAAGCAATAAACTCAAAAACAAAAATAAAATAAACATCCAAAAGCAGATACACAAAAGTAAATAGAAGACAACTTGTATTCGCAAACAATTGGAATTAGAACGGTTTTACAAGACGACGAAACACAACAGATGGAGGCATACGAACGGCAATTGTGGAAGTTTTGCAATGTGCAAACATTTCTCAATCAAAAGTGAGTAATCGGTTCAATAATTTTGAATTATGTTGAAACCTAAATATCAATTTTCGAATTAAATAATTATTTCATTAAATTTACTATTGCTTAAAATTTTTATTTATTTATTTATTTTCACTAAACATGATAAATTGCGGTTTCGAAACTGAACGTAAATAAAATGTAATTGAGATATTTTTTGATGAAATTCCTCGGCATTGAACACAGAACAGAACCTTTCTGATCGTTAATTCTGGTTTGGAGACCTTCTGTGCAAACTCACTGCCCATCAACTACGACTATTTTCGTTTAACGTTGCAGTAAGTTATCCACTTTCTACCAGCAGACACCATTCTTTTCAGAAATGCGTGGATTATTGTTCGATTCAGCAGCGATTCGCTGATGGAAATTCGGTTCATAAGGAATTTTCTTATTATCTTATGTGGCACCCGTACATCGAGCTTCTTTGTGAATCCAGTCTTTTTCTAGTGGTTTCAATTGATTTTTATGCAATTTTTAGCACATCGATTGACGATTACACTAGACAATTTTCATTATTTTTATTGACATTTTCAATAATTTTCCTTCCCCAACGTGGAGCGTCTTTCACATTAAAATTATCGAGACAAAACCGACGAGTCCGAAATTGCACATGATTGACTGGTACAATTAAGGACCATAATGCGCGTTTTCAGCTGGCTGACTTGCGTTTCCGACTTTAACGAAGAAACACTGTAGAATATAGCACATTTTCCGTTTGCTGGTGTCCAACACTATTGAGTTAAGTAATCAAGACTTCTCCCAATATCCTTTTTAGCACAAAATATCATCTTTCTAAGGTCATCTAGCGTACTTATAGTTAAATTTGATATGATAATTATCGCATGGATTATCGCATGGTATATTTTATATAAAAAAGTAGATAATAAAAATATACAAATAGATAAAACCTAAGTACATAAAACAACCAACTTATATGCTGCTACATATGTACATACTTATTATCATTTAGATATGTATTATACATACACGTACATCATTATATTACATATGTTAACGTTACCAACTATTTACAAAGTGGGCAACAAATGCGTCATTAACAGAAAAAGTACTTGAAAGAGTAAGGAAGCTGAGCAGCATATTTCGGGCAAATAGTTATGTACTAATGTACCTACGAGCACGTATGCAGGTAGTTGACTGATGAGGCGTGAAGGTGTTGAGAAAGCAAGAAAGATTGCAAATAAATGTACTTTTGTATATAAATATAGAAATATGCTCATTTAATTTCACAAGTAAAAATACGTAATTATTATGATTAGTTATATTTGTTTGTTGTGCGTCATAATATGAAAATATATATCACTATAGCAGCTGCAGTTAACCAATAAATATGTTGGTGATTGGAAATTTACCTATGTAAACAATAAAAGTTAATACCAATAGTTGTGCGAATGATACCACCAAGAAAAGAAAACTTTGACCTTTGACAATTATGTGTCAGTGTTTTTATTTTTGGACAAGCATAAATTCTAGCTTCATTTTATACCATTGAAACGCAAACTGGTCATACCATTGTTGAGTTATTCGAAGCAAATTAGGACGGGTAAGAAATTTGCCATGCATTATTTATTTTCCCTAATTGATCAAACCGGACCGGGCACTACAACAAATAATTATTCAAATTATGATTGTGTGTAATAACTACTATATATCATTACCTCAATTCTATATTTATATTTATGTTAATTTTATTATGTGGTTTATATTAATTAAGTTACTTTGTTTTATTGTATATTATTTTTTCATTAATTTTAATTTATTTTATTTTAATATGTTTTTATTGTATTTTATTTAAATTAATTTACTTTATTTTATTTTATATTTATTTTATTGTTTCCATTTTAATTTATTTTATCTTGTTTTATTTTATTTTGTTAATTTATTTAAATTTATTATTTTATTTTATTTATTTTATTTTATTTTTTTTTATTTTATTTAATTTTTTTTTGTTTCATTTTATGTCGTTTTATTTTATGTTATTTTCCCTATTTTATTTTATTTTATTATTTTATTTCAATTTATTTTATTTTATTTTATTTTATTTTGCTTTATTTTATTTTGCTTTATTTAGTTTATTTTTTCATTTTATTTAAGTTAATTTAGCTTCATTTTATTTATTATAATTTGTTTTATTTTATTTTAATTACTTTATTTTTTCATTTTATTTTATTTTATTTTAATTTTTTGTTTTATTTAATTTAATTTAATTTATTTTTTTTATTGAATTTTTCTTTTACTTTATTTCATTTCGTTTTATTTAATTTAATTTAATTTGATTTAATATAATTTAATTTAGTTTAATTTATTTTTTTAATTAATTTTATTTTACTTTATTTCATTATGTTCTATTTTATTTTATTTTTTTTTTATTTTATTTTATTTTAATTTTTTTATTTTATTTTATTTTGTTTTGTTTTATTTTTCTTTTTTTATTTTATTTTTTTTATTTGATTTTATTTTAATTTATTTATTTAATTTAATTTAATTTTTTTTTAAATTATATACTTTTTTATTTCTTTATTTGATGTTATTTTGTTTAATTTAATTTAATTTTATTTTATTTTATTTTATTTGTTTTATTTTATGTTATTTTATTTTATTTTATTTTATTTTATTTTATTTTATTTTATTTTATTTTATTTTATTTTATTTTATTTTATTTTATTTTATTTTATTTTATTTTATTTTATTTTATTTTATTTTATTTTATTTTATTTTATTTTATTTTATTTTATTTTATTTTATTTCATTTTATTTTATTTTATTTTATTTTATTTTATTTTATTTTATTTTATTTTATTTTATTTTATTTTATTTTATTTTATTTTATTTTATTTTATTTTATTTTATTTTATTTTATTTTATTTTATTTTATTTTATTTTATTTTATTTTATTTTATTTTATTTTATTTTATTTTATTTTATTTTATTTTATTTTATTTTATTTTATTTTATTTTATTTTATTTTATTTTATTTTATTTTATATTATTTAATATAATTTAATATTATTTTATTTTATGTATTATAATTTAATTTAATCTAATTACTTTAATTTAATTTAATTTAAATTAAATTATTTTATTTTAAATGAGTTTAATTTAATTTCATTTAATTTAATTTTTTAAAGTGTTTGTTTTATGTGTCAATGTTTATTTATATTTGTTAATATTATTTTATTTTAATTTATATTTTTTTTTTGTTGGTGTATTTTACTTTATTTATTTTTTACTTTATTTTGTTTTTATTTCAATTTCTATTTAACTCTGTTTAAATATTGTAATTTATTATACTTTATTTTACTTTATTATATTTTATTTTAATTTACTTTATTTTGGTTTAGTTTACTTTATTTTTTTTTATTAAAATTGACAAGTTTCCAAATTTGATGCTAAACGCCAAAAATAATCCGAGAGCTTGACACATACATACATACATGTATATGTGCATATGTCCGTGCGGAGTTATCGCAGCCTCTCACGTATGCGTTGGCATCTACGCCTGCATCAACACCGCTGTTAACTGCTACTTCGATGTTGCTGCTAACGCCTGACATACACACCCTCATTGCATTTCAAACGATATACTCGTACATATAAGTACTCGTACTTATTCATGCAACAATAAAATTTGTTGAGACGATTTATAAGTTGGGAAAAACCATGCAGAGGCATATACAGCAGCAAAAAAACATCATACAATTCGCAAAATTTAAAAGTGCAATAATAACAATAACAAAGTGCCTACTATGTATGCAAGTATTTTATGCTTCAGTAGTGTGTCACTTGTTCACATGCACATATATATGTAAGCATCACTCACTTATCGCCTAATCGATTAGATTGTGTTGAAGATAGTGTTGAGTCTTGTCAGCTTTTTGTACAAATGCATATGCACACGTACACGTTTACTTATTTCAATGATAATGCCTGTTTCGTATGCTTAACTCGAAACCCAAAGCAAAACGTCATCAACAACCGGCTTCCATGCACAAGTCGTTGGTATGTGTGTTTGTATGGTTTTGTGTACAATAAACAGTGGGCACGTTGTTTACGTTAACAACAGTGTATAATATATGTATGTATGTACATTTATACATACGTGTATGCACATACAACTGTATGTCGGCGCGAACAATGCACTTTTATCAAATCAGCGTGGCAGCCGTCAAATTGGCTGTTAATTCATTTCAATTTGAATTTCATTTAATTTTCGCATGCATACAAATATATGTACGAGCTTACTTAATTTATATATATAATTTTTTATTTTATTTTATTTTATTGCTGAATGTAGAGCAATTCATAGCAAAATTGTTGAAAGTGAAATTATTGTGCGATTATGCTGATGGGAATTTCTCTACCCATTTTTCCTGTAAATAGCTGCTTGGGAAAAATTATTCTCATACCGTGTTCAAATGCCATTTGTGGGCAAAGAATCGATTGCATTTTAATGCTTAATCAATTTGATAACGATATTCACGAGACTTACTGTGTCGTACATACATATATATAGTATAAATGTTACATACATATGTACATAGACTAAGGGTTGCTCGTAATTCTGTAGGAATTTCTAGCTGGAAACTATTTACAAAGAATTCCTGACACTCAATGAGGTGTGAACGTGTCTTTGTATATACATATTGTATTTATGTGTGTATGATATGTATGTAACTGCCACTGCAACTGAACTAGTTCGACTCTGACATCGCGTACCGGCGGCGTTGATTTAGGCGGCTCAGATGTTTAGCTTTCAAATTAGTGAGCGCTGCTTACTGCTCTAGTCTTTTTTATAATTTGTTATTGATTTGTAAATATAATTAATGAAATGGGTTCGCTTTCGCGTGGCTATCAAGTAATAAACAAAAACTAATTACCAGTTTAGTAGCAATAATATTTACTAAAAGAGTAATTAACTAGCTCTAGATTGGGTTTTAATAGATCGTAGTGATTCATATTCTATAAGTTTCCTGTAAAAATGGCAAACGTTGTGCCTAGGTGCTTTAAGCTCATTTATTCTAAGAACCTAGAGATTTTAGTTGGAAGATTATTATCTGTCTATTTGCTCTGTATTTGGCAAAGATATTTGGTCTCAGTTTGAAATTAGTTGACACGATTTTTGGGCAAGCTCCTAATCCAATGTATGGTGTGCGTCATTATGTTTTCTCTAAAAAAGGAGGGATCTACAATTAAATTTGAGCCGCTTACGAAGTAATGGATTTTTATGAGGGGGTTCTTCTGTGTCAGAAATACACTTCATGCCGAGGATTTTCTATTAATATAGATTTGATGTGAATGGGATTCAAGTCTATGACTATCCGCATGATAACACACACTGCTAACCACTTGTCTACTGCGGCCGTCACCCGGATTTCTATTTCAATTTGTTTGCGCTCTAGAGCTTGCAGTTTGTTGTCACAAACATTTAATAAGATTTCATAACTTCATTTATAAAAGTACACGTTGCTCTCCCAACAAATCATGTGATGCCGCAATATACTAGCCAGGTAGATTTTACTTAAGTTACTATTGCCATTAGAAAGAAACTAGGCATGACTCCCACATTTTTCTCAGAATTTGCGTCATCCGCCCCATAGTGAGGGACTGCCCCAACTCAATGCAATGATCGTCGTGTACGATCGTTAGATGCGACTAACTATAATTCAAAGTAACTTAATGTAATATGAAAAAAAAACAACAATTGCATGCTCTAGGTGAATGTTGAAAGATGGTTTATTGGCCATTTATTTTACTTATTAAAGAAGAATATTATACGCTCGCACCTATATTTGCCAAGAAAAGATTATAAGTAATTTTTCATTTCTGAAATTGGCACAACACAAATCTACGATCTTAAAACCATCTATAAGTTGCATAATTGTTTGCAGAATTTTCGGACATTTCTTGTGTTGAAGATCTTTTTAAGCTCTTCCTCCAAAAGAGAAGTTCTCTCTCCTCACTCGCGTATCTCGCAGTTAATACGCTGCTTCACAAACTAAAAAGTACGGGCTGCGAGATGATAGTATACGCTGACTATATCACCCACACAGCGACTGGAAAACTCCTCCAAGTTTTAAGTGATTGGTGCAGAGATTGAATGTAAATCTCCGAAAGATAGAAATGTTACACTTTACCAGAAGATATACTAGGTGGGGTGAAAAGTATCCTCCTTGACCGCCGGAATGCGCTGCTACTGCAAAAAAGGTTATAGTGCCTTGTAGTCCGTTCATATTTAGGCAAACATACCAAATTTCCGTGCTAATATTGCACTTTCCGGCCACTGTAGCGTCTGCCAAGCAACTCATAGGTGGTAATAGAATGTAGGGAAATCTTAAGCAAATACTTGGTTGCATGCGAAATGAGCGTGATTTGGATCCCCGAAAGGAATGATATTCAAGTAAATTGCAAGGCCGGTTAGCTGAGGAATGGTAACTCAACTAATTTCATTCGATATTGGTAAGTATTTGAATGTCAATTTTTACTACAATTTTTTTTTTTTAAATGATTTGCAAATATACTCGATCCTGAGCCATAAATAAATAAATAAATAATTAATTATCACAATTCGCACTCGCATAAACATTTCAATAATCTATTAACCTATTTGCCAATGTTTTTTTTTTCATACATTACCTACAACATTTCGAAAAAAAATAACAAAATGCTCAAAAAAATATTTATGCTTGTCAACACCAGACAACTCGAGTGTAAAAAGAAATGACAGTGAGCTGCCGCCTCTTCAAAACTGTCTGCGCTGTAACGGCATTGTCAAATAGTCAAAATCTATGGCCAAAATAAAAAGGGCAAAATAGCTACTTGTTACTGTTGCTGACGTCACAGCAATCATCAAATTAGCGAAGTATAACAACAAACCCGCACTTGTCGCCATCACTTTGCAGCATTTGTTGTTGTTGTTATTGTTGTTGTAGTGTTTTCTGCCGGTGCTGTTCACAAGAAATGTGCGAAAATTAACACTAAATAGCAACGCGTCATCGTCATCAAAAGGCCAGCAGCCAATAGCCAACAGTAGTCGTAAATATGGCAGAACCAGTTTTTGGGATTGGCCCCCGGCAGATAGTATAATTAAATTAAAAAGTCTAAAAACTCAACGGCAGAAAACAAAAAAAAAAAAAACAACAAAAAAGTACTGTAATCAGAGCGCTCTAAAAAAATCAAAATTGACATAATTGCTGATCAATAGTCACAGGGGCAAGCGCTCAAGCATACAATCATATCTACAAACATTGCGTGTTTTTTTTTATCTACATCAACTTTTATGCCATACTCAACATTTTGTCGCGCGTACGACTTTACGTCGAACTTCTTATCCATTTAATTACTTTAAATTGTGAAATTAAATGAAATTCAAAAGCGAATTTTAATCTGAATGCTACAAAGCTAATAAAAACGAGAGGGCCGGTTGATATTTTGAAAAACCCCAATCAAATAAGAAATAAATATATAAAATAAAAATTGTTGTTGTTAGCGCGAAAATGACGCGTTGAGACGCGACGCAACGCTACGGTACAATAAAAACCCGTCTTCGCTTTAGAAGGGGCGCCCAGCACAGCTCAACAGGTTTTAGGAATTCAATTAAATATCCACACACTACTAGCTATCAGCCGGCTCCATAAATGGCAAATATAATATGTACATATGTGCATACTACGGCACAGTTGAATGGGTTTTTCGTTTACGCTTTCATTCATAAAAATTTGTTAAAAGTGAGCGGCGCAAATAAGCGCGCGGGCACAGCAGGTGCACCGATTTATGCGCAAACACCTATGCATACAATACAATGATAATATTGGTAAGCGCTTATACGCGCACGTATTACGGTGACATGCAGCGCTGTCAGCGTTTTACATGAAAATAAACGCTCAGCTAGCAGCCTTACAAGACGGCGGCCGATGCGCTCTCTTTCGCTTTCATTTGCTGCCGCTACGCTCTCCGCTCTCCGCTATCGTTATCATATCTGTGTGCGCGTATACAAACACACCTCTTAATTAGTTAATTTGTCTAAACAAATTTGTTCCGATTAACAAAATGCTCTTTGTCGTATGCCGCGCTTACTTGCTTGAGGCCAACACATTTGCTCACAAGCACAGCGCGCGTCTCACATGCTTTTGCGGCTAGTGGCACGCGTGGTGCTTGCGTACACATGCATACGTTCACAACTACGGGTATGTATAAAGAATATTTACAAGAATTGCATGCAGTTATGGGGTATAGGGAAAATTTTGTGAGATTTCTGATGCGAAAATGAAATAAAATCTGAGTCATGGGTTATGGGCGGCACGCTGTGGGCGCGTTTTAGCTGAAGCTTAAAGCGTGATGCGCATAGCGATTTCACAAGTTGAATTAAATGCTTTTTATTGAAAATAATGTTTTTACAAAAAAAAAAAAAAAAACAAAAAAAAAAGTTAAAAGCACTTTCGTCATTAATATTATTTTATGCTTAATATGTATTTTATACCATGCGTAAATATTAATAAACCCACCCACAAATAAAGTACACATAATTCCCATGAATTAACAGCGTAAAGTGTTATTCTTTAAACGTACTTTGTACACAACTTTTGCGGTTTGTTTGCGGTAGCGTAAATTATACTTTTAAAACTTTATACCTTTTTTTAGGGTTTTGAGATTTCTGACCGCAAGTAAAATCACTTAAAAGATTCCCGTAAAAAATCACTTCTGAAATTTTTCAGATTAAAATAAGAGTCCCCATCGCCTACTCATATGTTTTTTGAATAAATGGAGAATCCGGTCGATGTTGTCATCTCAATCTGTATCGATGCTACATCGATACTTTTTTCCAAACAGAAAATAACTTGGAATTAGAATATGTCCTAAAGGTTATATAAAGCAGCCGTATACTCATATAGTATACTCAGATAGAATTGCTGTGATAAATATTACCCTGGTCAACATTTGTGGATAGATTAGAAGATTGCTGTCAGGTCAGCTAATTGTGTCCATAATGAAGGTTACCAAAAAATAGGAACATTTTCGACAATGAAAAGTCTATCGGGCTGGTTAATTCTGGACTGCGATAGACGACCTAAGATAGTTAGAGATAACACATCAACCCGTTACTGATGATACTAATTGCGGGACCCATTATTAGTATAAATAGCACAACATTTCTTTTATTAGGTTCATTAACCTTTTGTTCCTGAAACAAGCAACAAAACTATGTCAACGAAAACTGAAAATTCTACCAAACTGAAACACCGCGCTGTGATTGAATTCCCGAAAGAAATTTTTAAAGAGATGTCATCGGTTTTTCAGGACTCTGACCCGTCATGGACTCGGCTGTTTCAAGAAGGAAGACGGCCGTGACCGAAAAAAATGTTAAGAAAATCGAAAAATTAGTACTGGCTGATTGAGTAATTTAATTTTGGTAGATAGCAAAACAATTACAGTTTATCAAAGAACAAGCTGGAGAGATTTTGGATGAACATTTGAATATGTGTACCGTGAATGCTCACGCCGCTCGACAAGCAGTGATGACTCGAGAGTTGTAAAGATTTTTTGGAGTTGTGCCAAGATGATTTGGATGAAATTTGCAACCTCATTGTTGCAATTGATGAAACTTGGATTCGTCAGTGTGACCCCGAGTCCAAACAGGAGTTGATGCAGTAGATAAAAAAAGGTGAAAAAGCACCAAAAAAAATTCAAAAGTAGAAGAGTTGTCGTCGAAGAATATGGCTACTATTTTCAGTCCGGACCTGTCACCCAGGGAGTTTTTCCTTTTTTCACATTTAAAATAGGAGTTACGGTGACGAAGATTTTCAGGCGACAGTGAGTTGAAGGCGGCCGTAGAAAACCATTTTGAAGAGAAATCAAAATAACGCTTTTTCAGTGGTATAAAGGCATGTAAAAAGTGTATTTTACTTGAAAATTGAAAAAACATAACCATAAAACTATACGTTTGTTTGATTAAGTACTTTAGACGGTGAACTTATGATCCGCCCTTCGTATCTCCATACGAATACCCAGCGATGATTAAACGATCTCCGTTAGGAAGGTTGTGAAGAGAACTTCACTTATCATTTTGATGAATAACTCAGCAAAAATAGAAATTCATACACAATTTTAAGTTAAAAAGGTAGCTCATAAGTGTATGGATAAGCAAAAACAAAGTACTCGTACTTATTAAGTATTCAACTAAAATAAGTCTACCCTGTAACGCCCATTGTCTGACATTCGAACTTTGAGAGAATAAGAATGTATGATGCTTCTATTTTCCCATTCACCAGAGAGGATTGACGGACGGGAAGGTTTCGTTGTATGTTTGATGGGATTGGCAAGGAATCATCCACTGTGATCATATCCCACTTCGGTAGTGACTCGCCAGAAGCTCCGATAGCATGGTCGAGAGGTTCTTAGGCATCCACCTAATAGTCCGTACCACGCCCCAAGTGACTGACATCTATTCCTATAGTGAATGACTTGATCGGTGAAGTTTTGGCCTGTCACTGCCTGACAGGATATCATGCCGAAAGGTTGGAGCTACTTACAGAAGATATTGTAAGAACTATAGAAATGATGAAACGAAAAAATTCGTAATATACTTTATGACTTATTCTCTAAGTATTATTCGTGATATCGGAACAACTTTTCGGGATGGCAAATGGAAGATGGTAGAAGTCAAGGTAGGAGATATATTTGAGTAAAAAATACAATGGTTTTATACGGCATTTCCACTACAGCCTAATTACATCTTTCGCTCTCTCAATCCCAATTACATGCCGAATTACATGCCGAATTACTTAATTCTCCATACAAATTTTTGGTAGCGAATTACCATTTGAATTACGATCAAATCGTTGCCTTCTCCAATTTTTATCAAACATTTATCGAAGAATGCTGACAAATCAAAACGAAAAAGATCAAAGCCATAAACGAAAACACTAAAACACAAATATTTATTTGACACCAAAATACTATTCGTATATTAAAAATTAAAATAATAAAAATTATTAAAAGAACTACACTGTCTAAGCGGATATTAAGCTTGTTGAAATTATAAACACCGCAAGATATATTATGCTATCTGATATGATGTGTTGATTTAATGTAATTTTATTAACGGATTATATATGATGAAATTTACATCAACAATTCAATTCAATATTTTACCTTTCCCTGCGACTTCAAATGGAACAAAAAAAATTAAACTAGCGAAACAGAAAACTCTCAAATTGGTAATTCGCGCTCCCCATTGATTTTACAATGGCAGTCAGCTCTACACACATTCGTATAGAGGAACGATACATGAAACGTGTTCTCCAAAATGTTAGCATCCGACTAAAAGACAACAAGAACGAAATCTGGTAGAGGAAATGTGAATAAACATTTCGTTAGTTCCCTTTAATAAATCCAATAAAGTAGCCATAAGACACATTTTTCACCAAATATTTATTTGTTATTAATTAGTGAATTTAATAAATTTTCAGCAATCGTTCTCATTAACTCATACTTTTTACTTGAGAACACAGAAAAACGCCAACCTTTAATAAACTTACCGAAACAAATAGAATAGAAAGTGTAGAAAATTATACTTTATTATAAAATAACTTTTAAAATAAAACATTTTTACTTTGATGCTTCAGACGACTCTTCACCATAAAGTCAGATGTCTAGACATTGTTTCCTGTTACAGCAGATAAAAAAATATTTTAACTATTCAATTATCATGAAATGACGATAGGGAGGAAATAAACGACTGGCTGTAGACTTTACGTATGTTGTTTCTGCTTAAAAATTATTAACCTAAAAATTCTTTCGAAAATGTGGCCGACATACTATTGTAACTTATAGTTTACAAGGCTGTAACTATAGAGGACAATATAATTGGTCATATGCCGTCTATATATTATAAAGTTTCGAAGAATTTATACTTTTATAAATATATTAAATATATTATAAAATTAAGTGTTCAACATAATGCGTCATATTTAGTTAAAACCACCCAACATTTCCTTTAACACTTAACTTCCGATACGCTGTTAAAACATTTACCAATGGGAGGAAGGCCGAGCCAAGCATAACTACGTCATCGATAAGCGGAGTAGGCAGACCACAATCGGTTGGGCGTTTCTATATACTCAATAAGGAAATAACCCTTAAAAATTTTATATAACTGTGCGTGCGTAGTGGGTTTGTGCTGTTTTTTTCCAAATCGAGTAGTAATTTTAAATTTTAGCAAACATTTTAAATATGGATTATCCCAATTTGTGTTAACCTTAAATTGGTCATTATGGTTAGCTTACAAAAGTTAACATTAATGTAAAAGAAAATATTCTAAGATAAAGCTATATGTAAAACAATATTTCCAAGTATTTTTGGGCAGACAGTATGGCCTTACGGTTTTAAGTAATGGAATATGGATTATCCCAATTTGTATTAAGCTTAAATTGGTCATTATGGTTAGCTTACAAAAATTAACATTAATGTTAAAGAAAATATTCTAAGATAAAGCTACATGTAAAACAATATTTCCAAGTATATTTGGGAAGACAGTATGGCCTTACGGTTTTAAGTCATGGAAGGGATATTCCTTTCCCTTCTCATTTGTATAGATTCCGCTTATGAAATTATAGCCAAGTTAGACATTCATTCCTTATTTTCGATGTTTGGCGTCAATCGGAAATACCAAGTACCGCCAAGTCCTTCCAGGTCATGGCTTTTGAGACTATTAACAATAACGTTAGCGCCGAGTCACGAATGCGGTTACTGTTGTTTGTTTTATGACAGGAGACATTTCGCCTTACCCTCGCAAACTGACAGACCCATTCGCTTCCTTATCCAGTCTGGAGAAGGCAGAACTCTCGGCGCAGTTATTGAGGTCAATAATGTCAATATTCAACATTTTCAGCTCGTACTATTTTCTCCAGCTATAAATTAAAGACTAAGTTCAAAAAACCTAAAAAAAAATGCCAAAAAAGTAAAATCTTAAATATAATTTAAAAAATATTTAAAATATCTTAATTAAATCCAGCAAAGTAAACTAAATTAAAATGATTAATAATGTTTTTATCAAAAATTAAAAAGTACAAATAAAGTTAAATTAATCGAACAAAAAAATAATAAATAAAGTGTTTTAAAATAATAAAAATAAAATAAAATAGTATAAAATAAAATGAAATGAAATAAAATAAAATAATTTGTATAAAATAAAAATAAATAAAATAAAATAAAACAAAATAAAATATAAAATAAAAGAAAATAAAAGGAAATCAAATAAAAAAAGACCGAAAAAAATAAAAAAAAATAAAAATAATAATAATATAAAATAAAAAAGTAAAATAAAATAAAATAAAATCAAATAAAATAAGAAAAAATAAAATAAAAAAGTAAAATAAAATAAAATAAAATTTAAATAAAATAAGAAAAAATAAAATAAAAAAGTAAAATAAAATAAAATGGAATAAAATAAAATAAAATAAATTAAAAGTAAAATAAAATAAAGTAATATGATATAAAATAATAAAAAATAAAATAAAATAAAATATAATAAAATGTAACAAAATTAAAAAAAATTAATTAAAGTGAGATAAAATAAACTAAACTAAAATCGAATTAAACATAATTAATTTAAGTTAAATAATTAGTATAAACCAAAATTAAAAATAAAGTCAAATTGAATAATGAAAGCAAAGTAAAAAAAATGAAAAAAATTAAATAGAAAATAAAATAATAAAAAAATATATTAAAGTAAAATAAAAGAACACAAAATAAATTAAAATAAAAAAGCGGAAATAAAATAAGTTAGATGAAATTATAAAATTAAATTAAAATTAAATAAAATAAAAGAAATATTCTGTTGTGCTTTATTTTATTTTTTATCACATATTTTTTTTCATTTTATTTTTTAATTTATTGTATTACAATTATTTTATTTCAATTAAATAAATGAAAAAAAATTATATGATAAAAAATAAAATAAAACACAGCAGAATATTTCTTTTATATCGAAATAAAAAAAATTAAATAAAATAAAGTAAGTTAATTTAAAATAAAATTAATTAAGCCAAAAGCAAAATAATATATAATTAAATTAACTAAAGGAAGGTGAAGTTGTATAAAATAACAGGAAATTTTATTATTATTATATTAAAGTAAAGTAATATAAAATAATATGTAAAATTAAATTAATTAATTAAAATAAAATGAAATTAGGTTTAAAAATTAAATGGAATTAAATAAAATGAAATAAAATAAATAACAATATGATAAAATAAAATAAAATGAAAGAAAAGAAATGAAAATAAAACTAAAACTAATAAAAGAAAGCTAGCTGAAAAACTAAGTTAAAAAATTAGTCAATATAAAATGAATTGAATTAAGGAAGAAAATGAAATAGGGTAATATTGCATTTTTTATTAAACTAAAATAATTTAAATTGAACTACATTATAAAAAAAAAAATTTAAAAAAAAATTTAAATAAAAAGATGTGTGTAATAAAAATATTCATGATCTCAATGCATGAAAAAAATATACACAACATAAACTTGCACTATTTTCAGTGCTCAAAATAAATACATGACAAAATTCAATCATCGTTTTATTTCATGTAAAATCCCACAAATATCTTATCAATAAAAAATGCGTTAACTAATTTAGCTTTAATTGCTAATTATTTACCAAAGAGTAAGAAAGTACTCACAAAAGTCTCTTCCTGCAACACAATTCTCCAACAAGTAGCGTCTTACCTGCATATAGGTATGTGTACGTGTGTTTTTGAAGAGCACCCGCTGACGATCGTTAACTCCAATATTTTTTGCTACTTGTTTATATGTAAATTCACGCAAGTTATTGCAAATTTAAAATATATTCAATTGTGTGTGCGAATGTAATCGCTCAACTCTTTTCCTATTGTAAATTCTGTTGTTGTAATTTCATATCCGTTTCTCGCATTGCATTCGCTGACTTTTTCACTGACGTGTGAGTGTTTTTTTCCACGATTTTTATATTACGCTGTTCTTTTTTTGACATTTTGCTTACCTCAAATGCTGCTCTATTGTCATTCTTAAATCCAATCGCTTTTAGTAACACTGTCTCTTCTGCTCTGTATTGAACGGCTAATTGATTGATCGGTTGCAATTATATAATTAATTTATTTTTTAGTAACTTTCCGACGTTCATCTGTTTTTGTTTTTGTTATGCAAATATCGTGTTGTTATTTCGTCATATATAAATATACTGTATATATTTTTGTAAGAATTTCAGATATGATGTAATATTGTGAAAGTACTTATAGTGCAATATAGTTAAATAAAAAGTAGTAAACAAAATTAAAAATTAAACCACAACTTAAAATATGTATTGTGTCATAACTTACAATTTACGAGTGTAAAATGTACAAAGAAGTTTGTGATAACTTATTAATTATTTATTTTGAATATTAAGACTGCTGTTAAAGTGTGAGCAGAAAAAGTAGGGTGCCTTAAAAAACTTTGCGCAAGCTTTATACATATTCAATGTTAAGCTCAAGGAAAAATCGCTGAAATTGATTTTACTCTCGATGTCTTTATTATTATGTACATTAGGGTGGATCCATTTGCATGTGCGAATAGTTTCCCATAAAAATTGTTAGTTCTAACGCGGTCTGTAAATTTCAGTAAATAACCATTGAGTTTACAACAAATGAAAATAGAAAATGGAAAAATTAAAATTTAAGATTTTTTGGTTATTAAAAAAATTTTCCATAAAGTCCATAGGACGATAAGTATAGCGAATCGGCTCCAGAAAGGTATAGAGCTCATCATTTCAGGAAATGTTGACACTAATAAAAGTCACTGATATTGCAAGTTTACGATCTATATTTGTTAACATTTTCTAAAAAATTACAATTTTCTCAACAACAAAAAATAATTTCTTTCTCAAGACATTGTGAAGCGATCAATTCAAATTCTAAATATGTTCTAGTTAATAAAAGTAGATTATCAGAAAAAAATGAAGAGCTAAATCTGTTCAAAAAGTATTTCAAAAGAAAAAAAAAACCAAGGATTCTGGCGCTATTTCCTTTCTTAATTTTCCCATTAAATTTTCTGTGGTTTTACGATTATTGTAAATTTTTAAAAAGCGGTACGCCATATGGAAATATATTAAATACTGAAGATAGGTGTATGAATAATTTCCATAACAGAAAAGGATAATTTTCTTTTTCTTTAAAACGTTTTGTATTTTTTGGGATCGTCGTCATTATGACAGCATTTATGGAAGAAGCTTTTTTGTATGTATATATTTCAAGTGATTTCTGGAAGGTCTTAATCCGCCTCGATCTATTCGAAATAAGTGCATTTATTGGAACGGTCGGAAGCCACTAGTACTCTCAAAATTTCATAATAGTCTAAGGTCAAAGAGTGACATTATCAAAATCATAAATTTATAATATGCCGAAAATGTTTTCCTATTTTGTATTAACTCCCTAGCAATATCAGTATGGTTACCATTGCTTACTGACATTCGGAAGGTCAGGGTTCGAGTGTTTGTTCGACCAACATCCAAAATCAGTTCTTCTAACTGCGGTCAGTCCTCGGGAGGGAATGTCAACCAAAATAAAGTCTCCTCATAAAACTCCATCGGCCTTCAGAGACGGCTTGGAATAAACTGTGGGTTCCTCTGTTTGTTAGAAAATGAGAAGATGCATACCGGTTCTTTTTCACAATTACAAGTCGTGAAAGGAAAATTTTGAATTTCAAGCTGATGCTAGGTCTGGTTGAAATTTTCGAACAAACCCTGAGCATCCGACTCGTATTGGACGTATTTCTTCATACACTTCTACCTATATTTCTCTTCTTTGAACTCACCTCTAAAATCTTTTTTAAAGACCTAACGTAAGAAAAATATGCAAAAATTATAAAAAGGTATTAAAAAAACTTTTTGTTACTAAGTTGAATTTTTTTCCAAACTTTCCTTTCACTAGAACACTGTTCATTGCATGCAAAATTGCATATCGGCCAAATCGCCAATGTGCAAATGCGATTGCGCGCACTGACAGTATGCACAAAGTGTCGCACATAAATATGTATGCATGAAGTTTAGTAAAGGCGGTTGAGAAAAGCAGGAAGACAGGTAAACACTAAGTTGCGTCTACTGTGGTAGCCGCAAAGGCGGCGGAGTTACTTCCGTTTTGACGTGTTGCCACACACACCGGCCGCCAAAAGAGGTGGACATAAAGAAGTTAATAAAATTCTACACAAAAATGGTAAATGAATAGGCAAAGAATAAAAAAATACAAAACAAAATAATAAAAGTGAAAGAGTAGATAAGCACGCCACGCAAGAGTCGATAGAAGTGCCAAGCAAAACTTATGGAACGTTTGATTGTGTTGCTGAAAAAGAGCGAAAGATGTGAGAAACGTTTAGGTAGAGATAAATATATTTTCATTGACCAAACCTGCTCATCTTGTGTGTGTGTGTGTTTTTTTTTTTTGCGCATACTTTTTACTGTACTTCTCAAACGCGAATGATAATAAAAACAAATATCCAAAAATGAGTTGAATGACAAGTTGTTGGCGGTGTTGTTATTATTGTTTTTATTTTGTTTATCCACTTTTTTGTTAGTTTTTTGAATGCTGAATATTTGATTGAAGTCTTGACAAAGCCAAACAAGTCAGTGTAACATAACGTAAACGTCAATAAATGTTGTGTAGAAAATGATGAAAACAAAATTGTGCAGGCCAGATTTTTATTTTTATTTTTTGCATTTATTTAAACGTGTTTCTTTGTATACGCGTGCGCCGCTGACACAGTAATTTGTTACGCATTTACGGTAATATGCGAAAATATATGTGTCTTTTTATTTTTTTTTTTCGCTTTTTTTATTGATGAGACTTATGTTTTCTCACTTGTTTGCGAGTTTTCCACAAGCTTAGAAATTGTATGTTGCTACGGAAAGTTTTTGGTTAAACTTTTCAATGATCTTTGGGTTTTTTCGGTTGATGTGAATAATTTTAAATTTACAACTAACTCGAAAGCAGAATGAAAGAATGTATTTGTAACTTCTTAAAAGAAAAGAAACACAAAATAAAGATGAAAATTTCAGTGATCTTCCAAGCTACTTCAACAAACCTTCTTGTGGTTTAAAGGTGGACTGATATCAACGAAGAACCGAGATTTGGGTTCACGCTTATTTAAATCTCGATCCGAGATATCATTCTGGTATTCTTTCGACATATCTAGAATGTGGAAAAAATCATAAGAAATTATGGCTACAAAACACTTTTCTGGCTAGCTATATATTTCAAATACTTTTCATCCATGTTCACAACGAAACTTAACTACTCAGACGTCAAAGTGCTTACATCAATGTTAGATTGAGCTTATTCAACTTATTTTTTTATTTTTATTCTTCTAATTTCAACCAGTAAAGTATGGGTTATTTTTGTGATGAGATATCCATAAACCAAATCACGTCATATTTATGCACAAATTTATATCTTTCTGATTAATAACTACTGTTTGGTGAAATACGGTCACCATACCACAGCTTCCTACTTCCGTTCAGAACATAATGCAAGTGCGAACAGAAGCGTGTGTATTCAGTTACCATAAATTTGCATACGTCAAAGTGAGTGAGCAACAGCTGTAAACAAGTGAGTAATTTTAAATACAACAAAATAAATAAAATAAATTAATATTAAATTAAATTAAATTATATTAAATTAAATTAAATTAAATTAAATTAAACTAAATAAAATAAAATTAAATTAACTAAAATAATATAAATTAAAATTAAATAAAATAAAAGAAAATAAAAGAAATGAAATAAATTAAAATAAATAATATATAATAAACTAATTAAAAAAAATTAAATTAAATTAAATTAAATTGAATTAAATTAAATTAAACTAAACTACTTTAATTAAATATTAAATTAAATTAAATAAAATTAAATTAAATAAAATCAAATAAAGTTAAATAAATTAAAATAAAATATAATAAAAGGAAATAAAATAAAAAAAAAATAAAATTAAATTAAACTAAATTAAATGAATTTAAACAATGTGGAATAACATGAGCCAAAATAAAATAAAATAAAATGAAATTAAATAATGTGAAATAGCATGAACTAAAATGAAATTAAATTAAATAAAATAGGAAAAGAAATAAATATAGTTACCTCGGCATCTTACTCTTCCTTATATTCATCAATTATCTTCCAAATGTGGCTCTTTATTCTAAAATACTCATGTACGCAGATGATGTCAAGGTCATCTTTAAATCAGTTCATTCTATCGACGATAGAGAACTTTTGAAACTTAACTTTTAGTAAACGTTGTGCTAACCCATACATTACCAAATTACTCTTTACCTCACTTGTTAGACCCATTTTGGAATATGGCTCAGTTGTATGGAGTCTGTATTGAAATCTGTACAAAAGCAATTCCAACCATTCCCGTTAAGAATTTGAAACCTACACTCCATAGGCTTAGAAAGATGCTTGGAGTTTTATTTTTATCTAAATTGATAAGAGGTGTTACCAAAAGCCGATTCCTACTTTACTATCCCTTTAATATCATCTAGACACTTTAGGCCCCTTTTATTGTGTTCATGCAGAACAAATTTTGAAATGCACGAACCTATTAGATCTTTGTGGCCGAACCGGTCCTCGAACCCTAGGCTAACGGAATACTAACCAATCGGATATTGTGACTGCCGAAAATAAAATGAATACAATACAATTCCAAAAAATTTTGAAATAAGATATATGCAGTAAATATCAAAGTAAAAAGAAAATTTAGAATAAAAAAATATATATGTGTATCTGAATTAATTGAAATCAAGTTTCAAAGCAATGCCTTTCGCCAAAAGTATCTACTGTGGCGGAGGTACTCAAAAACAGCTTTTTCTTTTTTGATGTATAACAGAATGCTTTTGGAATTTATACAATATTTAATTCGTATTTATTATGATTATTTGTATGGCAATGAAAATGGAAAAATGGGTTTCATAAAAGATTAATTTTAAACATAGTTTTTGGTATTGTAATATTCGTGAAGAATTTATGGTAAGGCTTTATATAAGGTTAGTTCCAGACATCTCCAAGAATTAAGGTCTATGCAAGAGTGGGCGTGATAACTAGCATACATTTATTATTTGTTGTAGAACAGTGAAATTTTGGAAAAAGTTTGTATTAAAGTAATAAAAAAAACTACTGTAGAAAGATTTTTTACTTTTTTTAGTGACTCTGACATAATAAACATTCCATTACTGAGATAGCCAGAAACTAGTACCCATCCTTATTTTTTAATTGTTTACTAGTTTTTTTTTTTAAATCCAAAAATTATTTGTTAGAAGCTTTTTCTGACTATGAATCAAATTTCTGAAAAAAATTATAGGAAAATATCAGAAATACATAGCAATTAATAGAAAAAAGTTGATTGGAAAATCAAAAATAACAAAATATACTATACTTTAAATATTTTCGTTATTTATAATTTTTATATTAACAGAAAACTTTATACAAAAGTTGTTTTATATAACTATTATTTTGTATAAAGTTTTCATTTTAATATAGGCAATTTCATAACAACAACAATATTAATCTGTTTACACATTAATTTTTAAAATACTCTCTTATTTTATACGTAGCTCCATTCAAATGTATTTATGTTAATTTCGAAAATTACCTCTTCTGTTCTTCAACAATAAACAATTATGTTTATCACAAGCAAAAGTATTTCGATTTAACACCATCAACATATGATTCGAATTATACCAAGTTTTTTTCTGCAATTTATCTAATGAAACACATGAGCCATGTAGCAGATGTATGTAATATCATACCAATGGGATTTTCCAAAGTACCGAATTTCGAAAATACGTGTATGTTATAAGTAAGCAAGTGCAAAGATAATGGGTATGTTTCTTGCTGAGCGAATGAAATAGCCAGAGACTTGACTTAGGTAGAGATATTTGCAGTGAGGCGAGGGTTCCAAACACTGATTCATCGATGCATTTTTAATTGTGCGCTTGGACATTTTATTA
The DNA here is from genome assembly GCA_037013455.1 of Ceratitis rosa. NCBI lineage: Eukaryota > Metazoa > Arthropoda > Insecta > Diptera > Tephritidae > Ceratitis > Ceratitis rosa. The sequence goes on from JAWMAG010000054.1 coordinate 8,482,944, forward strand.
GTGCAATGGTGTTGTTGTTGTTTTTACAGCAAGCCGCTGAAAGTTGACAAGGTGGCAAGCAATCAATTTGACGTCACAACTTGATGAAACATTTTTCTGCTCTTATTCCCATTAACTAACTTTGACACAAGTAAGCGTTCTGCGTTGATTGCGATTTTTCCCCACTACCCTCAGCATTTATTTTGGATAAACATATCAATGCATGATCATGCGCAGAGCGCCTGATTGCACTTATAAAAGTATCAGTATGATATCAAAGAGAAATATAATATTTAAGGAGAAAAAACACTGACTTCGATCTGTTGACTCATGCCAAAAGAGATTTCATCAGCGTGAATGTGGATAGTAGTTGATGCGCGCCCCTAGTATTGAGCGGGCGGGTGGGCGCGCATATGATATTGATAATGTAAAAATTCATGCATAAGCACGCTATAATGCGCCCGGAGTATGAATAGCAGCGTGTGCTTGGCACGCGTTGTAAGTGCAGCATTAAAGCGTTAAGAAACGATCGGCTTGTTGTTCGGCAGTTGAAGCGCGCGTTTCGGCTCCGGCTCCGGCTCTTAGCGGAGCTCGCTCACTTCCACTGAGTAAATCTCATTGCATTATTAACTAATACAAGTAATTAATTTGCCAATAGATGTATGTATGTATGTATGTAAATAACAAGCGCGTGCTGACGCTTACTCAACCACAACCATAGAACACACACATACTTATGCTACCTTTTGATTTTGAATTGAATTACTCTACAAGCGCCTGCCCGCATGCTGCTTGCTACTGGTTAGTGAGCAGGCAGGTTGCGCACACTAATATAATAACCGCTCAGTGGGCGTATGCGCATACATACGTGGTTATATTTTTTATAATCACAACGTTTATACGCGCGCTGTGATAAGCATGTAAATACTAATTTTGTTTGTTTGTATGAAAGTCATAAAAGAGTCGCTTTGTATTAAAACAGCACGCGCGCCTGGAATGGCGTAGTCGTTGACACCGGCAGCAGCGCTTGCTGCAAAGTAAACAGCGAGATTGCTGCAGCGTTGGCATGCGACAGCGCACGGCGCGTATTAAACAATTTTTATGTTTGCGCTTGTATTACATACTGACAACATTTTTTTGTTTGCTCAACCACTCTTTGACGTTTTGCTTTTGTCCTTATTTTAGCACTTTATAGACAAACGCTCGACTAAAATTCAAAAGGAATGAATTAAAAATACTCTTTAAAGGGTTAGTCTTTTAGTTAGAAAAATGCCGGAAAAGAAAAGTTAATAAAAAAGCAAAAGAAAGAATAATAATAAATATAAATCTAAAAATTATTGCCGTCTCAATTCATCAAGTAGTTGTTGGTAATTAATACCCACCCTTAAGCGCACGCCATCGACGCTCAGCCTAACACAAGTCCAAACCACAATCTCTATGTACATATGTATTCGGCACGCACTCACTATTGGCCAAAAAATAGTCAGTGAGTCGTTTGAACGGTTAATTGAGAAATTCATTGCCTCTTTCGTTGCTTATTATTGACCGACATTAATGCGCGACTGCACGACGCGACTGCATGACGCGACTGCGTCTCGTAAGCCGACGATGCTGCTGAAACAAGCACGCCTCTCGGTCAAGTCCTAACTGTTAAGACGATGTTACTTTTCTCAGCATGTGTGTTTGTCTGCTTCTTCGCGTGTGTTTGTGTGTGTGCGCTTTGGTGTATACAGCACTCAATTTCGCGTTGAGGTTGTGTACATGCGTGTGAGTGTGCTTTCAGTTGTCGGTGGGCTCGCTAGCCTGTATAAAAACCGACTGATTTCGATTTGGCTCAACACTCATCATTCTAAAGCGAACCAGTAAAATTAAAAGAAGATCGTTGCTCTAAAATAAATACGATATTTAATTAATTAATAAATTAAATAAATAAAGTTATATAGAGAAATGAACTACTATTGAAAAAAATTAAGAAAGAATATAATAACAGTAATTAAATATAAAACTTTGTGATCGCCGCAAAGGACAGTTTTAAACAGTATTTTTTCATTGCAACTGAAAATTTGACTTTGCGCATAAATTTCGCAAATAAGAGCATTTCTTTACTTTTTAATCAACAAACTTTCGCTGTGTAGCAAAAGTGTGCACACAAAAAGTTAAAAAAAAAAACAAAAGAAACAAGTTCTGTGATAATTAACAATTTCCGAGTGAAAAAACAAACAAACAAAATTACTAAAATGTTTACGCGACAAGTGTCTGAAAACAACAACAACAGCATCGGGAATATTAATAACGCACTAGATTGTACTGAATCACGCACAGTACGTACAATTAACACAAAAGTGCAACAGCAACAACAAAAACAACGACGGTTAACTACTACTATAAAAGTGCCATTTGCAAACCGTACAGTATTGGCCAATTTCAATTGTAACGATAACGGTACATGCAAAATGTCAACGAAAAAAGCCGCCTTAACGAAAACGGAACTGCAAAAGATTCCCCTCAGCGCTAACCTGCATTCGCAAAAGAAGAAGAGTAAGTTTTCTGAAAAGAAACAATGAATAAAAAAGAGGCAAAAAAACTTAATAAAAAAAAATAAGTAAATAGGCAGTAATAGGAAAAAAGAGCATGAAGTAGACGACAGATGTTTTGAATTCTTCATTATAGCTTAAATATTTTTTTAACCTGTGATTAGAAGAAATCTAATTTTATTAAAAAGAGTAATTGAATTATAATTCATTTCTTAAAAATTTTGCGGGAATTGTGTTATTAAATACGCAAAAGTAGAGTATATTTTTCAAATTTAAAAATTATTTTAAATACGAAATATACATTTTTTTTAGTTTGGTAAAATAAATTTTATATACATAAGTATAAAAAATATGTATATATAATTTTCTATATGTGTGCATACTATATTTAATGTGGAAAAGCTGAACTATTTTAAATAAGAAGAAAATATTTTTATACATTTTTTCAAAAATTCAAAAAAAGTTATATATACTTAAATAATTGTTTTAGTTATTCGATCATTAAAAGTGTTTAATGTGTAATTAATATGTCAGCAATATGTGTAAATGGGCGTTAAACAGATATTAAATTAACAGGGTTTTTGAAAGCGAATTAGTACTCTTGTGCTTTTTAATACAAAAAATATAGTTTTTAAATGCTGCGTTATTTAAACCGTAATAAGTATTATTCACTTAGACGCATTAAAAAAAAAATAACTGAATGTTTCTTACTACATAAAAAAAAAATATTTTCTTTTTTAATTTTTAATTTTTAATTTAGGCATTACTAAATCAGAGAAAATAATGTTTTCCAAATTCGTACATGTTTTCCATAACTTCTGAAAATTTTACATTCTTTAATGCGAAAAACTTCTTTTTTTTTAAGAAAACCCATACCGGACTTTTCAAAATGTTTGCATAAACAAATTATGCAGATTTTCCATGAAATACATTCAGGCCCATTCAAAAATTCCCAACACAACAGAAAAATATTTTTAAAATATTATGCTAACCACATGGTCTTTTATGCTTTTGTTTTTGTAAATGAATAACACTTTGGTTTTGTTTCATTACTGCAGGTTTTTTTTTTTATGTGTAGGATACTAAAGCGTACAAAAGACCACAAAGTCGAAAAAAATGTAATCTTAAAAAAAATATATATATATATATATTTATATACACACATATATATATATATATATATTATTTCCACATACTTACAAATTTGAAAATATGAATTACTATTAATACTTTCAAGCAGTCCTACTGCGTTCAACATCCTTTTCAATTCAACTTAAGTCTATCCTAATGTTCATACATAGGTAAATTTATGAAAATATATGTACAATTATGCTACTTGCAAAATTAGCACATATTCCATTAACACCCACACACGCTGAATACAATCAATTTCACGCTTGTTTCACATCGAACGCCTACATCGATTAGCCATATCTCGGATGCGTTGACTTGTGCCATAAGCTATAAACGTCGTGACGCCTCCAAGCAAGCTATCTGCCTACATACAACACAACCAGCACAGTATAATAATGTGAATCCTTAATGGTTATATTTTTATTTTTGTATTATTTTCTTCGTCCTTTTTTTTTCTTTTTTGCTATCCTCAAATGCTTCATTAGAAATATATTTTTACTTATATGTCCGAGTATGTCATAAACGCTCTGCCGCTCCTATACGTTCTACATATACATATATATAGTACCTACAAATACGAGTGTGCATGTGTATATGTTATTCGTATGCACTCACCTGCTTAACGAAGTAACCAATAGCGACACGCCTTGCATACTGCCCGTTATACTTGATTAAAGTAAATGAACATAAAAATAGAGACGAATATAATATTGTGCTTACACTTTCAAAAGGGCATGTACGAGTATATATACAAACATTTATACATATATATGTACATACTTACGTTTGTATGTAGTTTGTATATTTGCTTAATTAAAAGATAATAATAATAATATGATGAAGCATAAATAAATATAATTGCAATGATAGCTATAATTAAAAGACCATAGTAAAGAGAAACACACGCACA
>JAWMAG010000054.1:8492500-8650000 GCA_037013455.1 Ceratitis rosa
TCAACTTTAAAGCGCTAATGATTCCAAGACGTGACGATTTAAGATAAAATATAAGAAATATTACATAAAAGTAAAGCACGTTTGTATATACATAAATTATTTCAATAAGCATAAAATTAAAAAATAAAAAAAAAAAACAAATTGTGAAAGTCTGCTGTACAAATGGCAGAAAAACCATGCTCCAACGGAATTTTCAAAATCTTTTAATTTGTAGCACTAAATAATCTCTGATTTGACGTTCAATTATATACACACATAGACAGACGGACAAAGAATACATTATTGTTATTTATAAAAAATTGCTAAAATTTTGCTGCGAACATTGGGAAACTATTTAATTGTAAAATACATACATATGTGTTTACCAGCAATGAAGCTGCTTTTACCTAGCAAATGACAAGTACATTATGCCTTATGATTATTTACAAACACATTTTAAACTATTTAACTACTTAATTATTTATTTATTGTACTTACTATATGCACACACATACCAATACACAATTACATTAAATATTTATTTATATCACCAAAACATAAAAAACAACACTTAATAATGTGGCAAAATATGTGAGAATATTTTTGATGATCTGAAAAAATGTCAACAAACATGCTAAGATCACAACATGTAGGAAGCATCACATGATGTTGCATACCACATATATATATATATGTTATGATTGCAGTAACAACAATATTTTGTTCAAAGTACTTATTGTGTAATTAAGCATTTTTTCGTTATACAATATTTATATTACATGCAACATCACGCATTGTGACGTGACTTTTTTGTCCCGCGATATCAATTTATAATCACATGCAAATATTGTTCACATAAATTTACCACTAAATTTCTGTGGGTTCATACGCACACACACACACATCAACATTATATGTAAAATATTTGCTCTTAGCAAATATTAGATCTGCTTAGATCAATATTAGTATTTATTTATTAAAGCAATTATATTTAAACGAATTTGTACAAAGCATTTGTAAGTATTGTATGTAGAATATATGTTTGTCGATGATGCTATAAAAACTTAAGCTTAATTTTTAAATAACTAATTGCGCTTGCATATGAACATGCTTGCAATAATAAGTAAAACAAATAAAAAAAATCAAAAATTAAATACAAAAAAAAAAAAAAAATAATGCAAAAAAAAATGCATACAAAAAATAAAAAATATACAATTTTAGAAAAAAGTAAATAAAAAAGTAAAACTACTTAACAAAAAAAAAAAATTAAAGACAAAATGAAAATTAAGATCGTTGAAGAATTCAATATTATGGATTTAAATATTTGAAAACAAATTCGCTAAAAATATTAAAGTTAAAGAATAAATAAAAATTCACGATCTTTAAATAAACAATGGCTATGTATGCTCCTGAGAGCAACCAAAACTTAACAAAAAAAAAAAAAACAAAAAGACAGAAAATATAAAAAAACTTTAATAGTATAATTAACAATAATCATAATATTAAGCTATATTTAACAAAAAAAATGTACAATATAATCTAAAAAAGCCAAAAAACTTAAATCATTTTAATCATTAAAAGAATATTTATTTTCAAATTCATCTTATTCTATAATTATGTAAATAACCATGTACAATTATTATAACACATTTTCCATTTATATACATATTTATTTATTTATTTCGCGCGAAATTAAAAACTTATATTTTATTCAAATAAATTCAAATAAAACAAAAATTTTGTGTTCTACCAAAAATATGTCATACAAATTTTACATTCAATTAAATAATATTTAGTGCTATATTATTATGCATAGCAATAATCTTGAAAAAAAAAAATCAAGAAAGAAAAACAAAGAAAAAAAACATAATTATCATGTAAATGCCTATTTTAAGTAAGTGCATATACGACTGCTCGTACATATGTATAACCACAAATGCCAAAAGTGATTGTAAATTTTAAAATATTAACGAATTAATTTCAATAAAATGAATTTATCTGTAAAATATAAACATATTAATGAATAAACGTCTTTTATTTAAATATTTAACGCATAACTAATAATGTTTCAAAGGCGATTAGCTGAAATAGGCAAGACTGCGTTGTTGCTGTTGTATAAATTGCATATTCATGTATGTGTACATGCATAACTACATATATCTATGCGTTTGAATATAAACAAAACAACTTTTCAAGTATTATTATAATTTTTGTTGTAACTCAGTTTAACGATTTGTTTTAGTATTATTGCGCTATACACTTACACATGTACATATTTGTTGGGGGGGAAAACCCAGCTACATTTTCATTGAAAGGTGTTGGATAGTAAAATAAAGAGAATTTTAATTAAAAATTGCCGGCTATCATGTAATACATACATAATAAGTAGATACTACATAGTTGTGTAACTGGTTTTAAAAATCACCACCTCAACACTAACCTACGTCAATATTACAGCTTAGTATGTATATATGTACAATATTTATGTATGTGAGCAAAGCATTTATTATGGGTTTTTGGCTAAACGGTACTTTTTTACAAATAATCATTTCATTTAAATTGCAATTTTATTATGAAATTATTCACTAACTATCACTTGAATTGCTTTAAAATATTTTTCCATTACTATTGGCAAAAAAAAAACCGTTTCGTATAAATGAGCATATTAAATTATTGAGGTGAAAATGTGATTTTCTAAAAGAAAATTGTTTATAAATTTAAAATTTATTTTTTATTTGTAAAACCTTTTATTTAGTAATTGACATTCAATTGACATGTTTTGTGGTTGCTGCATCATGCGATGCGTTGTGTTGTGATTTTTTATATGGCTGCATAAAAAAATACACAATTACATAAACAAATTGTGCATTTGTAAACGAATATTATATATGTATTAAATGGAAAGATATTTTTAAAACATTATTTTTATTTAAAAAATCACATCACATCTCATCGCATGATGTATATCACGTGATTATATTTATGTCCACTTGAATACAGTATACACTGAAAATATGTGCAACCAAAAAATGTTTTAAGTTAAAATATAATAAAAAATTTTATGTCCGAAATACCCGGTAATATTATTTTCACGAAATCATCATTATTACATGATAGACATCATGCACTGAAGGCAGGGTGTGATGAAGCATACCAAACAAATTTTACTAGGTGAAAATAATGATGAATATAAATAAAAAATTGAAAATAATTTTGTACGGTCACAACATAGTTAGAGCATGCACATGATACTATTTTGAAGTTGAATATGATTTGTGATTTACTATCGCTCAAAAAAGTATTTGCTTTTTTTTTATTAATTAGTAATACGTACTTATTATATATGTGTATAATACTTAAATATTTTATAAATGTTTTTTTTATACTTAAAAAGTTATTAATAAATTACATAAAAAATAATAATTTAACCAATTTTAATTTTATTATTCATGAACTTATTTATTATTATGATTTTTTTAAATTTATTAAATTTTAAATTAAAATTAAATTCAGTACTTTAACATAAATATCAATATATTTGTGAGCTCCTGTGCGTATCATATAATATTATATCTTATCGTCACATGTATGTGACTTCACATCAATTGATAATCGCGCGACCGAAAAAAATTAAAAAACAAACACTTTATAAACTCCATTTGCCATGATTATTATTGTTTATAAAAAACGGAATAAAAAAATAAACTGATTATAGCGTGTGACAGAAGTGGTCTAGTGGTTATTATTGCAGCTGACGAAATTGATATGGCGCTATTCTACAGGTATTGCTATTAAAAGAAATGGCTTCACACGCAAATTAACACGATGGACCATGTCTGTACGTTTATATACATTTGAAAGTATATGTGGAAATCAGATATGTATGTATTTATAATATTATAGTTTCTGCACCATTTCTAAATGATTATACATACAAGTATCTTGAATAAAACCGTAAAAAACCTCCATATTTCATAACGGTACTTGTTGCTTAACAAACCACAGATATTATACACTTTTTTACAGACGCAAATGAATCCATTGAATAAAGGTTCTAAAACCGCAAGTTATTGTCAAAGGGATAGAAGAAAGAATGGTGTGTGCACTTAACAGGCTTTAGGCACAGGATTGGTATACAATTTCTTGGATGGTTTTACCAACATAAATAAAAAAATTAACATTTGGGGATTAATAAAGAAAAATAATAATAACTGACTTAGGACTTTTTTATTGTTATCTCCGAGACGAGTGTTTTTTTCATAAAAATATTCTTTAGCCGAATAGAAATCGTAGTCTACATTTAGGCATATAAAACCTGTGATTATTAGTAGAAATCATAGTCTACATTTAGTCATATAAAACTAATGACAGGTTTTATATGCCTAAATATAGACTACGATTTCTATTTAGAGAAGCGTTGTTCTAATCTCGAATAGTATCTAACAGGCAGATGTCATGATTGTCGACCTTTTTCTTTTTTTTAAATATATTTTTCGTTATTAAAAAATTTAACATTTTTTCCAAAATTTTAGACAAGCAGTTAGGTAATCGATTTTTCATGAAGATTTGTTAATTCAATTTTAAAATTCCTATGTCTGGGTATGCAGTTACAGTCGCGGATGCTATAATTACGTTCACGTCGTTCGCCCTGGTAACGGAAGTAACCTTGTGCAAGATGCGATAACCAACCCGTGTGGAAGATCACGGCTAAAAGAAAAGAAGCTTCACTGGAGCAACTCTAACATATTCGGTTCAAGACTTCTCTTAAGTCTAATTGCAGCAATTGTTCATCAGAGGTGCATCTGGCGAGTGGGCAAGCGAGTAAGCGGCTCTCTTTATAAATGTGTAAAAAATTTAAATCTGATCACCTACTGAGGTTGTGCGCTGGGTTTAAGACTCACTACGTAGAAACTAGCTCCAATAAAAAGTTATACAATGCCGCGGATGAGATACCGCTCGTTTGATGATGACCACTGTAAATGTATGAAGGACTACGATTTAAATGCATGCACCTGGAATGTTGGACCCCTTAATTGGGAAAGTGCCACTGGCTAGTTGGTTAATGTCCTCGTTAAACTAAAGGCTGGCAACATCACCGTTTAAGAAGTGCGATAGATGGGAACGCGTAGGTCCTTGTGACATTTACTACAGCTGCTGTATAAAGGAACGCAAATTTTGGTCTCGGAAATTTTTTAAACAAATCGCTGATTCACGCCCACGCACCGACGGAAGAGAAAGATGATGATGACAAAGGATACCTTCAATAAGCGAGCATACTCATAAGCGTAGCCCCGCCACGATGTGAAAATCGTGCTTGACGACTTTGACTTTAATCTTCGGCACAACTGTCGGAAACAACCTCAAATGGGTTGAGACTGATCGACTTTATTAGGACCGAAATATGGTCTCCCAACATCGAAACGGACCACTGTATAAATAATTTGGGAAACATATTTTAGTTCAAAAAAATCGCTGTTCTATAAATTTATCAGTCCGGTTAATAGAATGAAAGTTAAGTTTATTTTCAATGTACGGACAGTGTGGTCGCTAGAAAACTAAGAATGTGTGTGGGTGTTTCCATGGTTATGCACGCGACATTTGTACGCGTTTAATTGCGTTTAAATGGTGTAAAAATAGAAATATAATGGGAAGAAGTCACTTCTTTTAGGATCGCTACATTGCATGTGATGAGTTTTTTCCAAAAAGTATAAGTATTGTAAAATTGAGCACTGGGTACCCAAGTTGCAGACAAAAATGGAAGTTGCTTTTAGAACCGAGAGAAAAAATGCGAAAGTAAGCGAATTGTAGGAGATTTTTATTTCGGTAAATTTTTTTTTATAAAGGTTAATAATGGAGCTTCATAATTATGCTTTGGCTAAAAAAAAAAAAATATTGATTACTCACGTGACATTACGCACGTGACACTTTTTACCTTCATACATATTTTGGTAATTTTCCATATATTTTCAGAAGTTCTTGAAAAAAATATTAAACTTTTATTCAAAAATGGAAAATAAAAATAAAAAATTAAGGTACTACAAAATTAATCCAACTTAATTTTTTCTTTAAGTGATTATACTGTTCGAGCAACATTTACATATTCGCTTATTTTCATTTTGCTTAAGCCTCTCCCTCCACCGATTTTGATTTTTAGCATTACTTGACTTCTAATATTTATTGTAAAAGTAAAATAATATTTATCAAATGGACTTTAATTAAGAGCATTAAATTTTTCGTACTTACCATTACGCACGTGACAAAGTTCAAAAGTAAAAAAAAATTTAACTTCTGCAGATTGCTATTTATATTAATATATTATTTTAGTAAACAATAAATTTGCTTAACACACAAAATAATAAGACACTTAAACTTATATTACGGTAATTATGGAACTATGTACTTCTTTTGCATTACGCACGTGACACACGAATGCTGCCAAAATAGAAATGAAAAAATACCGTTATTGATGCACAGTTTGTATTAACTTGTAGTTGTATCAATTACTTGTATACCAAACTGCGATATTACATATATATTTATTTCGTCAGCAGCAATTAAAAGTAATACATTTTACAGGTTTTAAAGTGAATAAAAGAGTTAAGTTTTGCATAAAATTTTTTGGAATTTAAAAATATAAAGAGTTGAAAATTTTTTTTGCATAGTAAAATATGAACATTTATCTTATATTTTCTGTGTCTATAAAAATTCTGCGAGCGTTTTGATTTTTTAAGTCGCGGTGGACCATTTCATGGAAACACCCATATAAAAAATGTTCCTTCACTATTATGTGCTATAATTTTTTTGAATTACTTTTAGCCATCGGGAGAGGATGTGGGGCTGTTCTTCTATTGAAAGCTAGATCAGGTATTTAGAGGCGCTGGGGATCTACTATTTAGTCCGTCTGAAATTGTAGTTGTGGGGACCTACTCCACCCGTAAGAAGACGGATGTTTGCAATAAATCAAAAACGACTTCCAATTTTACGTCAGTTTTTGTGAAGGACCCCGACAACCGTCTAGGGATAACCCAGGCCTCGTCAGACATTATTTGCTTATTTTTGTTTTAAAGGTATAGTAATACAACGAATTTACTTAATTATTTTTAAGATTCATTTTCAATAAAAATGGCTGTTAAAAGAGTGTCCGCTTACTGTTTTTTTGTCAGTTCATTAAAAAAAAAATACTTTTTCTAGAGAAGTACGACTTATGTAATTTACAAATGTGAATTTTATAAAAAAGAAAACTTAATAATATTTAGAAAAATTTAAATTCTTAGTTGATTTAGAATTAATTAAAGATCGTAAATTGGTATCAAATGTTTTGACAGAATTAGTAGTATGAAAGAAAATTGAGCACGAATTTGAAAAAAATATAAGCAATTATACATATAATGTATAGCTCACCGGATATATGTAGGTATACACATATATGAGTATGAAAAATGCCGAAATGCGTACATACACCCATAATAAGTACAATAAATATACATAAAATAAATACATATATTTTAATTATCATTCAAATGAAATTACAAAGCTAATTCACATGACAAACATACATATAACTTTACAGCCAACGACGCTGAATATTTAATGAATGAATAATTTTTATAATGACGTGTAATATGCTGCCATAAACTCCACATAACCGATAAAAAAATTATGAATGAATAAATGAGAACATACGATGGAATTGCTACCTAGCGTATACCCTAACTAAACATCGTCTACCTTCTTCATACACCTTACTCAGTCAGCGATGAAGCAAAAACCTGTTGATTTGTGTATTGCCGGTATGCGTTGAATGAGTTTCAGTGTATTGCCGGCATACGCTCTGTCTTTTTTACTCTCACACGATGACTCTCTTATGTGTATACATCTTTCCAACGTTGTATGCTCATCAGCAATTCTTTTATTTTAACTCACATACAGTGAGTTTGAGTACTTTTTAGCGTTGCACTCAATTTGGCGATTCCACGAATCAAAATTTGACAATTTACGCACACAGTCATAATTTATGATATACGCAAACGCCCACTTTTCTTATATACTTTTTGAGTGGATTTAAAGTTATTAACATATTTTTAGATTTTATTTCGGTTATGTTGAGTAGAGTTGTTATTGGTGTGTGATGAATGAGATGATTTTTGTTATGCTCACTTGTGCTATGGCTTTCTTTGTGAGTGTTGATAGCAAGAGTGTTTAACAGTTATGATGAAATTGCTTTAGTGTGGCTATTAATAATTACAAATATATAATTTATTTCTTACATTTCATAAAAAGGAATGAGTTACTATTTAAAAATAAAGAAAAAATATGGAAAAAAATTAATATAAATATTGAGAGAAAGCGCAAATTATTATTTTTTTTTAATTTCTTTAAAAATCTTTATTTGAACCATGAACTAGGACTTGTGAAAAGCAAATGTAAAATAAAATAAAATAAAATAAAATATTTTTTTTTTTGAAAGGAAATATATGGTATTTTATACTCTATGTCCGTTTAAATAAAAGCAAAAACCTTTGTTTTTTTGCCTCCTACGCATTTCATACATTTTGTATCTTCTTCAGGCAGTGTATTTATTTTAAAAGACAAAATAAATTATGTTTGTGGTCATCAGATTTTGATCGACCACTTTCAGTGCAAAGGCTTTTGCTTTTGTTTAAACGGACGTAAAGCATAACATTTACTAACTAATAAATACATATACATACGTTGGCACAAAATACAAGCCAGAACTATTTTTTTTAATTATAAAAATTACAAAATTTTGTATTGCTTTCTACGGAGGTTACTTATTGTTGGCCGCTATAAGCCAGTGATTAGCCATGCGTACAGCCATTCGAAAGATTCCAACCGCATCCAAAATTATAGAAAGCTGATTTTTCTTATTGCGCTCACCCCTAGGCAAGGAATGTCAGCCGTTTGGAGCCGGTTTGGAATAAACTGTAGGTTCCTTCCTTTGTAAGAAAAAAGCTCAAGAGGCATACCACAAATTGGAGGATGAAAATTGCTTCAGCGGTTAGAAAGCGCCAGTTATATACCTACATATATAAATGTATATATACTTATTTCCTTACTTAAAGCATTAACACCATAGCGCTGCGTGAACAAATTATGCGTCTCACAGTATTCAACTAGTTAATTTACCGCTGTGATGTGGACCACCAAAGTTGTTGCCACAAAAAAAAAAAAAAAAAAAAAATACAAGCACACACAAAACACAATGTTGGAATTAAATACACCATATCGGTAAATAAATTAAGCAACCTGCTGAGTGCACTGACAATTTCATTGAATTGTCAACTTTTAAAACTCTATTTACTACATTTAGTTTACGCACAATGAGACCAGTGTGCAGAAAATTTGCACGCATTAGGATGAGATAAAAAGACGGAGGTGAAAAATAAACAAAAAAATCCAGCAGAGAGCACGAGCAAAAATTTTGCTTTTGTGAATTGTATTGTAATGACGGAAATTGTTGCAGTCCAGGCTTGATACATGTGTGAATTGGTCCCCATTTTTAAGAGCCTGTGGACGGAAGTTAACAGATATGCTCATATATATGTATATATTTGTATGTTGTATTATAACAAATTATACAGGGTTATCCATTTTGAGGTTACGAAAATAAACATAAATAAAATGCTATTAAAATATTTTCTTTTTATTTAAAAGTTTTATTATAAAGTTTGAATCTTGGCATGTGATACACTACATCATTCAAATGATCTCTTCCCGAATTGTTACAAACTTGGTTCCGTTTGAGGTGTATTCGATTACTTGTTGGCATATATAGGGCGGTATTTCAGCCATAACCTGACGTAGGTATGTATATACGTTGGTTTTCAAGTGCCCAAGAATTAAAGGTTTATCCGCATAAATACGGTCTTTCGGGTAGCCCTACAAAAATAACTTCAACGATGTCAAATCTCATGATCTCGGTGGCCAATTGATATCGCCAAGACGAAAGATTACACGGCAGGGGAATTTCTCTCGCAATAAAGTCATATTCACTTGTTTTTTGTTGCATGTGGCATCATTCTGTTGAAAACACATATTGTTCGAGTCGTATTCTTCCATTACAGGCCAAAGAAATGGGATATCATACGGCCAAAATACTCCGAATAGACAGTGACAGTCAGGCCGTTGTTGTTTTCAATTATGTAAGAACCAACCATACTCTCTCTTCAATTCCTTAAGCATCCTCGGAGCTCCAAACGCGATAAAAAAATATTATTATAATTTAAGTTTGTTTTAATATTATCGCAGCATTAGAAAATTCGAATATAAATGTACATATATAAATACTGGTTGAAAACTTAGAGATTAATACATACATATATGAACATTTTATTAACTTGTCCTTAAATAGTCGTGCATGAATACATATTTATTTTATTGCCCTTTAGAATTCGGCACTGAAAAGTGCCATACCCTCTCGAAATGTCAAAAAGCGTGAAATATTATTACAATTTCTCAAAATCAGTTCAACAGCAATTATTTCTCTTTTACAATACGCAATCCTTATATGTATAAAATACCTTTTTATATACGAATATATAAAAATAAATAAATATATCAGATTTTCGGAGTGTTTATGTATGTATTTCGTATTTCATTTGAGCTATTTTAGTCATAAAACACCGAACAGTGGGGTGCAGTGATTGATCTCCACCGACGGAGGACCACCGCTCGGATTTGATACCTCACCAATAAAAAAAATTAAAAAAATTAAACTATCTCTATCTATGTCCATATGAGCAAACTTTGATTTTGGCATACAACAACAAAACAAGCACATTTGTAAACAATAGGTGCAAATAAATTTGGCATTTTCCTTGGGGAAAATAAAAAGCAATTAAAATCCTTGAATAGTTGTGCCAACAACAACAAATATACATTTCAAACAGTCCAACGGGTAGTCAAATATACTCGTAAATACAAATATAACTAAAAACCTACATACACCTATGTATATTTTATATTTTACCATTTATTAACCGAGCGGATGTGCCTACAACAAAAGAAATAACCACACCAGCAATTTGGAGAGAGTGTGTGTGTGTGTGTGTATGCGTACGAACATTGGCCAGCAAACACACCTCTGCAACAACATTGATTATTGACATTGATGAGCTCCTGCTGCTGCTGTCGGTATACAAAAAGTACGCAAACGCCACAGGATATCACCAGCAGTTGGCCTTTTCTGGCTTTTATGCGATAGAGCAACAGAACACCAACATCAGCGGCAGTAGTATATTTTAAGGTTTAACCAAAAATCATACAATCACAACTACGCTCGTCTAATCATGTTTATATGTTTGGCCTACGCCCCTACAAAATTTCAGAAACAGCTATGTATGTACATTCGTATGTATGTACGTGCGAAAAGGTGTGATTGCATGCGAAAGTGGGCAAACATAAAAATGCACAATCTGTAATTTAACACACACATAAATAGTACACATGTTAACAGCAATAAAAATAGGTGTAAAGTGTAGCGATAAGAATGTTGTCAGCAGCAGAAGTAGAAAAAGTAGAAAAAAAAAAATAAAAAAAACATAAAAATGAAATAAAAAACAATTGAATTATCAAAATTTAAGTAGTTCGAGCTGTTAGTTGTTGTTATTTTTTACAGTAGTGTATTTAACGCATAAACATACGTACACATAATGTGTTGCGTCACGGTGTTATTAGTCAAATAAAAGTCGCCTAAAAAGTTGATGATTATAAGTTCTTTAAGACCTTCTTTCAAAGTGGTGATATTTTTTGTGTTTAGTTTGCTAGAATATGAACTTTAGTATTATTTTTGCATACGAAAACTTGGTTGGCCAGTATAGCCATAAAATTATCAATACAGAGAGTTGCGTGTTCGAATCCTGGCCAGACCAAAAATTATAAATGAAAGAATAAAATTTATTAATTACTGTAGCTCCTCGATAGGAAATGTCAACCTTTCCGAATATATTTCCGACTCATAAAAATCTATCAGATAACAAGCAGTTAAAAAAAAAAATATTTGATGGGAATCAGAATTTGATATAATAATATTTTTGTTTTTCGATTGAAATAAAAGTGCAAATTAATTTGAATAGTAATTCTATGGTTGCTTGATATCTGGAACTTAGACAGCTCCTTGCCTACGCTAATATATACATATGTGAAAAACAATACTTTCTGTACATTTTACCATAATAGTTTATAAAACGTAATGGAAATCTTATTAGTAACATCTTAGATTTCTATGCGAACAAAGTCGCGGGCAAACTCTAGTACTCGTATATGCGTATAACCTGATAGTATTTTGATAAAAACATGTCGATCCATTTCGCTTAACCGATCTTAGTCTCGAATAGGCTTTCGAAATAATAGGACTGATGCGATTTGTAAAATAAAATATGATTATATCAAGATATTTACTTATTACTGTGACTATGACTACGAACAGGATCGTATTTAGAGGGAATTTTATATATTTTGACACACAAACCCATTTTCTTCTCTTTATATATCCTAACATTGGTTTACTTTCAGCGATCCTAGGAATAATTTGTATGAACAAAAATTTTCTTTGTAAAAAAGTAATAACAGGCAGGAAAGCATTGCTAGGCATCCAACAAATGAATTTGTTGCTAAAAACGAATGCCAAAGTTAACTTTTTTAAGAGATCTTTACTTTATGAAATATTTATACAACTTTGTCTTCATTTCTTGTACTGCAGAACATTACGTTTTCACAATGAAGCGTTGGAAAACCTTCAAAGGACATGAAAAACGGTAAAAACTCAAGTTGTTGTACATATATGTATACACATATTTCTTCATATACCAGTATGACCACAGAAAACTTTTTGGTGAGAAGTCCGATTTTTATATTTCTCTTTTTTTTTATTGGTAAAAATGTAAAATTTTAACCTTAACTTAAACTTAAGAATTAGTATTAGAATTAGAATTAAATTAAATGTTTAACCTTTTTGTAAAAAACATTTTCAAATTAAAACAATGAATTAATTTTATTTAAGAATAACCTCAAAAATATACATGTTATAATTACATTTTTTTGTGTGAAATATTTAAACTTTTATCAGAAAAAATCCGCCTAGAAAGTTATGTAGGTAGAAATCTGATAAGATGAAAACAAATATGCTTATTATGAACTCTTTAAATGAGATTGATTTGTTGTAACATTTAATAAAGGATTTTGTTTATAAAAATGATTTTGTGATATATTATCTATTATATTATGTGCATGGACCAATAACCAAATAGTAGGTATAATTGTTGCTTATCACGTATGCCCTTGTCGAGAAATGCCGGTCGAGCATTTTAATTGCCTTTTTCTTGAAACCACGTTTTTTGTAGATCCGGCCATAGGCCGGCAGAATAAGAAACTGTTTTGATATTAGCTTTCAGATGATTTGTTTTAAAGCTATCGTGTCACTCACTACCTAAAATGACGTGTTTCAGCAGCAATTTTAAAAGCCGCCATTTTTGTACGTCTACTTATGTACTTTGATTTATAAGTATTTTTTTTAATGAATAAAATATGTTTGAAAAAAAAAACACGTTTTTTGGAGGAACTTGGCTTTAAACATCTTGGATTTATTACCACAACGTACTATTTTCGCTGCATGCGAATATTTTTACTTTCAAATTTTTTAAATTTTTTTATATTTATTTATGTTTTTAATTTTTATTTTAAAAGGGCTTGTAGTTTTTTCAGAGGTGGACAATGTACGTTACTGCAGGAAAATAGAAATAAATTTTTAACAACTTAAACTTCCCTTAAAAAGATATAAGATATAAGCCATACATACACAAATTATATACTGTGCACGTTCCTTTTTTCAACATTTAATGTATTTATGTTGGTATGTACATATGTATACATATGAATATTGGTACATATCATATATTATGTACATATTCTCATTTGAAAAATTTCTTACGCGTTATATTGTATGTTTATATATCTTAATTATTAGCAATTTATGAGCATAATCACCAAAACATTCGCACCCACATTAACACACATTATCCACAATAAGTATATAAGCATAAATCCACAAATGAGGGCCGTAGCTCAGCTTAAGACAAGGCCAGCATATAATTATCACACCACCGTACAGCGTTACTCAGGTGCGGAGGAAAGAGAGAACGTAAAAGGCAAAGGAGCCATCGTCACTACTACTACAGTATTTCAAATGCACACATGCATACAAACTGATTTACCTGCCAGCCATCAACATATCAACCAACATTTTAAACTTCCCTCCCGCTCTAACCTTATCTACACGCATACACAGTGATAAGTGAGCGCGAAATATCACTCACTCAACTCAATGGATACGTTGGTATGTTGGCCGAAAGCCATTGTGAGCATTGGTATGTACGTATGTATATACATATATATGTACAAATGGGTTTGGTAGTAAATTGAGTAAAAATGAGATCATTGGATTTGGTGTGAGGAAACAACAATGGGCAGAAGAACCGTAATACCTATATGAATGTTTGTAGGTACATATATACGTATATATGTATGTATGTATTTGCAAACAATGATGTAGTAGCGTCGTTGTTGCTTTATTTTATTTTGTCCGGTGTTGGATCTCACCGATCGTACAATTGTATGTATGCCTGAGTGTAAGTATTGGTAACTTAGTCATCAGCAATAGTCGACTGTCTGGTCTGGTCTGGCCGGTAGATATATGTACATATGTATGTATGTACACCCATACACATGCATATACAAATGTTAACGTCATTATGCCTCTTGTTGTCGTTGGTGTTGCTGTCCATTGCTTTTGTTATTATTGCTACAGTCGGTAGTTTGTGGTAGTAGTATCTTCGTAGCTCGTCGCTGCCGGTGTGTGTGTGTTTTCAGTTTAGCGAAGAAAAGTTACGGTTGACGTTCTCGTCTACGCTTTGATCAGTCTGATTCAACAGTTTGTGCCGTAAGGAAGTGTGTGCACTACTGAACGGAAGTCACTTGAAAATAGTTTAGTTTACTTGAGATTTATTCAGAAATCTACTTAGTTTGCCTACATATAGCTGCAAATCGGTATAAGACACGTTGCCGTAACGTAATAACAATAAGTAACAATTCGAAGGCAAAGTGACAAAGTTCGAATTCAATAAAAAAAATTAAATTCC
Organism: Ceratitis rosa; assembly: GCA_037013455.1. Taxonomy (NCBI): domain Eukaryota; kingdom Metazoa; phylum Arthropoda; class Insecta; order Diptera; family Tephritidae; genus Ceratitis; species Ceratitis rosa. Next base: position 8,507,635 of record JAWMAG010000054.1, read on the forward strand.
CTTTATTTGAATGGACTTTAGAATCATTTAAATTATTTAAACAAAATTACTGATTTTTTTTGTGACACCAAGAGAAGACTGACAACAATAAAAGAAAGTAAAAAGTAAAATTAATTAAATATATGCAAATTTAAAAGCAATAAAAATTTAAAGGTTTAATAAATAAATACATAAAGTGTTATTGTCAATAAGAAAGCGTTTACTTTCGCTTGCAAAAAAAAAAAGAAGTAATAAAAAAATTATAAGTGAAAAAATCACTGACCAAAACCAAAAACGGTAGCTAAAGCAGCTTTGCCGTCGTTGTGCAAAAACAAGACAAGAAGCATTGTCGCTCAATACCTTGCGTGGTCGATGAAATTAACACATTCTTGTGAAATTGGCGAACTCAAAAGATATGTAGCACAAAGCAAAATTGACAACAAGAAATAAATAAAAAATCAAACCAAAAACAAATCTTAATTCACGTACTTATTGCTGTTACCGGCTTTACACGTACAACAGTACAACAACGTGTGCTTTAAAATTAAGTGCTGTCTCATTTAATAAAAATTGCCTTAGTCACTTACATACTTGTATCGATCACAACAAGACGATATCGGCATACAAAAAATTTAATTATTAACTAATTGCGGTTACATAAAAAACTAGCAGCCCACCTAACCCATCACCTCACGTGGATAAGCAGAGGAGGATTTATTCGAATTTATTTGGATTAGTATGCGGTGTGTGTATTGTTTTTATTTAAGCTAATTAAAAATTTTATATTTTACACATATTACATATATTCTTTATTGAAGTTATTGGCGTTTTTCATTGGGTTTAGTTGTACACGAGATTAACATTATTTATATACACTTTTACTGTATGTTAGGCAGTTGACAGTTTATTTTTGGCAATGAGCATATTGTGTGCTTTATCAGCTCCTTGAGAGTGCAATTGAAATGTTTGTTGTTATTTTTTGTACATAATGATAAGCACGTGATAATTGATATGGGCATGTCAGCTATTTAGATATACATATGTACAATACATTTAAAACATGTACAAATGTATCTATCGATATGCGGTGTTCCCCAGAAATGCCGATTAAAGGCTTAACATTTAAAAGGTAAAGGAAAACGGTAGGTGGGATAGGAGATAAAACAATTATAAATAACGCAATCATTCGAGTAGGGATTTAAGCAGAAGCTATATATAATAATATGAATATAATATGAATGTACTGAGAAGATAATATTAATTTGTTTAAAATATGTAGAAAACGTTGTTAACATAGTTTCGTAAATAGGAAGATTTTAAATAAAAAAATATTAAAATAAAATACAATAAATTATAAATAAAAAAATAAATAAATAAATAAAAAATAAATATATTAGAATATAAAAAATAAAAAATAAATAAAAAAAGAAATAAAATACATAAAATAATTGGCAAAAAAATTAATTAAAAAAATAAAATAAAATAATATAAATTAAAATAACATGCTTTAAATTATTTTAAATTATTTAAATTTATTCAATTTCCAAAATATTTCTGAAAAACTCTATTTAAAAAATAAAGCGATATTCGCTTAAACTAAGAAATAAATGCTTTGCGCAAACTTTCCAATTTGCAACACTGTTACATAATTATAGCAAATTTGAATCAAACAACTAGCTGACACAGGTTTGTTTCTCTGTAGGTCTGGGTATAGGACATTTTTCCTATTGTAGCATATTTTTGTTTTGCATGGTTTTTATTATAGACTAAGCGAACACCGTTAATATGAAATAAAATAAAATTAAGAAATGAAAATATATTAAATAAAAAACTAAACTCAAATGAATAAAGTATATAAACAATTTAAAAAAATATAAAGTATATAAAAATTTAATGACTTAAACTAAAAATGAAGAAAAATAAAAATAAAAATATGTCGAATAAATTAACATAAAATCATAAATAAAAGAAAAACTGAAAAGTTAAGAAAAAAATAAAATGTAATCAAATAATAATAAAAAAATAAAATGAATAAGTAATTAATTAATATTGAAACATTTCTATAAAATTAGTAAAGCTTTACTAAAGGAAATAATAACTGTAAAGTATTAGATAACACAAAGTTTTAATATCATAAAAGTTTCCAATTTTTAATCTTATTATCATTTTCGTACTTCCTGTTTTGAAGATATATTTAGAACCAGATCGCCCAAAATTCATATCAATGCAATTATATTGATTTATTTGCTTTCTAGTTATACATATATAGAGTTTTTATTAATCATTTAATTTTTATTTTAATAGGAACATATATGTTTAGCAAAATTTTAATTTTTTTTTTTTAATTTAAAGAATATCAAGTTATTTAAAAATATCTTTCCGTTATGGCTATCAAAAATGACCTCTTATATATAAAACTTGCATAGAAGTTAATATTCTCAAGCTATACATATATCTCTTATAAATTTCGGAAATAAAAAAAAAAAGATTAAACCTGAATAATATTTATTGTTTAAATTTCAACAAAAATTTATGGCATATGTATACGTATAATTGAAAATATTTTTGTGGAAACAATTTAAATAAATAGTTGCAAATTTTCATTATTATTAGCAAACTACTAATAAGATGATAGGGAGAGTTAAGACCAGTCTCGCCGTGTATTTGATATTCTATTTTAGTCAAACGCTTAATTTATAAAAAAATTTGCTGAATTTTCTTAATCGGCTTGTAATTTGAATATTATAAATATAAATAAATTTGATATACCTTAGTTATGTTACTTCAGCCCTTATTTGTACAGCTCTGATGGGATTAAGAAATAATAAATACTAATTTTCAACTATTTAAATTTGCATTAAAATTATTTAAATTATACATAAATATGTAAATTATAAATTAATAATTTTTAACAAGCAATATTCAACAAAAAGAATTTCCAATTATTTTCAAATAATAAATAAATATTTTTTCCTGTTCCCTCCTTGGCAATACAGGTGGTTGCAAATCATTTGCAACCAATAACTCCATCAAAACGGCGAACCAAAGCGAATTTACACACACCAAAACGCACCCACGCCTGCAATTTAGTAGCGTGCGGTCAAACACAAATTCATTAAAAGTTGTAACAACAACAACAACAACAATACCACATAAACAGATATTCCAAATAATTAGTCGGAGCAGAAGAGACTATCGCATTCTCACACATAAACTGATTTATATAATGACGGCGTTTACAGTATTTACAAGCGTCATAGCAGCGCCACCCACCGCCACCAGTACAAGCGCGAGCAGCAGTAGCAGTACAATTACACCCACCCAAACAGCAACACAAACAGTGACAGCGACAAGGAAAGCCACCCCCACCACCAGCATAAAGCAGAAGATAGGAGGTGTGTCATTTACACAAAATACAATAGATGTGAATAGCGGCGCAGTGTATACGTGGGTGCAGGCGCCCATTGAGGGTTCGCGTAAGCGTAAGCGGCACAGTAAGCGTCATAGTAATTGGAGCAGTGATATGTCAAAGGATTTGCCATGGGTGAATCCGTGCGGTGGCTTCTATGTGCCGTCGGCGGCGCACGGTGGTAGTGCAATGCGGCGAAAAAATCCAAGACAGGTAGGTTTGAGGGGAGGGGGAAATAGTTAATACCTATAAATTCGCTCAGAAATACTGCTAGTTACTACTTAAATTTTTATTTTTTTTTCAATTTTTAGTGTTTAATAAATTTTTTCTTCACATTCTCATCTATTTACAGATTTTCAATATGCTCAAAAAGTCAGCGGGAAATGAGTATAAAATGTTGGTGGCCGGTCATCAAGATATTGATATAAGCAATATACATATGTGGTCGTTACATAATAAGACATATAAATTTTTGCCGAAATTAAAAGTCAATTCAACGGTAAGTTTAAAAAACTAAATCTTAATAATTTTTTTATTTCATATGCATACGTATGCATGAATATACATATAGTTGGGTGTTTGTTGAGTAGAAAAAATTATTTAGCGTCGTAAAATTGTTCTCAACATGCATACATTACATATTTACATATTTTTTGAACACACATATTGCTTAGTTTGGTATTTCCGTTTTCTATGTATCTAAACTAAACGGAAATATCTGCGTGAAAAACACAAAAAAAAAAAAAATTAAACAAACAACGGAAAATTGCATGTCATCTGACAACTCATTGTATCGTTAGCAACTAGGTACATTGAAAAGATATTGGCAAACTGATTTTTTTTTTAATTTTCGTAAAAGAGCTTTAACTAAATAAAATCAATGAAAGCGTATAAATACAAAATGACAGTAAAAAATTTTTTAGTTTCAAACATTTGCCTTTTTTTTAAATGCTTTGGATGCTCTTATAATTTAGATTTGAAATAATTACTTCCTTATTTTATTTCTAACTGCTTAGAGACCATGAACAATGAAAAAAGCTTAATTATTTTTTCATCAGCACAAATTTTCGTAAAGTTATTAATTAATCTCCATTTTTTGGTTAAATTCGTATTTTGGTAATTTTAATTTTCATATCAGTTTTCTACGCTTAAAGTCCGAAACATTACAACAAAACTTTTGTTTTTCAAAATAAATATAAAAAACCCTGAAACATCTGTGCACATGCATATTTTTTCTGAGTAAAGCTTTCACAAAGCTCCAAAAGCTCGAAGAACAGCTGAAAATTTTATTTATTTTTAGACTTATCATATCAGGGCCAACGTTTTCACATAAAATATTTATTTCATTAATTCATTTTAGAAAAAATGTCATTAGATGCCTGAGCTGCAGGTATATGCTTTAAAAACAATGTCAAGAAATTAAAATAAATGCAGCAAAAAGTGTGGTTTTTATTAATGTTTTTAACAGTTGTGAAAAAACTTCAAAACTCGTAAACCTTCACAATTGAAGAGCTTTGCTAAAGCAAAAAATCATTCAAAGCTGTCATTTTCATATAGTATGTAGCATATCCACAGTTCAATTTAAAAAGTAAAGAAACCATTAAAGCCAACCAAGAATTTTTCTCAGTGTTAAACCAATATGTATGTAAGAATTTTATTTCTACAGCTGGAGAAGCGAAAATGAAATCTCTTATTTTATTTTGCACTATTTTGTAAAAAAAGGCAAATGTATTTAGTCAAACTATTACGATATGGTTCCACTTCGTTGACGAAGATCTAATGCCTTGTTTATATAACACAAGCCAAATTACAAAATAGATAATAGTCATGCTATGACATGTGGGAGCAAAGGTATTCCTGATAGTCACATTAGTAATAAAAATATTAAAATTATGAATCACACAAAAGGCGCGCGCTTAATATCGTTAATGACCATTACATATGTAATTATGAACGTATGGATTTTCCCAAGTGTTAGAAATGAAGTATAAAGCGGCTGACAAACAAAATTAATTTTTCAAATCACTAATAATTAATTTGAACAAAAACAATATGAAAAAATATTAATATGATTTTACTATCATATATATATACAATATTTGTGCCATTTAATTTATATTAAATAAGCCGACATAATCTATTACATATTTTAAAATCAACGTTATTATGTAATCCGTGCTTAGTTTGTAAGCCAACAAAGAAAAAAGTCAATAATTAATATAATAACTTGAACTAGTCATTTTCATTCATTCATTTCACTCATTCATCGCTTGAGAATTTTATCTTATCGTAAACGCGCCCTTTGTGTGCCCGCGCACACGCTGCCGATCGGACTAAAATAAAAAGTTCCGTCACAGTTTGAGCGCACAGCGGCACTTCGGGCAGGTGGGCAAGTGTTGCGTGTGATCGATGCCAAGTGAACGCTTCCAATAACCTATGACTAGTGTAAACATACTATATACAAGTATGTATACGAATCGATTAGGGTGGTCTAAAGAAAATTTTATTTGCTCACTCGCCATGGCAGTATTAATTGGTAAAAAAAACAATAATCCATTTAATCGTTGGCCATTGGTTTTTTACTTAAATTTAATTTTATATTTTTAAAAACAGGTTTTTGAATTTCTTGCGTAAATACGTACACGTATGTTATATGTAGTCATGAGTTAATTCGATATTAAAATTTGTTATGAAAGCAGTTAGAGTGCAAAAATTTCTTAGAATGACTTAAAAAAAAAATTACTTCAAAATAAGTACACATAATATTCGAAGAAAAAATTTTTTTAAGAGTGGTATATGCCAAATATGGCTTTATTCAAACTTTTAAGACTAAGTAAGAAGTGACAATTATTTAAAAGAAAAAAAAAAACTATTTTCTAACTTTTTATGGCAAACATATGAAGGAAAACTTACTTTCTGGTATTAATTTCGAAACTTCAAATTTTCACTTTTTTAGCTCTTAAAATTTTGTTGGAAAAAGTTTCTGTTCAACCTATTAGTGCTTAATAGGGACATACATAGGAGTACATACATATATAAATAGGTATGAACCATTGCTCATACAAAAGAAAAAATAGACATTATGACATCACAAATTTCCATTTGCTTTAACAATTTATTAATTGTATCGAAAGCGGGGAAAGAGCACAAGAGACAAAGCAGACGTACATATACATATACATACTCTTACTGGAAATTTTAGGCAAGTGTCTAATGGGAAAGCCAGTGCTGGGAGCCAAAACCGTATATAATTGCTTGTTAGTGTTTTTATTCGTGTTTTGATTACACTTTATTATTTATTTTTTTTTCCTGGTCATGATTCATGTCATGTCTGGCGTATATTTTTTCAATATCTGCCACTGTGGCGAAATCTTAAAAGTCTCTACATACATATAGGTATATATATTCGTCTTTTGTGTGTACGCAAACAAGCAAATCAATGACTTAAGCGAATGTAAAAATAAGAAAGTGGGAGAAAGAAAAACAAAACTATATGGATGTAACAAAGATCAGCAAAGTTTTGCCGAAAGTGTGTAGTAAATAAGTAAGTAGGGAAAAAAATAATTTAATTTCCTATTTTATGCAATTCTCAAATTTTCTATAAATGTACATATGACTTTTTTAGTAGTTTAAAATTATTATAAATTTCGAAGTTTTGTATTTAAATGAAATGCCAAAAAATATCAAATTTTATATTGCATGGTTTTTTATTTAAAAATATATGACCTGCAAAAACTCAATCCACTATTTTTTAAATGTTTTGAATATTTTTGAGTTCATAAAAAATATTTCATAATTTTTCTTAAGTATAAAATTTTTAAATACTATATTTTAAACGTCGAAAGATTTATCTTTAATTTTTTTTTTTTTTAAGTTTTTAGACTTCAGGATATTTTAATTTTCATGAATAAATATGAATAAATGAAACTCTAATACTTTTTTTTTTAATTCAAAAGTTATTTTTACCTTACTATAAAATCATACTAATGCTTTTTGGCCACTTATGAGTTTTATAAATTAAAACGTTTTTTAATAAAATTTTGAACGTCTTTTTGGTCATTAGTGATATTTTTTTTTTTTTTAATTTTACATATATTTTTTTAATTAATCGCAATGAAATCTTTAATTTTCAAAATTTTTTGCAAACTATTTTTTGACTATTTTTGGCTATGATATTCTCAAAATATAATTTTTTGAGCTTTAAATATTTTAAAAATACATAATTGAATTTTTTGGAAAATTTTCGAGTGGTAACTGTAAATATACCATATATCTGAGGTTACTACTTAAAAAGGCCATATCGGAAAAACCATTTCATCAAACACGAGCGCCAATCACCTTATACAAGTCAGGTGCTACAAACCACACATTTAGTGATAACTGTAAAGTAAGGTAAAGTAGAGGCATTAAATAACAATCATTTTTTGTAGGTGTAAATTTCATATAGGCATACATTTTGAAAATATATTATATACATATGAGTACATATATGAAGTAATAATAAATCAAACGCAAAGCTAAAGCTTCTACTAATTTTGTCAGCTATAATAAAAAAATGCACACACAAATGTAGTATGTAAGATAGCGTGTTGCTTGTCTTCAACAAGATATCAACAAATTATCAACGTCACGTATGACATTAAGACAATCAGCAAACCAAACAAAATCTAAACATGCAAAAACTCGTACAGAAACATTCATACTTTTTGACATATACAAGTGTGTGTGCTTGTGAATCGAAAAAGAGTGTGAATGAGCGCGCGATTTTAATTATCATTTGACAGCAGAATATCATTTTTTTGTCGTTTTATTTCTTGCTGTTGTTGTTGCTGCTCAAATGCTAATGAACGATTAACTGAGCAGGGCTTATTTGACCTATAAATAAATTAACATATGTATATACATATGTGAATATGTACGAATTTAGTGCTCGTATAGCGGGTTATTTTGTTACATTCAAGAGAAGTTCGACGAATACGCTGCAGATCGCAGAGAGCGTACGTTCGTGGGTGCCGCTGAGTAACTCATACGCTCTGTTGTGCTTCGGGTAGGCGTAAGAAATATAAACAGCTGATAATATTTCTTACTCACTCACGGTGCGAATACATGTTTGTTTGCGTGTGTTTTGTTGCTCGTAATTGCGATCTTTATGAATGGGGTAGGTCAGGTTTGATTTTTGCTCATGTACAGTCGAACATACATATATATTGACACATAAAACAATTCTTTTTGTTTATTTGCTGTTAATTTTCGTGTCTGGATTTCGACTAAACAACTATTAAGGTTTTTTTTTGTATTGTATACGTATGACTTGTAACATTATTAAATTATTTAGAGCAAATTAAATTATTATATTGGATTTTTTTTTTAATTTTTTTAATATCTACTTACAAGAAAAAAATAAATAAAGTTTTTGAAAAAAATTTCAAAATTAAAATGAAATTCAAAAATTTTTCAAAAGGGTTTAAAAAAAACATTAAAAAAATTTTTCAACATCAAACAATTAAAACTATTGGAAAAAATTAGATAAAACATAAAAAAAACTTATACTCGAGAGAAATATTTCAAAATTAAAAAAATATAAGAACAAACTTGAAAAAGTTTAAGTTTTCGCTTATTTAGAATACTAATTTTTTAGCTCAGCTTAGTTGAGGCCTTTTTAAAATAACTACTAAATTTTGAGACACTATTTATCAAAAACAAAATATATTTATATTAAATATATAATTATGTAATTTGTGCAAATTATTTCATAATTGTTTTTATGTACGAGTATATACATAAAAATATATACATATGGTACATATATATGTTATTTTCAAAATTATTTTTAATTCTTTATTAAATTATATGAAATTAAATAATATATATGTATGTATCTCATTTTCTTTCATTACAGATCGCCCTGAAACGCTGGTACCGCAACATGCAGTCCTTCGTCGGCTCCTTCGCCTATCTGCGGCGCATTCAACGTGCCTGGGATATGGCTAAACTGCAACACGAGAATAGTACAGCACGTGAGCTGCAACGGTTAGTAACTAGCGCACGAAATATGCTCTGTGAATTGGAGACAGCTATCAATGGCACAATGCCAGCACCTCGTATGCTGCGCGGCAACACTCTACCGCAGGTGACAAGCGCACAAATGAATAAACGTCTGAAGCTCTATACTAAGCGTCGTGTTGAAAGTTATCCGAATACGGTACAGGAAGCGAATACGATCGATTTAATGTGGGTAAAATATTATTATTATGAATTTCTACATCAAATGTGGACCGTGCTGCGGCAACAAACGAAACGACGTGGTCAAGTCGCATTGCTGGCGAATCCAAAGGCTTTCAATGAAGTGGAAAAGCATTTTGGTAGCATTGCAGCGACTAAGCATGAGCTGAGTAAAAATAAGCGAAGAAAAAGTCAGACAAGGGAAGAGGTTGGCAGCAGTAGTAGTAGTAGTAGTAGTAGTAGCAGTAATAATAGTAGAAGCACAAATAGACGTAAAAATGCTACTGTTAGTAGCTGGTTAGGCAGTAGACGTCGTCAGACGCTGCGTTTGCCTAAAACGTGAGCTAAACAATTTTTTTTCGTAAGAAATGATATGAAATTGTCTCTATGAGTCTCAAAAATTTGCGCCTTTTTTCACATATACCATATTTGCTACTATACTTTTGTGAAAAACCTAAGAAATTGTATTTTGGAAAGTCTTCTAGTAGTACAAACAAAAAAAAAAATTATGATAAAAATTTGAAAATATTTCAAATCTTTCCTAATGCACATTTCAATATTGTTAGGAAGCAAACATGTTGAAACACTGCAAAAATTATTTTGTACAACTACAATGTAGCTAAAAATAGAACGCCTTGCATTAAAGTAGAAAAAGCAACAAATTTATATTTTTAAGCAACAAACATACCAGTTATATATTTACTTATACATATACATACATGCATGCATGCATACATAACTACTTATTTATTGCATTACATTCCGTCTCATAAAATTAAATTAAAAAAATCTCAATGTGACGCGCCACTTGCTTAACAGTCGCACAAGTTCAAGTTCAATGCTAACGGAATAACAACAACAATACAAACGATTGTAAAAAAGCAACGAAAACAAAAAAAAAACAAATTTGCATTTTTTGCATTGCAAACGCGCTGATAGCTGATAGCAATTTTCATATATAGTAGATATATTTCACTTTCAATTTCATTTAAAACTTGTTGTGCACAAGCAACAACAATAACAACTATTATAAAAATACACACACGCACACACACAATAGCAAGAAAAAGACGAAAAACGAATAAAAGCACAAATTGCTAGTTGTAGTAATTCTAGTCAACAGACACACATACTTACACATCAAACAGTCTCAATAAAATACCTAGATAACTAAGCACACACCCACCAACAATATTAAGCGCATCTAGACATACATACATACATATTTATATGTATATTCATACATACAAAGAACATATTAACATTTGAGTGGCGTTTTGTATTCGAATAAATCCATATGTATATGACAGCATGTGTATAAAGCTTAAGAAGCTTTCAAAGCACGTGAGCAGAGGCACGACCAACATATACATACATACAAATGTATATGTGCATTATAAAAAAATGCACGCTAAATGAATAATTGATTTTAATTAATTCAAAAATAGTTTTCAACTAACTAAATAACACAAAAAATGCCTGATTGAAAGATTAAAATTAAACAAAAAAAAATTTATTGAAATAATGAAATGGGAAGTAATTGCTTTTTTTGTGAAATTAAGATAAACGTGCAAGTTACACAAATTGAGAGTATAGTAAAAAAATTATTCATAAAGAAAAAAAAAAAAGATTTTTTATTGAACATTAAAAAATAAAAAATCGGTGAATTTTTTTTATGAAAATAATTGACAGGGAAAATAATTAAAAATTAAATTTAATACCCCATGTCAGTTAGGAGCGTATATAATGCTGAAAATCCAAATTTTTAAATCATCATAACTTCACTAATTACTGTGTTTGCTCAAACATGCACATATACAAAGCGAATTATTTATTTTCATACTCACCATTCACGAGGTAACATTATCGAATTCAAATCGATAAAGTGCATTATAAAAAAGACTTTGAACACACACTCTCTCTTTCACATACACAAACAAATAAACATTCTCTCTTCACATGCTAATTTATTTACTTAACTCTAAGTATATACGATTAGAGAATAAGCTAAAAATTATTAAAAGTAAGTCTCAGAAATGATTTGCATTCTCTGCACTCCATTATGATTTCGTATAGTATTTGTATTTGTATTTGTATCGATAGGCTAACATATTTATTATTATTGCAATTTGAAAAGCAAAAAACATGAACAACTTAAAAATATTTAAATGTAAATTTAAAAAAATAAATATATATTAAGAAAATAAACTTCATTGAGCCAAATGTTTAGTTGCATTTGTTTTTGCGCTGTGATATTGTTAAAAGGAAAAAAAATAATGAATGAAAAGTATAACAGATTAAAATAGAAGAACAAGAAAACCTATGATTTTATGCTGTTGTGCATTTTATGCTTCTAGCTGAAATAGCTACCCAGAAAGTTATAGTATTAAAGCTTTTTTTCTTATTATATGCGAAAAAAATTTAGATTATATCAATTTTTGTACGTGTACTTTTGTCAATAAGTGTAGCCCTAAGTAATTATTTTTTAGAATTTGTACTACTTATGATTAAAAAAGTATTTAAAAAGAAAACAGAAGCAAACTTAAAGAAATAAAATTGTTAAATTTTTATAAATTGTGAAAAAATAATAAAACGTGTTTTTATCTGTAAACTTTAGCATTTTACCGAAATTTTATGAATGGCCTTATCGGTTGGGATTGAGTTATTCGATTGCCCGAAGGCACCACAGAGCCAAGCCGAAAGTGAAAACAGAAAATATGTTTGAAAAGGGTTTAAATGTTTAACTATAAATTTTCAAGAATACGGAATAATCGGAATGGCATATACTCTTTGGCTCGAAATATGTAAGTATAAGAAGGAGAAGTGATAGACCAATGAGAATGTGTACCTATCGAGTCTGAATAGAGTGAGTGATTTAACGAAGTACGATAAAAACACTAACTAAGCATCATCTAAGTCAACACATTATGTTCTTAGTCTTAACGAACAGGTACATATGCAACGAAAAACATGTTTTTTCCGAATAGGTTAGTCCTTCGTCCACTTTCTAGTGAGAAGAGCAGTCTTCTTGTTAACCTAAGCGAAATCCACCTATGCACTCAATTTCAATGAAATCGAGTCATAAGTACTATTTTTTCAAATAGGTCAGTCCTTCGTCCATTTTCCGGTGAGAAGAGTTGTCTTCTTGTTAATTAAAGCAAAAAACCATCGATGTAACGGATTTCAAGTCAATCGGTCGATAAGTTTTTGAGATATGCGGAACGTAGGATTTACATACTAGTATATATATTTAGTATGTCGTTAGAAAACTTATTTTTTTGTCAAATATACTTTCACAAATCTCCTTTTCCTCCATTTTCGCTTGTAGGAAACCGCTGGACGGTCTCTCAGCAGCGTCCAATAATCGTCTACAAACCTTAGGCTACTCCATAAAGCCTTTTTCATTTCCTTAAACCTTGGCGAAATTGTTAAACTTGCTCTTCATTACTATCCCTAATTTTTTTTGGTTGTTAGTAGCGATGAGAATGAATAACTCTCTCATCATACAACCTACGGCCAAAGCAGAAATCCATGTCAATGTAGCATAGAAAATATATTATAATACCCCCATCAGTGTATATGAAAGTTATACTTTTCATATTGAACGTGTATAGAGGCTCTAGATTATATCAACAACCTTCGTTTAGCTTCACTTCCTTTATCTAAAATAAATTACAACCGCAATAGATGAAGAGTTAATATTACATAGTACTGCCACTCGGAAGGCCTGAGTTCAAGTGGTTCGACCAATATCCGAAATTATAGAAAGCTTACTTTTCTCAGCCTCAGCTCTTGAGAACTTCGAGAAATAGTAGTTCTTTGGCTACACTTTTACTTATAGTAGGGATATTTGAGGCAGAACCCTCAAACGATGACCATACAGTATATGGTTGCTAAGCGATACATTTCCATAAAACAAAACATGTTTAGTTCAACAGTTTAGTTTGACAGCTGTCAAAATACAGCCTTGTGTTTTTGAAACCATAAAATTTTTCTAAATTACCCTTAATGCTATAACGGAGTTCAAGTATTCACATTACACCATTTTCTCTATATAAAAATAATATTTTTTATTTATTTTTCAATAAAGTTAAAGGCACGTGAGTAATTTGTATTTAATTAAAAATCTTGGCTGAATGAAAACTATTTATTATAAAAATGCCTTACGTGCTGTTGAACTTTTAGTCACATTACATACATTTTTTATATACCTATATGTATATATGCATACATTTGAACTCATATATGTATATACATACGGATGCATATTGATTGTGAATTATACAAAATTAAAACAATTAATTTTCACAAACAATCTCTATTTATATCTCAGGAACAACTTTGTGTGCAGTAGTATTGTGAAATTCACGTGTTCGTTGTTTACTTAATGTTTGTGTTTTGAAATGCCATTTATGATTATATTTGAATGGATTCCGCCAGTAGCATATAATCGTAGAGGTAGTAACGATCATAAATAAGATTCGCACGACGACGTTAAAGGCGTTGTAATTGAGTAATAATTATGCAGCAATTATAGTCGTCTAACAAATCGATTAGATAGCTTTGTAAGAAAACCGGTAGACTTATTTAAAAAAAAGCAACACTAAGCAAATAAAAATGCAATGCATATATTAGAGATTTTCTCTTTATGAGGGGAATTACAAAGCGCCAATGGTAAGAATAAGGGGAACACCGTAATTGTGTTTATTTTTAAAACCCAGATTTAAATTTTAAAGGCACGGCATAGCTTTAGAGGTTAGCAAGAAAAGAATGCTGCTACAGCTGCGCTTTGAAAGACATTCGGAATTTCAATTGATTACAGAGAGGTAAGAAATTATGAAATTATGTAATATTTATGAAAATCTCAGCGTGTTTTTAACGGTTATTCACATGCAGGGTCATGTAATTATCATAAATGTTTGCAAATATTTATTGTAAGAATTTAAATATCGAAAAATATAATTTGTAGGTGGTTTAATCACATTGTAAGAAAGCAAGGAGTGTTTACGCAAAAGAGAAGTATTTTGAGAACTATTGACAGCAACAACTTTTAATAACAAAAAAAAAAAAAAAAAAAAATAATCATAATATAAAAATAAGACCACCCGACGAACTAGAAAACAAATAAATTATAATTTAGTTTAACTTTAATGACCAGGTTCTTAAGCTAATGCTAATAAACCCATACGAGAATTTTTTATTTTCCAACACCTGCGAAAGCTACTCTTATATACATACGTCAAGAAATAGACCTAACTCCCATATGACGGACCTTCTATTTTTGGTCGATTTGTTGACATTGGATCGAGGTACGAAAACATTTATCGAGAAATCTTTATCTTGTATGTAACAGATACAGTACACCATTGGTAAGAAATATTAACAAGCCTACCTCCTATAATCCTTTTATAGTAATACACAACTCAGCATTTAAATCCGAGGGTGAACTATAAATCAGTGAGGCACCTCCTCCTCCCATTACAATCAAAAGTGATTGATTTGCTATGGTATTTTCTCCACAAAAATCCTTTGTTTTTTTTTTAACGTCGTTGGTTAAAACGCAAACTAACGATTTTAGATCCATCTATATCAGCTGTTTAAATATGGCACAAGTCACAGACCCGAAGATATATATAAAATTAGCTACAGCGACTTCCAGAGATAGTGTTGGGTCTCCTATACTCTTTTAAACTGATAAACTTAGTTGATTTGAAGCTTCAAACTTTCGTCAAATTCTCAACATATGTATATTTCGCGTAAAGTTTTTTGATTTTTGGATATACGAAGGGTCTTCAATGGGATTTCGTGAATTTTTCTTCAGATTTGTAGTTTGCGTATATCTCTGGTTCGCAGTGTAGTACTCACATTGCAGAAAGAGGCAGCATACCATCCTAATTGGGGTTCTTGGATGACTTGGAGAGGTTACGTGGCTTAGAAGACAATTTGTACTCTCATAAAAAATAAAAAATAAAAGTGTATTCCATGTGAAGGCTTCTCATCCGATAACTATATTCTGCATAAAAATATCGGGAAATAATAATTTAAAAGACCAGGTTTTCTTTCAAATTCCGTTCGTTGTTAGTATAACACAACTGTTCCCTTTTCTGACGGTGTGTTCAAACAGGAGCTGCCATTTGGCTTGTTGACAGTACTTACTATTGAAAATTAACTTGAATCCTTACAGAGAATTTTCTTCCATGAATACTGTCGCTTGAAAACGAATGCATCGAAGTCGATTTAGTTTTGATGCTTTTAACCTTGAAGAGTGAGAAAAAATTGGTTGGAGCCAAATCAGATAAATTTGTACTTGTTCAATTTTTAAATAGAAATTTTTTCAAAATCAAAGCAGTTTGAGGAATGGGAAAAATTTGGGAATATGAATTCTCATCAAACCTAAACTTTTTTGATGAACTTTTTGTCCCAATTGCCGACTTATACTCAGAAAATGTTTTTATTTAAGACACCACGATAATGAAAGCAAATAATTAACATTACAAATCATTTGAAGAGGATATTCCGAATCGTGTTGGCTGGTTTGGCCGAATTAGTCTCAGCAGCTGCATTAAAGCTCATGAAGTTGATATTTTTTGAATATAAACCCACTCAATCAGTATTTTGTTTTTTGAAATAGTCGATGATAATCGAGTCTGTTTTCATGCCCTCTGTGCTCATTTTCTGATTATAAGTAATTATTTGGTCAGAAGGTATCGTTAACTTATATAAAACTCTTCTTGAAAAGCTTACGGTAACGAAAATTAATTGAGAAAGATGATAACTCTCAATTAATTTTCGTTTTTTACCTTTTTTTATCGTAAACATGATTTTTTGTCTATTTTTAATCGGTATACACGTATGAATGAATTAAGGTAACACAATAATTTATTAAAAGATGAAGTAGAATAATTGAAGTTGTGTATAAATTCTAAAAATTATTCAGTGATTAAGATATTTATTCTTCATTGCACTTATAACATTTGAAAGATTTATGAAAATATATAGGTAGTGTGAAAGTATTTGCCTATTTCGGTAAGTGTCAGTTGACACTACTTTGCCGTACGTGCCATGCACTGAGACATAAGAGCCAATATCCAGGCACCTGACAACACATACAAACAAAAAACATTTGCACATAAAAACACACAGCACATGCCAATATAAATATGTATGAATGTATGTTGGTGTTCTCCTATGCAAAATGATGCTGAAACCGCAATCAATAAATAGGATAACTGTGCATAGGTGAACAGAATAGTGCCTATGTGCAAAAAGAAGAGATTTAAAATATAAAAAAAAAAAAAAAAATAAAAAGGTTTCTAAAGATGCCGACATGAGTTTAAACAGATTAACGAACACTCAAGTGACCATTCAAAAAAAAAAAAAAAATTCACAGCAAAAAACACGTCAAATTTTAGGTATTGGCATGCTGCTCATTTTTGCTATTGTTAAATTCATATATTTTTAATCCTCTTGCACTTTTTTTTTTGCAATAATCCTCATTTTAAAAAGACATAACAATAAAGAAAACGGAAATGGATGCCATTATAAGTTTTTTTATTTCACAAAATTGTTTACTGCTCTTGTACCTTATGCACTTTTTTACTTAAATTATATTATATGTAGAAATATGTACATACTCGTATGTGAAAAATATTCTCTGCCGCATCAAATATCTGTATTTGGAAAAAATTCGCCAGCATTCCCCAAAATATGTATCTGCTTTGCTCTGCCATCTTCATACGGCTATTGTGTACCATAAGGACTTAACAATCAGACAATTGAATGCACCAGTACCGTTAGGTTTCCAAAAGAATTGACACAAAACACTTCCTTATATTGTATAATACTCCTTGAATAGTAGGTAAAGAAATAACAAAAATATAAATCCCTATTTTGTAACACTCAATTTTCAATATTAAAGGACATTCAGTGGCCAATTCGAAAATAAAGTAGATACATTTGCATGTAGGTATGCACATACATTCACATACAGTATAACCTGATCTGAGCAAAACTATGTTATGAGTTGACCATTTCCTTCTTAAATATTTTCCTCTATTGTTTCGCAAAAACGGCGACGAAGCGACTCTACTCAGCCGATAAATGCCAGGACTTAGCACCTGAATTTGTCTAAATCAGCTTAAAGCTGTTTACATTTATGCTTGTACACGTATATACATACATACACGGCTACTTGCTGCAGCCAATGCAGATGAGCCTTTAAATAAACAAATTAATACAATGTTCTCGTCAAATTTGCTTTTGTTTGATCTTCGTATATACAGATATAAGACATGTGTACTTATGTATGTATGTATGTATGTATGTGTAATACCTTATTTATATAGTACTTGTTGCAAAGTACTCACTTAACTGGGTGATTATGGCATGAGTGCGTGAATGACTGCCGCCAATGATTTTGGTATTCCATTGGTTTTGGTAAAGGACAAAGAAATAAATAAAGTTTGTCAAATGCCAAAAGATTTGCAATATGCTTAAGCGTCATTAGCACAAGTCAGAGTGAGTTGAAATTTCCATATGTGCATTATGTGTATGACAGGTGGATTTGAATTTTATGCGGGTGCAATTTGTGTAAATCTCAATAGTAAAGTGGTTGGGATTTTAGCAGAGATCATTGGTTAGATGTAGTTTTGTTTGCTGGCGACACTGAAAAATACTAAATCCCACAAAATATATGCTAATAAGGCATTAAGTTGAGATCATTCCTTTAATGGACTTTTTTTAAGGGCATTAAAGCAAAAATTGAAAAATGCATAAATGTTTATTTTTAAAGATAGAAACAGTGAGAAGTTAAATAATCATAAGCTGTTGAGCTTCTGCATACCAGCAACAAGACGCAGGACATTTACAGCAAAACACATCTTTAAAAGCAAAAACATTATGTTAGTTTAACCTTATCTAGCTAGGAGCATTGAGGAATGTTTTTTGTATAATCCTTCGTTGGGACTGTCATTCAAGCTGCTCCAACCTGAAATCTTCACTTTCATAGGACATAGGTTAAAAAACTTGAATGACCAGGAAGAGACATTTTCATTTTCAAGTCGAATGAAACATGACCAAAACAAGATCTGAGAAAGTCGAAGGCTATTAAGCTATGAGCGAGTCTAAGTGGTGGAAGTTATGCCTCTTCATGGATGATCGTATATCGGCAACTACTTCTACCCAACTTTACCCAAATCTTACTGAGTATTTTTTGTTTGGAAACTTTAATGATATTCAAAACTTTAATAAAACTTGTGCTATTAAGGGGGGACATTTTGAAAAAATCAAAAAAATTTTTTTTCGTTTAAAAGATGCTTTAGGATCTTAAAAATAATATACCACAAGATAGAATCCGGCAGAAGTGTCTAAATGTCCAAATTTTCCATTCTGCGGCAATGCCTCATAGGCATATTCCGACCGCCTTATAACTTTAAACGCGTTTTTCTCGAAACCACTTTTTTTTAGACGGCCGGAAACATAACTCGAGCAAATCTTAACCGATCGATCTGAAATTTTGACAGTATATTCAAAATTCCTTCCTTTATCGACACACGTATAATTTTTTTTTTATATTGCTTACTTTTTTTTTTTATAAACAATTTTTGGACTTTTTTTCCTTGTGAAAATTTGAACTTTTTTTTCGATCACGCACCATTTTGCGAAAAATCAATATATCGAAAAAATCCTACTTGTGTCGATAGCTGTTGATGTATAGAAACTAACAAAACTTTATTTTTTGTTCCAGATCAAAAATTAAGGACGTTAGCTTTCCGGCCATGGACCCCCTTCCCAAAAATAGGGCCTACGAAGAAATGCTGCACAGCCGCCATTTTGTTTTCGATTTCTTTCAAAAAATCATATTTTGTACATCGGATCGCATATTATAAAACCTACTTTACAAAATTTCGATTGGCTCTTTCGTTTGGTCAAAAAAAATTCCAGAAAATCCGCTTATTTTTTTTAAGTTACTCAGATGTCCCCCCTTAAGTAAAACATTAAAATTTATTTAGATACAAATTTATTCAACAATTTTAAATATAAAAACTTATTTAAAAAATTTAAGTCAACAGTTTTCATTAGCACTTAATTTTTGCAATTTTTTTTTTTAATTTACCTTGGCCTCTGCGATGTTCTATAAAAAGCCATACATTCTTGAAGTCAATTTCATATTCGGTTGGAATCTGCAAAGAAAATGTTCCTGTATAGAAAAAAGAATTGATATAAATACACTTAACCAAAGTTAGTATTTCATGACCTCAAATATAGACACCAGTTAAACTTGGAAGAGAATACGTGTATGTAGTGATTAAGCAATCGAATTTTGATTGGAATGTTTGCTTTCGTAATCAGTGACTTTTGAAACTCAATTATGGTAAAGGGGTATGAATTCAAAATGACATTCATGAACTCGAACTTGAATTCAATTTGCAAATTCCTGGTGGTTGCTGGCTGAGATTAAGGCCACAACACTGTGTAAGGAATATAAACCTCACAGCATAACCAATGCAAAAGCATGGTTTTTGATCATTTAAATGAAAATATTGGGTTTAATTATAGAACTGAAATTAAAAAAAAAAAATTCAAAAAATTATTTTAGAGATTTTATTTCTTGCCTAAAAACAGTACCCGCACTTTATTTTTGTTTTTCATTTTCTGGTATACAACTATTTATGTAATAACATTTTTAATTACCGGTTATATAAATGTAGTTTACTAGGCAGTTAACGAGGCTGAGAAATACGATTTGACTGTCGTTATATAACGTGAGGGGCAGCACCCGAGAAAAGTAAAAAAAAATATTTTTAGGTTGTTTATAAGCATACATGTGTGTGTATGAATTAGAATATGTTTATTACTTAAAAGTGTGTGTGGTAAAGAGTTAATTAAAATGTCGTTGAACTGAAGAATCTCAGAGGCAACACTTATGCGTTTTAATTTGAGATTATAAATTATTTCATAGTTTTTTTTTTATTTATTTTACAACATAAAAGCAATTAAAAGCAACAGCTGTTTGGATATGAATATATGAAACATTTTATGTAGATATAGATGTGTATTTTTCATACGTTTTTTTCGACACTTCTTGGCGGCAAAATTGTCTACCTAAATATGAGAAAAAAGCAAGAAATGTCTGCCAGTGATTTAAGTAATTAAAACTGAGTTTATGAATGGTTCACATCATATTTGCGTATAATTCTTTTAATTGGATCGTTTTCCTGACGAAGTTTCTGTGGAGGCAGTCCTGCTATAATGTGTGTATTTTAGACGTATGTATGTACAATCATGAGATTATTATTATTGATAAAATAACCAAATATTAAAAAAATTAAGTAAAATAAAATAATATGAAATAAAATAAAAAAATAAAATAAAATAAAATAAAATATAATAAAATAAAATAATATAAATTAAAATAAAATTAAATAAAATACAAAAAATTAAATAAAATAAAACACAATAAAATAAAATAAAATAAAATAAAATAAAATAAAATAAAATAAAATAAAATAAAATAAAATAAAATAAAATAAAATAAAATAAAATAAAATAAAATAAAATAAAATAAAATAAAATAAAATAAAATAAAATAAAATAAAATAAAATAAAATAAAATAAAATAAAATAAAATAAAATAAAATAAAATAAAATAAAATAAAATAAAATAAAATAAAATAAAATAAAATAAAATAAAATAAAATAAAATAAAATAAAATAAAATAAAATAAAATAAAATAAAATAAAATAAAATAAAATAAAATAAAATAAAATAAAATAAAATAAAATAAAATAAAATAAAATAAAATAAAATAAAATAAAATAAAATAAAATAAAATAAAATAAAATAAAATAAAATAAAATAAAATAAAATAAAATAAAATAAAATAAAATAAAATAAAATAAAATAAAATAAAATAAAATAAAATAAAATAAAATAAAATAAAATAAAATAAAATAAAATAAAATAAAATAAAATAAAATAAAATAAAATAAAATAAAATAAAATAAAATAAAATAAAATAAAATAAAATAAAATAAAATAAAATAAAATAAAATAAAATAAAAAAATAAAATAAAATAAAATAAAATAAAATAAAATAGTATAAAATAAAATACAATCAAAAAACTTAAATAAAATGCAATAAATTATAAAAAAAAATAAAATCAAATATAATAAAATAAAATAACAGGTTACTTTCATGTTTAAAAGAAACAATACAAATACCAGATCGGATACACTCATCGTTTGTGGTATTTGCTGATTCGGCATTATTACCCTCTAACAAGCGTGTGCATTGTGAGTGTAAATATGTACATATGTCTAAATGTGCTCCACTGTGCGTATAATGAACCCGTTGGTTATCGGAAATTCTACTTATGACGTAGTGATAAATGTCGAGCAAAAGCAGTTTGTATGAAAGGTATATCAACACAGATAAAAACGATATAGTCATAAACTTGAGGAAATGTGTCAATGCCGTGCTTCGTGACGTCACGGTAACTACATCCGCTTACACATTATTTTGACATAATCAAGTAAGCTGCGGAACATAATTTTTTTTTATAATTTTAAATAAATATTAGAAATTGGCGCCTACATTGATGACACAATTGGTAATGTATAACTTCCGCTTATGAGTTGGCAAGTTAGCGACAGTTAGTTAGTGTGAAAAATAATATTGAATATTGGCATAGAGATACACGTATGTACATACTCGTATGTATGTTTGAATTTATGTTCATTTATGTTTGGGTGTTATTACTAATTTTAACTGAGAAGATAAAAATAAATTTCACTATTTGTTTAAACTATTTGTTTGCGTTGATTATGATGATTTATAGTGTAAGCAATCATGATAAAATATTCAGCGTGAAAAATATACTTTTAAAATTTTTTTTTTGCAAATCAAATATGTGTCTTTTCAGAAGTAACTGTTCTGGTTGATCATGAAGAGCTTAGTTGGTGAAAAAGTCTAAAAATAGATTTCATCTGTTTACATACTCTTTAAATATAAATGTAATTTAATGTTTGTTGATTTTTGTCATCTTGCATTGGGTAGCACTTGCTGTTACGAGATTTGCTTTTATTAGCGCAATTATTGAAAAATCTCTACAAAATTTATTTTAGTATATGTTTACATTAGACTCGGCCGATTTGGTATTATAAAAATATCAATTCCAGCTATCACATGCTAACGTTAACTAAATAATACTAAATTAGTACTATAAAATATTTATAATTTTTGAAAAAGTACTTTTTAATATAAATAAGTATAGTAATATACATACAAAAAATTTTTGGCTTGATACTGGTGTTGCTCCGGCCATTTTAATCGAAACGTCGTTATTATAATGATACAAAAATATAATGTAGAGGACCATGGGTTTCAAAATTATGAACTAAATTTAATTCCGTT
This sequence comes from Ceratitis rosa, assembly GCA_037013455.1. Classification (NCBI taxonomy): domain Eukaryota; kingdom Metazoa; phylum Arthropoda; class Insecta; order Diptera; family Tephritidae; genus Ceratitis; species Ceratitis rosa. Next base: position 8,530,660 of record JAWMAG010000054.1, read on the forward strand.
TGCCCCTCCCAACGTAATGTTAACCCTCCGAATGTACTTCTGACATGAAATAAAAAAAAAACTTCATGAACCGACCATTTGCGAAGCGCTGCTGAATCGACAAAATCGACCGCTACAACAACACCGTTTTCTGAAATGGATGGTGACTGGTGAAGAAAAGTGAATCTCCTACTGTAATGTCAAATGAAATAGGTCGTGGTCGAAGGGCACTGAACCGGCACAAACGGCCTCCGAGCGCCCAGCTTTGATCAACAGGTGGGAAGAGGGGAATTGTTCAAACTCTTGATTCGGATCTGTGAAGGAAGCAATAACTCAGAAGCGTCCAGCCTTGGCCAACAGGAGGGGAATTGTGTTTCATTAGGATAACGCCAAACCACATACATACATCGTTAGTGACTCGCCAGAAGCTGCGAGACCTTAGTTAGGTGGTTCATAAGCATCCACCTTATAGTCTGGACCAAGCACCAGGTTATTGCTATCTATTTCTGAATATTCGTAAATAACTGACTTAAATCGCTGTGGTTATAAGAAGCGAAGTGCTACAAAAACATTTGGCACATAAAATTAGTTGAATGCTTTCTTTGTGTGTATTTAACATAACACATGTACACATTTACATATTATATTATATATATGATAGCATAGTTAATGCGCTTAGCAGCATTTACGGCTGAGGTTTGGTCTCGGCGATAATTCGACAAATCTCAAAGTGTAACCAATATTGGCTTTTGTCAAGTGCCGCATTTATACCAGGCAATAAACACTTCCCGTGCGTCCTTTCGGCTCCCGCTCCTGCTGTTGCATACACAGATATGTATAGTGTTGCAAAACGAAAAAAATATGAATAGAAGTACAGGTAAGGTAAGAAGATATTTTAGTGAAACATTCAACACTCAATCTTCCATTCAAAATCATCATATTTAACACGTTTAGCCTTGAACATGTAACACAGACACACCGTCCTGAAAGTGATGTGGACCGTGTCTTTTTTTTCTTGTGGGCGTAACAAAACTATTTGCGCACATACATACATACATACTGAAAATGTAGTTAAACAAAAGATATTTGCCTACACATAGCTAACCAATATTTAACAAAATGCAAAACAACAATAGCACAACTATAAATACCACAAAGGAAAACATTTATACAAATAAATAATAAATTTTCAAGGATATGTTGCGCTTTGTTTGTTTTATTGCTTTTGCATATTTTTATTTACCTATCTTAATCCTGCTCGCCTCTTTTTTATGCTTGTTGTTGCTCTTTTCCAACCGGGGTTAATGATTTTCTTAATGCAGATAGAAGCATAGAAGCAGATATTGTCCTTGAGATGTCCACTTTGTACAGTATATTACAGTATATTAAGTCCTTTGGCGGATATTGGCACTTACATACATACATATGTACATATATATTTACATTGTGATGATTTGTTTCGGTAGGCCATTTCGATTTGGATATTTTAGGTTGTAATTCTCAGGAAATATGTGGAAAATCTATTCAAATCTCATTCACACCTTTTCGCTCATTTTTGGTGGGTAGTTGCTGCTGAAAGGTATGTTCAAGCATACACGTACATACATAGTTATTATGCACGTACACAGCATTGTGCGTTGTGATGAGCCGTATGTCATACGTGTATGTTGAAGTCAGCCCGAAAATTGAAAGTTGAAAGTCATGTGTCGTGATGTGAATAGGTTTTGGAATATAGCGAGCGAATGTGAAATATGTGACGGTCATAAAGGTAAATAGATATATAAATATATATACTCGTATATATGAAGGTGTTTTATTCTTTAATTAGTACAAACATTTAGTTTGGAATGTTTTTAAGATAGTATACTGATGTTTTGCTAAATATATTTATAATGGTATATACAAATCTACTTAGTTACATATCCTTCATAAACATGATGAGATTTGGAACAGTCTTCCCCAGATTTATTGGGAAGACTTTTTAAGGTCAGGTTCCTCTAAAAAAATTAAAAAATTTATTCCTGTAAATTGCTAGTAAATACTCTTAGAAATAATATAGAATTTGTCCCGAAGGTGCGCAATATCAAAAAGTAAGTACAGAAGAGTTTTTCTCGAAACCACGTTTTTTCAACTGGATGACACTCTCAGTTAGAACCTATTAAACTTATCAACATGAGTTAAACGCTATTTTACATCTAAAAAGTTATTTAGAAAATGTAAATACAATTATAATTGAAAAAGGTTAAGAAAATTAATAAGTCCGCCATTTTTTTTGTGTGAAAATGTTTCATTTTTTAGTAGCTCCGGCCATAGCCAATGTGATACAAAATAAGAAACCGGTTTGATTTTTTGCTTTCAGAAGATTCGTTTTACAGTTATCGTATCATTAACCAACAAAAGGGACGTGTTCAGCAGCAATTTTAAGATCTGCCATTTAAAAAAGAATTATTTTTTCAATTAATATTTTTATACTTCTATTTATCCACAAAAACTTTGATTTATGAATATATTTTTTTTTAAATAAATAAAATTTGTTTGAAAAAAACACGGTTTCTGGAGGAACCTGGCCTTAAAATGGTTAAAAAAAATTTTCCCACCGAATTAAGAATTGTTCGGAATCTGATTCAGCTAAATTCAGAATCATTTTGAGATCGAGTTACTATATTCAGAGATACTTAAGCAGTTTTTCATCTGTCTGGTTAGGAATAAAATTTGAACTGGTTTTGGATTGCTTCACGAACAACGAGAATTTTAAAAGCTTGGTTTGGAGTTGTGAGTGAACCTTACTTCCTTAAAATCGACAACGGCGGTAGTAACAATTGAGAAACACGTCTTGGACAATATGTGGATTCAAGAAGAAGGTGCCGTATGCCACACAATACGAGCGAATGTCGGTTTATTACAAGAAAAATTTCCCGGCAGCGTAATCTTTCCTCTTGGCGATGTCAATGGCCACCGAGATTTTGCGATTTGGCAGAGTTTGACTTTTTTTGTGCTTGTGCGGTTAAAGGTTTACCCTTGTGCACTTGAAAGCCAACATTCGTCAAATTATGTGCCAAAAAGCGGTCGAAAATTACATAGGAAAAAATTATTTTAAATGCATTTTACTCACGTTTATTACGTTTATTTATTAAGATTTTTTTTATCGAAAATCATCGATATCGGAGAACCATATCGTATAATTGCCATACAAACGTTTTTTTAAGATTTGAAGAAATTCGGGATTCTATCTACGAATATACATTAACACCGAAAACCATTGAAATCGGAAAACTTTTTCATATATTCACACAATTTTTCAGATATAAGAATTAATATTTAATCCTTAAATGAAATTCTTTAAATTTGATATGGTCTTAAAAAGTATAAAGAAAGGCATTATTAGAGACAGCTCTCCTTTCTTGTTTTAGCATTGTTGATTAATATTGTATAAATTGGGATCCTTTTTTGTCTTTTTCAGAATCATTTACTTAAATAACTTTATTTTAAGAGTTGATTAAAATTATTTTTTAACCAACGCTATGGTCGTTTCAGATCGGTTTTGATTTATTCTTAATTATTGAGACATCTTACTGATTTTTGCAAAAATTTATTAGAGATACTTTTGAGCTATATATCCGGACAAATTTCAAACTTTCCTCCATATTTTGGTTTTGGGATTAGTTAAGGTCCATATCAGAATAATTTAAAGCTATTTCAGGACTCATTTTACATAGTAATTTTCAGTAGTCTATTGTGGGGGGAAGTCACAAGAATTGTCAAAATTTCGAGCTTATCTATTTCTTCATTCCCTTTCATCTTGCGTTATATTGACGATGGTGATCTTTTGTAACGGTGATCAATTGTGCACTGACTTATTCACATAGTGGATCTTCTTTAAAATACTTTCAAAAATGTTTCCAATTCCCTGGAGCCACGATTTAAATCACAGTGTGCATATGAATTGTAATCTGGAGGCATTTTTTTCATTGGAAACAGTAGACATATTCTCCGTAGCAGGTGACACTACATTATACCATTTCATCAAGATCAAGTATATTCATTTTAAGGGGACTCTTCAACACTAATCTCAAAATATTCCACTTCTGAACACTTTTCCTCTACAGTTGAAATAACGTAGGCTGGTAGGTAGTAGGTCCCTTGATGGTCATTTTGCCTGTTTGGTGTACAATCCCAGTCAAAGAGAAATTCAATTATGTCACAAAATATGAATTTATGAATTACCATGAGATTCTTCAGCAGGTTGCTGGAATTGGACCCATCATCTCATTTATCTTTCTAGATTATTGGCGTTATAGCGAACTCTATTGTAACATGAGAAAGTTTAGAGGAGAACATATAATTATATTTTATTCATTAGTAGTATTATTATTATTTAAAAAATAATTTGAATAGGAAATCATATTCACCTCACAGTCTTATTACTTATTTAGACCCACTAGAGTCGCCTAAAAGTTTAGACACTGAAGTCTCTGTTTCTGCACAGCCAGATGTAAATTGGCTTATCATTGTTTACAACTTTAATCTTGCACCAGCGCAGTTGGTCACACCTCGAAAAAGAGGAAAACGAACCAACCTAACGATATCTATAACATTTTGTGGCCTTATGGAAAATTTGTTATGCATTTCATGCTCAATATGATTTGTTTGCAAAATTTAATACCGCACACGCGGCAATTCCAATGTAACCTACGCTAAGAAGACGAACGAATAAGCTGCACGACGTCCTGTTTATAGTATTGCCAGCCAAAACAGAACGAAATCAACCATACCGCCACGTCAAACGGAACGGTCAATCAACTGTGAGTATAAAAAAGGCGAGTGATAAAGAGAACGGAACTCATGCCACGATGCGAACGAAAGAAATTGCCAACTGTCGATTTGTCTACATCAACGTGCGGCGGCGCGCACTTGTCCATGGGACACGCTAGCACCTACAAAGTGGTCGAGGTTCGAGTTCGACGGTTCGAGAATATAAGAAGTGGCATTACTTCGTGCGTGTGCGTGCATGTAGAGTGCACGTGGACGACTGGTGCTCGTGACGCGTGAGTATAGGCAGGGAATATACTCGTACATATACGTTAGTACAACCGTGTGCGGGAATTTCGTCGCGAAAGATAGCTACGCGAGCATACAACTGCGATTAGTTGTGGTAATCGACACCGTAATTTAAGCGTGACACGGATTTTCTACCTCTCTCACACCTACACTCATACACGCACAAAACAAACATGTTGTTTTGGAAAGAGATACGAAGGATATTGCAAATATAGATGTATATACATACATACATATATAAAAAGCAAAAGATAATTTGGCCGACGTTGTGGGCATCTTCAGCGGCTGCTGTGACGAATACGCGCGCAGGTAAACAAAACAGCAACACCACATGAGGATATGCCGATCGAATTTACATACGCGTTCGTTTGTATGCACGTATTGTATGTATGCATGGGAGAACCAGTGAAAATTGAAATTGTTTTCGAATACAGTAAATGCCTGGTAAGTAAAAATCCTAAAAATTTGCGCTTGGAAATATTAAGAGTGAAAAAAATAGATAACAACTGCAAAATACATTTCACAGTTACCTTGAATACATTTTCAACACTTCATACCAAAGGTCCTTGTGCATATTATGTTGCTATAAGCATACAAATGTACGTATAAATGTAAACCTCAGACAAAATGTGGCCAAAGTATAGCGGTTATCAAATACTCTTGTGACACTTTCCGCAAACACAATTCTACAATTGTCAATTGGTTAACACACATACTCGTACTTACATACGCAGCGCGCCACATACACACTTTCTTATGCTCCTCTGATTAGTTGTCCTTAGTCAATATAAATGATACCCGCTGTTTATTGTTGGCCATGCGCGTGAAAAATGACTTCATTGCTGCGCTACATCGTGCTGTGCCGCGCTACTCAGTAGCGACCATTCGCTGTTGTGGTAGCGCCGCAAGTGAGCTATGTACATATTGATGTTCATAGATAGCTATAAATGGTAAATGAGTGAAATCGAATTATTGGAAGTTCTTGGTACTAGACGGGAAGCGCTCAGGGTACATATTTAACTTATGAAGCGAGTGCGAGCGAGTTTTTTGTGGCTGTGGCACTTAATGAAAGGCTTGGCTAAGTTAATTTCTCACGTGTGCCACTAAGTGTTCAGCGCCTTGTTTTAATTTTAAGAGAATATGCAGATGTGTTGGATTTTTATGCGAAAGGAAAAACTCTGTGTCCCTCAAAAACGTGTGTATTTATTCAGAACTATCACAATCTGCTATAAATTAAGTTAGATTGTACTGACTTTACCCTTAGAGAGCCTCGAAATGGATATTAAGAGTATCCGGCAGAGCTTCTCCTCCAGTTTGTGATATGCATTTTGTTGTTTTTCCAACAAATGGAAAGTTCTACAGTTTGTTTAAGTCACCTCTGAACGGCTCTGAGCTTTTAAACGGCTTGATATTTCTTTGCGAGAAGGCAGTTAGAAAAATTAATTTGCTATAGTTTATGCTCTTGGTCTAGCCAGGACGCAAACTCTAGCCTTCAAAGTGGCAGTACGCAGTGCTAACCACACGGCTATTGCTGCCTTCAGCTATTTTTATAGATAGACATATGTATATATAATATTTGCTACGTTTTATGATTATATATGTATGTACTTCTTCACTGCATTTTGTACCTACAGCTCGAAGATTATGACTCTTCTCTGCCTGAGCGCCTAGAAGGTCTTCCTCACCCAATTATTCTTGGTTTTTCCCATGCTTAACAATCACGTATTGCATGCTCTAACGCTTTTACGAGTAAATATTCACTGTGCTTTTTTTCCAAACAGCTTTTATTTGAAGGCAATGGCACACTCCGATCCCTACCTCTTTAGTAAACAGATTGATAGGTAGGTAAGTTGGAGAGTGCCTCGAAACAGTTCATCCCCGACTTTGTTTACCATTGCATATGCCATTTTGATGTACCTTCGTAAGATTTTAATATTTGTTATGCTATTCCATCGTTGCGCTTGAACCACTTGATACCAATGAAATTAGATCGGGTATTTCGATAATATTTCTACGGCTGGGAAACCAATTAGCTTTACACCTTCCTACTCGAACATTTGCTCTACTAAATATAAGTACATTCATGAACAACTGACAAGGTAAAAACATCTCTTTCCCGACAGAATATGTTTGGATGAAAAGTTGACCGATGATTGGATCCTAAGTGTATAGTCTTCAATTCAAAGGAAGCGGGACAAACGTAAGAAAAGGATCGATACTCACCACATTTCCCTTGATATCACAAAAACGCTCTGCGTCTTCTCACCGTGTTTGAATTTTATATGCCAGAGCAGCAGAGGTTACATCAGAACTAGGAAGTATCGCTTCTTTATAATGGAAAACTAATACGAGCTTCAGAGAGCAAGGAAAATGGGTTCACTGCTGATTGACATAACTTTCCGTCTATCTTCAAACCGGCAAAAACATCAATAATAATGATGTTTGCCTTGAGACTCAATGGAGAATCGTTCTTGCCAACAGGTGGTAGTTTGGAGTGTGTAATTCGCATTTGGAAAGTAAGATGCTCTCTCGGCGAACAAAAAGCAAGCTCTATAAGTTGCTCAGCATTCTGGATAGTGCAAAGGCATCCAATGAGTCGGTTCTAGGAATTTTTTCATACAAAAGTTTTTCGGGAGATTTATTTCTGTATGTAGAGGCCACAAGTATCAAGGTGATGTAACTATGATTTGTTAAAAATGCAAAACAGCATTGAATATTTCATGGCTTCATTGGTTAGTTGATATCATCTGGAGAAACAAAACCACATTGGGAGTCTCGATGCAGTACCCGCTGATGGAAGTAGGAGATGAAGAATTACCTGCTAACTAAAATGATACAAATGATTAGCATTTTTGAGTATATTTCAATTGAATAATAAAAAAATGAAAAAATTTTATATTGTTAATACTGTTGATAGACCGTAATAGCGCTTTTCATATGCTTTAAAATTTCTATTTTTTTATATTTTTTTAAAGGTTCAGCGGCATAACCTTTCCGACACATCTGCAACTCTTTCATCAAGGTCATGCATAAATTAAAATTTAACGGCCAATCGCCAATGTTGTGCAGTCAACTATGATGTCATGCGATCTGTATATCGAAAGACAAATAGTTTGCAAATTAAACCAATTGCGAACGCAGCGCAAAAGAAGATTATAAACGGAGTAAATCAGTAAATCATGCAGGCAATCTAAACAATAAATCAAATGATTACTGATTTTTAACCTAAAATAATGTGAAGTTATAGAAATCAAAAATAAAAAGTATAAAAATAGAAAATAATTATTTGACCGTTTGATGTTTGGACGCCGTCTTCATCCATTTTTTGCCACACAAGATCTTCAATGAATTTCAACAGGGCGTTGAAAAAAATGCATGCAACCAAAAGCGCTTGGTGAGGTCCTGATACAACATAACTGTTCATTTTACGTTTTCTATTGTTGTTGATTTTCCGTTTGATTGTTGTGTGTTTTGTTGTTTACATATATTTTTATTGTAGAATTGTCAGGTGTTGGCAGTAAACTGACGAACAATACCAATGACAGGCGAACAAAAATCGGGAAGTGCTTTCATACGACGCAGCCAAGTAAGTGTATAGGTATATGTACTCGTACATATGCACAAACAACAAAATCCATTGCAGTCTGTACGGTTGGCAGCCCAACTGTGTTGGTAGCGTTGAAGTGTCTGCAATAAATAGAAGATTACAAGCAGCTGCTTGTTGGAGGCACAGGACACGATCAAGATGTTGACTGCGCCACACAGAAGACAGCAGAAAATTATATTACAAAAGCCGCCTGCATACTCATGCACACATACATACATATGTACATATGCTTACAGTACACATGTCCTGGCATTTGTTGGTTTACCTTTCGTATTCTCTACTTTTTTATTTTAAATTCACATCAATAACTTATTGAATTGTGGGATTATTTCTATTTACAACAACATACACGTATTGCTTTTTATTGAATAGTTTGGATCCTTCATTTTATTATAAATGTACTTCCTCTTGGCAACACTATTTGTTTGAGCGTTCGTTTGAAAGAACGATTGCTAGGCAACTTTGGAGTCTGCTCCTCCATGGGATATCTTGGCGGCTGTAGCTTTGCAGTGTCATTCTATACCTTTACAAGACTCTTTATTACATACATACTCACACATACATACATATGTTTGTGTGTTTGTTCTTATGTCAACGTGTCGCCGTGTAATTCTTATTTGTTTGATACTCTTTTGTCTATCGTTTTGAAAGATTTGATCAGTTTTTAATGAACTTCATTCATGTTTGAATGACTTTGATCAGCTCCGCTTAGCTATGTCTTATACAAAGATGTTTCACCTACTTACATGCATGCATGCATATACATATGTATATGTACATACCTAAATATGAGTACATATGTTTATATTTATTTGGTGTGGCAAAAGAACAATGAGTACTTCAATAAAGTCTACGCATGTATGTATGTACATATATACTTTATGTTATGTATGCAAGTAAATGTGTGCGTGTTTTTAGGAATGTGCTGGTGTCATTGAGATTCACGTATAGCCTATCGCTGATCGATGTTCGATCATACCACCAAATACCTTGAATGTCTTAGATAAATAAATTAATTAATTAATAATATAATATATATCGAATGCCTTGTGATCGTATGCACAGTCTTTTTGGCAGATTTGCATGTACACTAGGATTTTCTGGACACCTTTGCATCGCCATTCATCATTATGTTCGTACTGGAATATTCGTAAAGGTATTGCAAATACACAAGAAACATAAAAACCGGGAAGATACTACGCTGAGCTCGAAGAGAATTCGGAAGATCAGATTTTCGAGGCCGTGAACATAGCATTGAAGTCAATTAGAATTAGATCTTTGTCAAGTGTTTTTGAAAAAATGTACCATTAAGCTACACATTAATTTTCTCAATAAAGGGTCTCGAATATGGGGCTTATGTAGCCAAAAATGTTAGCTACGGCCTTAAATGACTTACTGGCTTTACAAAAGATTCGATAGACTCATACTATCTTATTGTGTTAAAACTAGAAAGTAAATACCGCATTAATGCTCCGAAAGGGAGGCACCGGATTCGTTTGTTAGATAAAGCTAGCGCAATGAGAACTATTCTGTCAAAAGCTCACTTAGTCAACCTCCATATAAAGATGTATGCTTATATTAGCGCCGCCCGAAAGTCCTAGACAATTGTGAAGGCCAAGTACAAGCCATTTATTTCTGTTCAATCTGGGAAGAAACGGCGCAAAGCAAGGCTACGAGTAATAGTAAAGGTGTTTACATCTAAACTACTGAATCTCAGGCTAAGCTGAAGGCACGTGAAAAGAGGTGGTTAACAGCCTATCAAAGAAGAGTACAGTGAACGTTACTTGGCATCGTATCACACGGATATATAAGGTAAAGAAACAGGAACGAACAAGTTCCTACATTCATTGCCTTTCAATTTTGTCGTCAGCCCGTAAAACCAAGAGGAAAACTTGATATATTGTACTTGAGTATTTCAACATACTCGTAAGGTGTATTACCATGTTACCAGATGGTTCATCTTTTCACAGCTCATCTTCCGGCTGCTATTTGATTTTTTTTCTTGCCTACTTATAGCTTAGTCTAAGACTGTAAGTCGTGGGCTGCTTTAAGAATCATTTCTTGTCTTGGGTGATCTTCCATACATGGCTTCATTCTCCTCCCATTATAATTTGTAAATTATTAAGACATATTTTAGATAAAATTGCAAATATGTATATGTTAGAGCTTTCATTATAATTTTGAAATTATACATAGTATATATAATAGGCTACCTACTTTGGTCTCATCATAATGAAGTTTGAGTATCAAATTAGTTTGATTTTCTTCATATCCCTCTTACCAATCGTCACAATGAAAGTAAAAACGCAGTTTTGGATTCTTAAACTTATGCAGCAGAGTATTCAATGCTGCCTGACCCTCACCGATGATAAGAAGGTACTTTGTAAAGAATTCAGAATAGCGAAGTGCTTATAGCCAGGATTTCGAAACCTCTGATTTTGAAAACTGAAGCAACTTCCCCGTCCAACAGCATTTTTCAATGTAACAGCTCATGCTCAACAAGCAGATAAGTTTACTAACGATATCAATTGGAGCTAGAGGGAAAATGTAACTCTTAACCAATTTTAGCACACCTTAAGTGAGCTTCGGAACAATTTCATGAAAGTCTTCAACTCCAAAAAAGTTTTTCAAAATTTCTTAGCTACTGCTTGAACAACGTTATAGAAATATGGGAGCTTGAAACTTAATGAAGATATAATGTCCCGTGCGCCACTATTGACACTTACTCTACATTTTTTTGTTTCTCTACTCTCTAGTTAGTATAGAAGATATGGACCCATAAAAATCTTCGTCTGTACGTCTATTTTGTACGAAAACTAGTCCCTCATTTTTCAAAATATTTCAATAAAAGTTTGCGGGGTTATTCCTTTGTCGGTACCAGCCAGACTTGAATAAAAAATTCATAAAAAAACACTTAAAAATCTAAATTTTGAAATAAGGTTTTGAGACTTCTCTACTTTCTTCTTTCTTGTTTCGTACATATTTTGGCTGCCTAAGAATTAAGAAATTGATCTGCCAGGTTCAACATGAGAAAATATTTATATGAACGAAATCCTTAAGGACTTACTTGACTGTACTTCTATTTCCTACCGCCATGGCCTCAAGGACCTTCATTAACTAACCAATTGGGTAGTTCATTAAAAGAACATTAAAATTCCATTTATGACTCGAATCATTAAAATAAAAAAACAAAAAAAAAATAATAATAAACAAAACCACAACGATGAGACCCCAAAAATAGCCCCCACTCATTATCAAGAGTGTATAATCAGTAGCGGAAATAATAATTCAAAAATCTTTATAAGTAGAATTAAATAAAAAAATGTAAGTTAAATGAATAAAAGACAGACAACAACATGTCCCAAACAATAAAATATAAAAAATTATAACAATAATGGATTATGTATCACTGAGACATACATACATACATACATACATATGCATTTATGGACATACAAAATTATAAAGAGCTAACCAACTGAAAAGTAAGATATTCATAATTAATTGTTGGCGAATGAACACATTTTCAACATTGTCCACATTTTGTACTAGTTTTTATATACATACGTATGTGCTTTTTGGTGCCCCAAAATGAAGAAACGAAGTAGAAGAAATAGCAACAAACGATCAACAAATTACTGCACGTCTGAGCAGCTAATGAAAAAGAAAACTAATAAAACATAAAGATTAGAATCACTTTTGCTTGCCACAAGGTGAAAAGGAAATACAAAAAAAAAAATAATAATAATAATAACAACAACAATTCCACTGGCATTTGTGTCAAACTGAGGGAAAAAGGGTTTAATGCAAGCAAAGCTGGTGCGGTGAGTTTGTGGAGAGTTCATTGAGCGCCACCGTGTAATAACTTCATTGTAGATTAACATACATAGGTATATACATATATTTGTACAAATGGGTCACAGGAGTATACAGAGTGGCCACATAACATCACATCCACTCAATGGAGCCCACGTACGGGAGCTGTTTTGGACATGTTGGACTAAAGATTCGTACGCTTATATGTAAATATGTATTAAATAAATGTAGCTCATGGTGAAATTTGGTTTAAAAAATTTGTCAGATGAAAAGATTACCAGACACCATAAGCTAATCCCGTACTTACTTTTTTACCTTTACATGCATGTACATATATGTTTCATATAAATGCATGTACACATGTATGTATGTATTATATGATTATGTACAGAAAAATGTAACAACTGATCACAAAAACATAAAACATGTTAAATATGTAAAAATCCGTACGTGTGGCACCCAAAAGTTAAATAGAGCAGTTGTTAAGAAAAAAACTATGTGAAAAATATTTTGTCGTTACAATAGTTTTTTAGCCCAATGAATAAATGCAGAGAGGTATAACAATGTCTTACACGTTTTCCTCTCTCCAATTAATAACTCAGGGTTTTTAAATGAGAGCAGTTTCTTACTTCATACTTCTTAATACTTATAGAATCGTATCTTTTTAATGACATTTTCCATCACCAAATCGCAAAGTGGCTGTTGTATGTCCTTATTAGTTTCACGAATTCTATCTTTGAGGTCATGAATGAACGTTGGTCTGTTGACGTAGACCCAAAGGAAGAAATCGGAAACTTTTCATTTAAAAGATGGTTTCGTTGCTTGTGTGGCCCGTAGCCCATATTGTTGAAAGCAAATGTTATGCAGATCTATACAATCCAATTCCGGCCATAAGAAATCGTTAATCATCTCTCGATAGCGCAATCCATTAATTTTCGCAACAGTAAGGCCCAATAAACCGCTCCAAACAGTTACACTTTAAGGATGGAGAAGCTTTTAAACAATAAATTTTGAGCTTACCGAGCCTCCGTTTTGCTTATTGATGTAGTCATCGAGGTGGGAATGGACCTCATCAGTGCAGATGATTTTTCAATGAATGCATTAGTTCTAGTTTTATCTGAATTTTATACGCCTTAAGACCCAAGTCTTTAAGCAAAATACGGTATAATGACGCATGTGGAATTCCAAGGAACGACGAGGAATGGACAAACCTGGGATTTCTTCAACACTTTGGACTACAACAATATCCTCAGTTGTTTTTGAGTGCCGTGCGCGTGTTTTATTTTTCGCATTTTCGTTTTACGAACCGTATCTAACCAGTTTTCACCATTTATATAGTGAGTTTTAATCATTTTAATGCGTTGTTGCGTTTTGTAGATGCCAAATCGGTCATATTTGCTCCAATTGTTGCGACATTTCTTAGTGGATATTGTAAATGTCGTACAGGGTTGCATGCATAAACTCTCTTCAGAGAAGTCTCGACTATAACGGCTTGCTCCCAAAAGAACTATTTCGATGGAATAGAGTACTTTTAAAGAACAAGTGCCCTTTGGATGACTTATGAGTATTTTACTAGGTCACTATCTTATAGTACTACCTTCACCCCGATGTGTATGAGCTATACGAGGTGTGACAATTAAGTAATGAGACTGATTCCATAAAAACCGTATATTTCAAAATTATTCTACAACTCCACCATCTCTTTCAAAGTAGTCCCCTTGGGCAGCTACACAACGATTCCAGCGCGTTTTACATGCTTCGCAACATTTCTGGAACGCTTCGACTGGGATGTCCGCGAGTACCCTCACGGCCGCCTGGATATCCTAGGAAACAAAAAAAGGCACAGGGTGACATATCGGACGAGTAAGGCGGTTGTTGCAACACGGCGATCCCTTTAGAGGCTAAATACTGGGGCACGCTGAGGACGGTGTGGCACGGCGCGTTGTCGTGATGAAGGATTCAGTTACGAGCGATGTCTGGGGGCCGTTGGAAAAAATTCTTTGTGGACGATTCCACGGCTATCAAAAAAGACAATAATCATCGTTTTCACCTTCGACTTGGTCATGCGAGCTTTACTTAAACTTAAACTCGATATGCCATTGAAACACCTGGACACGACTATGAGCACTATCACCATGCGCGACGAGCACCACGAACACACGTTAACTCAACACGACACAGCAGGCGAACTAAACAAGCTAGCAAATATTTCAATAGAGAGGAGAAGGATGTCGGGAGAAGGGAAAGGGAATTTCAAGGTCACAGGGTTACCACAATCGCGGCAATATAATCAGTCTCATTTCTTAATTGTCACACCGCGTAGACTCCTAAGCTTATCCATGAAGTCAAGGAAAACACACAATTGAAACTAACGATTTTAAACTAAGACGGTAGTGTAATCGGCTATCTGCCTGAAATCACTCCCTACTAATTTCAATCACTGCCTGCCGCCGCATTAAAAAACTGACGTGATATTCTCCAGTCCGTGAATATCCTGATAGCTCTGAGAGTAAGGAGTGGTAAGCTGCACTCAATATAACAATAAGTAGCCTGCTAATATTTTACAATCACCTTAATGTGCGCTTCACAAACTAAGGAAGAAGTTTGAATGAAAAATACCTGAGTCGCTATAAAAACGCCCAAATTTGTAGCGTCCAACAGGAAATACCCTGAATGAGGCGTTACAGTATTTTTCTTTAATGAAGCACAAATAATTCACCAGTGTATCGCATCATGCTCGAGTCAAGGCTGTACTCGAAAGTACTCGTACATAGGTACAAATGCGAGTAAGTAAACACAATAGTCGAATGAGCGAACCCAAGCATCATTCTCACTCTCCCTGGCTGTGGCAAACTGATAAGAGATCTTTAGTGTAGTTGCATCGCTTGCATATTAAATCGTTCAACCGCAACTACAGATGCAGCGCCAACAACAGTAAGCTGCCACATAATCAGCTAACAAAGGCTAATGCTGGCGGTAAAAGGCGGTGAACAAACTACCAGTGGGATAAATAAAATAAATTAAATTGAAAAAAAAAAAAAAAAAAAATTATAACGACAAATCATGTGACACGTACGCATTACAAAAACAAATAGCATGAAAACAGCCTCCACGCCACTGTTGTCTGCTGCAGCTGTGGTAGGGTCAAGAGGCGGGCAGTTATTGGTGCGCCTTTTACAAAAGGTGGCATTGCTGCTGTTGTTGCTGCAAGTTGACAATCACTTTGTGCTGCTGATTACTGAGTGATAAGGATTTTTTTGTTTGTTTTTTTGTTTTATCCGTCTGTTTGTCTGTCGTTTCAATGCTTTCATTGTTTTATTAACATTATATTCATTTTTATTTCGTGTTGCATGGGCGTAACTTCTAAATATGTTCACCTTTTATTTCATATTTTCCTTTTTTGCTCTTTGTTTTTCTTTTCTCCATTTTTTTTATTTCATTTTTTTACACCAGCCAGGAATGTGAGAAAGTACATTGCGCTTTGCTGCGAAAGTAAGATGCTGCCGAAACGTTGCAGCGATTTGTTGTTGCTGATAAAATTTAATAACAATAGATTTAAAGAGTTTTGATGGTAATAAAATTTTATTTGTAAGTCATAAAATGCTGAGACAAGTCTATATACGAGTACTTCTCTGAGTAGTGTAGTAAGTAGCTGGATAATGGTATGTGCATTAATGTCGTTGCGACACGAGGTAGATGGTAGCAAAAGAATTTATGATGCCGCAAGAGCTATGAACTCCTGATTTAATTACCACTTTCCTTCTATTCTAGTAGATGCTGCGAAGGATATTTGCTTGCGATGCCAAACGTTTGAATGAATAACTGATTTGCTTTTCAACAATTTCTAAGCTGGTACTCGACGAAATTATATATTATATTATATAGAAGGCAAAATAGTTCTAGAGTCCAAAGCCATGTATGAAAATGGATCACTAATAACCGCACAACGCGTTAAAATTGTTAAAACTTACTACAAAAATTTTGATTCAAGTATGACCGTGCTTCGGGCTTTACGAGGAGACTATCTTGCACATAAACGTCCAACTAAACAAGCACTTTCAAGCATTTAAAACAAAAAAATTTGAAGAGACAAATACAGTAAGATCTATGCATCATCGTTCTGCTCGTTGCATCTCAAATACCGCTGCTGCAAGTGAAAGTGTAGCCGAAGATCCCAATCTGCCTATTTCTCAACGTTCTCAAGAGCTTGGACTTTTTTACGGCACATTATGGCGTATTTTGCAGTTGGACTTACACCTACATCCATATAAAATCCAACTCAAACAACAACTGAAGTCAGCTGACGATTCACAACGCCGTTCATGCGTTGATTGGAGGCTTGAACAAAAAAAAGTGGACTGACAGTTTTCGAACAAAATTTTTTCAGCGTCGTGGTGCATACCCCACTTATCAAATAATTGAAGAGAGACCATAACAACCAAGAACATACCGTCTGGGGCGCTTTTTGATCCGGCGGTGTACCGACTAGGGCAATATGTGGTTTTAACAAGACGCTGGTCTAGGCGATGTGAATTGGCCACGGAGATCATGTGATTTGACACCATCGGCCTTCTGTTAGTGGGGCCACGCGATAGAACGTGTAAACTAGTAAATCTTGAGCATTTGGAAAAAACAATATTAAAGATATGGCTTAAAAATGTTCCAAGAAGTGGTCGAAAATTACCTCAAAGGGATCGAAATGTGCATTTATATATAATGCTAAGATTTAACCTTTATAATAAAAATGGAATTTCATGAAAAGGTTATTTTAAATGCATTTGATTTACGTTTATACCATGATGGCGAATGTCAGACCAAAGTCCTCATTTAAGCTGATTTTTTAAATTTTTTTTGAGCACGCTAAATGTGAAAAAGTATGAGAGAGTCAAGGGCGTAGGATAGAATGTATCATTTGGTCTCCACGACGAAACCTCTTCAGATACCAACAGATTTTCATACAATCCCCCGGATTGAAAGACTCGAAACTAAATCGACTATATCCTGATAGAGCTAACTGTGAGTACTCGTCAACAACTCGGGTTAAGTAAATTGTTTGATTGCATTTCAAGCTCTTTACGTATCGTCACAAAAGGATATCGTGAACTTCATCCTTGCGCTTGGCTCCTGCGGCTAAATATGAAGACGGCAAAACTTGGAGCTATTCTGTGCTAATGTAGAATAGTATTTATATTACTGTTTGGGTTAGGAAGCTTAGTTAAGACAATTCAACTTCAAAATGCTACTTTTCTTCTTTGATGGTCAGCTCGGAGTCAATCGCAATAAACGCGTTGGCCCTTTGTCGGTTGGTGACTTAAATCACGCAGCAGTACAGCAAGCAAAGTTTCTGCCGTGTTTGTAGTAATTGCTTATGCTTAAAAAGAAAAAAAAATGGGTTTGGTAGCTTTAATGATTTTCTTATATCCGGTTCGGCGTAGTATATCTGAGCTGTCTATATATACGAATATGTATATACATAAGTGTAAAGGTTTGGCAGGTTTGCCCGTCGTCTATTTGTTCCTTCTTGAGCAATCCTAAAACACTGTACCTACATATATACCCTCTGGTTTTTAACTATGCCAAGCTTCGCATAGAACACCTGTGACCTTCCAATTTGGTACCCCTGAGGTGTATGGTCCCTGCTCATTTCGCCGGAATCTTATTTTTCCCGAGCGCTCTACCTGTTCAACTTGCCTTTGGATGTCTACGAAAATGAAGTTGCTGCACAAAAGTATTTGTCTGCCTCTTATAGAGTTTATCTAGGTTCCTCCTACTTAATGTCTTTCTTTCTTTTATTTCATCATCTCAATTGTATGCCCAACAGCTCGTCGAGGAGGATTCCATGCGAAAACATGCATTTCACGACCTCTTATGATAAGGTACCTCCTGTGGACCGTAGGCCAATATATAATACTGCTGTTCTGTGCACGATCCGGAGAATTTCAGCTTAGCCTAGCTTCAAGGAAGGCATCCTGTTATTAAACCTGTAGAGCTTCTCACTTGTATTGAAAAGACGGAACCTGTGCGCCACATTCCTAACTCTTATAAACTCTTTCAGCAACAACTCAGTCAATTAAAATACAACATTTTAGACCACCATGCAACCACGGCTGACGGCTAAAAGAATATTGATAATAATAAGGCATTAAAACAGTCCTAAATGTAAAAGTAAATAAAAGTTTAACAAAACCAGCAAACGTTTACATGCACATACACATTAACATATATGTACATGCGTTTACAGATGTAAGTGTATGTATGTATGTATGTATGTATACAAATTTACAAATATTATCGTTGTTTACTAAGTATTTTGTAATTTATGCTCAATTTTTCCATGACAAATTATTGAGATTTACTTTACACAAGGGCATACATACAAATACTTGTACATATAATATTAACAACAATGCAACGCTAAGTACAATGAGCACAACAATAACAACAATATAAGCATTTGAGGCGGCACATAAACCATTTTTGTAGCACTCATATGAATAAATATGCCACACGTTATGTTTATGTACACGTATGTTGCAACAAGGCAATAAGACAGCAACACCAACGGACGCTTAGAAGTCAATAAAAATGCAGCAACAACAATGGGCTATGACATTTACGAGCACATGTAAACATACAAATATAGTGATATTTGAAATGCACGTGCATTTAAAGTGAGTAAGTATGTACACGTATGTACGAGTGTGTGTGCATGCGATTGGTAAATATATGCAAAACGGCGTTTATTGTTTTAACACATTAACAACAAAGTGCAACAAATAATTTACATACATGCAAACACACGCACACACATACGTACACACACAATGATCCATACTTGGCGTCTTGGGAGTATCTTGCACACTATTGACACAGCAGACGCACAGGCGCACTCGAAAGAGCGGGCGGATTTCATCGATGCGGACGGCATGGGCTAAGAGTCGCAGTTATGTCTGTATGATTGTTTGTATGTTTGTCTTAGTATTATTGTACATTTGGCATGAACAAATAAATGCGCTGAAGCGAAAAAGTTAACAACGCGGGCGGACAATGGGCGCGAGCTGATTAACCAATAGTTTGTATTGCCCAAATGGTTGACTGATCTTCGACCAAGCGAATGATTGACTGACAAACCGACCAAGAAACTAACCAATCTACTCTTTGCCTAACCAACTGACTGGTAGGCGAACTGACCGATTGACAGACTGAGCGACGAAGTGACTCGTCGCATCACAAATGCTTGACTGTTTGACCACTTAACCCTTCAGGCGGACAATATCAAAGGCGTGATGAAAGTAGCATTTGTACATACATACATACATACATACAAGTAAATACTTGAAAAGTGTCGAAAGAGTGTACAACGGATGAAATGAAATGTAACAGGAAGAAAATATTAGCCTTTGTCATTAGTCAAAAAAGTAGAAAAGCGAAAAACACGAGGAAATAAAGCAAATATGTGTAACTACATACATTCAAGTGCACATAAATATGAATTTAACAATCTAACAGCAAAAACAACAAACAACAATTTTTTGTAAATTAACGAGACAAGTTGGTGCAAGTGAGTACCCGAACGAGCTCTGCATTTGAGTACATAAACCACTCATCCGGTTCTATGTTGTCCAGTGACATTGCTGACCCAGCACCAGCACATGAACAAACTGACTGAAGTTTAGTTTTTGGTTCAGCATTGCTTGTCGTCATATTCAAAAATTCAACAAAAAAAAAAAAAAAAAAATTGTCAGACAACTACATCAACCAAAAAGCTCAAATGAAGGTTGAAAATGAAATGTTAAAAAAAATATATAAGCCCAGCGTAAATACATAATTAAATTTAGATGTAAGTATAAAAAAAAATATTTGCAGTTGTAAAAGATACAACAACAAAAATATAGGTAATACAAAAGTATTCATGAAGAGAACAATTTTTTTTCTATGTATTTTTGTGTAGGTAGGAGCTTAATTACAGTAAATAAATGTTCACGGAGCAGAACACATATACCTTCTGCTCAAATATAAACGAGACTGGCTCAATAAAACAAAAACGGTTAATTATTCTTCAATATTTATTTTATCCCCTTCAAAATAGTCACCATTAGAGGCGATACACATATGCCACCTTTTTTTCCAATCTTCATAACACTTCTGGTAGGCCGCTTTTGGTATGGCTTTCAATTCCTTCTTCGAATTCTCTTTTATGACTTCAATCGACTGAAAATGCTTTCCACGAAGCGGCAATTTGAGTTCAGGGAAAAGAAAAAATTCACACGGTGTCATGTCGAGTGAATACGGTGCAATTTTGGAACAAGTCGAGCAGACACACGTCTCATGCCCAAAACATCGTGAATAATGCTGTGAGCGGATCCATTTGATATGTTGAGCTCACTAGCTATCTCTCTTTCAGTCACACGACGATTTTCCAACGCAATTTTCTTTACTTTTTCGACGTTTTCTTCGTTTATTGACGTTGCTGGACAACGATCATGGGGCAAGTTCTCCAGCGATGTACGGCCGTCCTTGAACGACTTATACCAATCAAAAATACGTGCACGTGATAGGCAAGACTCCCCATATGCCTTCTGCAACATTTTCATTGCGTCCGTCGCACTTATTCCATTGGAATAACAAAATTTCAAACAAACTCTTTGCTCAACGTTAATTTTCATAGTAAAAATTCGAAAAACACACTCGAGGTTGACTTGTTTATAGTGCCGTAAAAAAAACTATGTGACAGATCGCGCTCAAATTTGACATGTAAACATAGAACAGTCCTGCCAACCTAAGCAAAAAAAAAGTATGGCCATATGTCTTGTCCTTGTCGAGTTATGGATAAAGTCTCGTTTATATTTGAGCAGAAGGTATAAGAGTCAAATTCCGACAGAAAGTTCCGGCAATTGACCAAAAGCCGAAGTGCCCGGAATGGTAAATAAAGAGATTGCGCCTGACAAATTGTTAATATTCGGCTAATATCCTTTTTATATCTTCTGGCTGGTCTTCCGAGTGTACAACACCGTAATAAAAAAAAAACAGTTCACACTGCTCTGACGACTACACGTCAATTTTGATGGCTATTTTTGACGTTTGCTGATTGGCTTCTACTAATAGCATGCTGGTTCACCCATGTCTCAAAACTATTTACAAGTTACGCAATTGAGTAAGCACACTAAATGATTAAATATAAAGGGCAGTTGTGCCAAATTAGCGACAAAAAACAATTCCAAAAACTCTCAATTAGCTAATTGGGTACCTGTGTGAACGGGTTCTCAGGGGAGTGGGTTTCCTCACATTTAACAAGTCGATTTGAAAAAAAAAAAAATACATAAGATATATTTACAAAAAGGTGTCTTCTTTTCCTTCCCATTCGCTTTAATTCAATATATTTTAAGCGAAAAATTTCCAATTTTATTTTTCATTCAAAACCTCAATATCCTTTTTGTGGTTACCAAAGTAGGCGTCTTGAATGGTAGTTTGTCTTTAAACGTCAGAAAACATTCTTTTAATTTCAGATCTTAAAAGTAAGGTACTAGCATATCTTCCAGGTTTTCTCAGATTTATAGCTCTCCTATCATCGTAAGCGATTGGAAATTTAGGTGCGATATGCCGAGGCATTATCAGACAGGGGTTTGCTAAAAAAAACTCAACAGTTTTTTTATTTAGTGCCTTTTAGAATATTCTTTTGTAATGATTCTATCAGTAAGCATCTTCTTAGATAATGTTTCTGTACTCTCTTCAACTCATGGCAACACTCTCACAGCGCATATGAGTTAGGTTTTTCCAAAAAAGGATGGGCGCAGTTCGAAATATTGACGAGTGCCCCCAGAGAGCACATCGAAAACGATCGAGCACTGCTGGTGCTTGTAAATTTTTATTGACCAACTTTCATTGGCTTTGAGTTTGAGCGTTCGTTCCTATACAGAAGCGTTTGTATATTTTCCAGCAAGAATTAAAGTCAAAATTTTGGTTCTAGTCTTTATTGAGATCACAGAGTTTACGTATTTCTAAAATCGTCGCACTAAGTCTTCCCTTATTTACTGTATATCCGATTTGGCTTTGAACTACGATTAAATCAATCAGCCGTAGCCTTTTAGGATATGGGGTTTTCATAGTCCTTTCCATATTATCTTTGGAAGCGTCAATTTCAACTTTAAAATCTGCGTGATATTACTCCAGGTGCTTCAGATGAAACATCCTCTTGGCATTTCCTGCTGGGCAATTAATCATATGCGTATGACCTGTAAGTAAGTATAACCGACAAAGCGACGTCAAAAAGCCAGCGGCCGGTATTTAATGACAGTGTCATATGCGCAGCAATGCGTACGTCATACATTAAAAACATATATACATATAGATACGAGCACACATGTATATAGGTATGTACTCTTATGTGAGTTGAAATCCGTAATGCAGACTAAAAAAATATTCACACCGTTTTGCCTCGTAACCCTCAAGCAATAAAGCAACCGGAACAGAAGAGCGCCAAAATAAGCGCTACAAAATATACGCACACCTACATATGTATGTACACGTATATAACTACAACTAAGTGACAACGAACCCGATGAGGCATCGCAAAAGTCAACAAACGCTCCAAGACGACGCAATGATGAGCGAGTCCAAAGTTCCCCCTTCGCATGCGTTTAGTTTTGGGCCACAGAGATAAAAAGCTCAGCTGCGCCAGCTAAAAAATATTTTCTTGTCTTTTGCGGGTCGCACACATACGGGCAAGTACATACGTATGTATGTATGTACATATGTATAGCAGACACGCTTTATTACCAAATACGGCTATTTTGTGTTTTTTTTTATTTGTTGTTTTTTTTTTGTTTCGCTGCGAACGATACTGTTTGTTGGTGCCGGGAAAGCACTTGACAATGACAACATCGGCCAAAAAGCAAATTGCTGTGCCATGCTGTGCATTGCCGTAATCAGTGCGGGGCTGAGAGGAGTGGCCGCCGTAACAAACAGGCTTCTGCGATTGTATACACTTTTGCGTCTGCGCCAACTTACCGGCTTGGCAGCGCGTCCGACTCTCTCGGTTCAGACGAACTATAAATTTTCCCAGAAATTCGCAGTGATTTCTCGTAATTTTATGATAAATTCATTGAATTGCGTTGACGTTTTCAACTTATTGACTCAGCAGCATGCTTGTGCACGTGTTTGTGTGTGTGTGTGTTTGTGAGTGTGTGTATGAATGGCGTGTAAGTGAATGGCTCATACCTTGTGAAATTATATGAATGAGTTATTAGCGCTCATAAAAACATATCTACACTCACGTACCTTCATACAAATGTACATTGCTAACTAAATTTGCTGTGGAAAGTTTGACTTGTGATAATTTTCCTATCTACCATTCAATTCGATTGCCCTTATTATCATTTTAATTCGTTATTAGTGTTAATTGTAATTTTCGGCACAATTTAATAGCTTAGCATGAAAGTGTGAAAAATGATAGAAAATAAAATGAAAAATTTAGTTTAGCTTACTCAAGTAGTAAAAATTAATATATAATATGTTTGTGTGTACCGCGGAAGATCCCTTCAGGAGCTATAAAGCGCCAAAAATATAAAATTATATATGTACATATGTATGTAATTTTGTAAAATGTGTTAATATATAATTATATAATTTTTGTTTTTTAATTTTATACCGATAGTATATGTACTTACAATAAATGTCCCTCGGAAAACGATACTATTTAAACGGCATGGTTGGTTGGTTGGTTGAAGTGGCTGCCGGGCCACTTTACCCTCATTACCCGGTATGTTACTGTGACCCGGAACTCATATCAGGTTCAGTCTAAACGGCATACAATCAATAATTTTCATTTGAAGTCTCATTAACATGATTCGATTAATTATGTTCATTGAAGGAATGTTCTGTATGAAAAATTCTGGAGATGTTGACTATCGCTTGAACATCCTGCTGGTCCTCTCCTAGGCAACTCCATTGCTTCAAAAAGTGAAATCAGTTGAAAGGTCGATGGTCAATTATAAAAACGGTTACTAAACTGGATTTATGAGGCAACGAGTTATATTACCGTATAATACGCGGCCTCATTTGGTGAACAACCCCCTAAGATCACGGTAAAAGAAGACATTTCATTAATAATGTACTCAGTTTGTATACATTTTCTCTATGAATGCTTTATGAGTGGTAGCAGTTAACATAGGATCTACTTCTAATTGCTAAAAACTTAAAAAAATCTGTTATTTGATTTGTGCGAGAAATTGAAAATTTAAGCTAATATGTTTAGAAAAAGTTCCCCTTCCCTGCCATTTATCTTCTTCTTCTCTCGAACACCTCTGGAGGCGATACATCGAATGTGTGTCATTGTCTACGTTTCTGTATCATATAACAAATCGAGAATGATGAGCGACTTGTACAGAACTTTACTCTTCAATTGCTCATTCAGACTGTTTAGCTTCGCTTCTTTGTCAATCCCTGCAAGTGGGGAAAGATTTTTGCATAGCCAACAATTATTGGGAAAAATTTCATTTGTCCCGGTGTTTGCCGCCGAACTTATCCGAAATGGCTGGATAAATTGTTCAATGTTTTGTATGATGACATCCGCAATAGCGGAATGGTACTAACAGACGGCTGGTCAGGGTTTTAGTCCAGGGTCTGTCCAACATCTAAAATTATACAAAATTAATTTTTCTAATGGCCGTCGCCCCTCGGCAGGCAATGTCAAGACATTTTTGTAAAAACTGATATGAAAAAACATATCTTTGTCCGATTGTGAAGAATGTTTTCCTATGACACAATCTATGCTTCACTTGCTATTTCCGTCAATGATTTATAATAAACAAGAAGAGAACTGTCTTCGGCCACATCTTAGTACCTTTTGTGACCATAACATATTTATGATGTATCATTTTAGGATTAAATATTAATTCTCTGATCGGAAAAACTTGTTGAAGGGGGCCTTTTGATACATATAGTCATCCAATTTTAATGCTTTTAGGTGACAATATTTATTTTTAGATACTAATATGTTTCGGACAAAAAACTAAATTATCAAATCAACTAGTACCGCCCTAATATTTCCAGCAAATTTTCTTTCGTTAAGAATTCATAATACGAATTACTGTTTTACTGAAAACGGGTTGGTATGATTTTATATAATTTTCTTACGGCACTGCGAAATTACGATTGCAAGTGATCATACAGAATTGTCCCACGAGTTTTGTCATCAACGTTTGGAAGCTAACCCTAGCTATCACGTCCACCAGCCCGTATAATTGCAAAGGTATATTGAACACTGATTTATTGTAAATATTTATAATAAAGAATTATACTTGAGCAAAACTAATATTTTTCTTGATTCTTTTTTATTCCATTTTCATTGTGTACACCGTCGTGCTCTTATTAAAACAAATTTTCAAAAAAAAGGCGAATTTGTGAGAAAGTCCCTTTATTTATCTGCATTTACGGTGTACTTTAAACGAAGTGCAAACCTTAATGAAAACAGCAGCATTATTAACTGTGTCACTATTTGGTAATTTTGGAACACTAATTTGCAGTTAACCCCAATTCTAATCACTTGTGGTATTGAAGTTGATGTAGTTTTTTATTGGTATTGCACATTGTAGGAATTAGCTTCACTTTGTACGTTGATTCTTTTTCCTCATAACAGATGTGACAGCTTATTTAAATTAACATTCATCATTAACATTTTGCTGCGGCACCTTATCACTTGCTGTTGTTGTTGCACAATATCACTTGAGGTTTGCTGTTGCATATCATTGTTTCGTCGTGCCGCATTTGCGTTAAGTTATAACCTTTTTTAATATTTGAGAGGATATAACCTCTAGGTTCACATAACAACTTTAATTGGATCTTTGTCACGCAAACTCACTTTCATTATAATATAATAAAATCTTTAATTTCGATCAAATTAAATATCACTTATTATTTTCATCATCTGCAAATTCACGGCACATATCCTTACTCATTTTCTGATTAAACAGTTGGGTGGCGAGATTATCATCCATAGAAGCTTATATAGCTGTGTACTAAATTATTTAATAAAACCAAATATATACATACATATTACTATATATATATATATACAGACAAAATATTAAGTTCTTTCTTCATAATTGGGGTTTCTATATTGGTGTGGCGATGTTTTTTTGTAACCCTTTTATATCGGCTTTAGCTGCACTCGCGAAAAGTGCTATGAGCCTCGCATTTTGGCGCTTTAAAATAAATTTGCAATACATATGTATGTATGTATGTATGTTATAAATGATGTAATTTCACTAAGAGAGAATTAAGAAGAAACCGTTTTTAAATAATAATTTTTTCGTTATTTCCAAAAAATATATGGTCTGAGGCAGTTCCATAAAACTTAAAACCAAAAACAGTTCTACAGAACAATGACCTGAAGAAGTATCTAGAAATCGTTTTTCGTTTTTACTTCCGATCGGCGGCGTAAATTGCTGTGGCATTGGGTTGTATATTTTATTTGCGTTTGTATGACTCAACTTTTATTGTATCTATAAACATTTAAATATTTTTTAATTAGTATATGTATATTTAGTACATAAAAACAATTTTCAGGGTTTTGTTTTGTACTTCATCCTAAATATAATGCTTTTTAATTCACGTAAATATTGTATCGTGTTTGGTTTTTATTTAATAATTAATAATTTTCCCGAACCCTAGAAAAACTCTGAAAATCGCCAGGCATTTTTCACATACGCACTACCTTTTCGCCCTGCAAAGGCTTAAAGTCTTAATTAATACTAATTTTCATGCTCATAGTTGGATTTTTTGCATAGATTTACAAATCTTAAATCTGAAAAAGTGGTCGTATATATATAGAGGGTTCCCATTCGGGCAGAGTCGACAAATGATCTTTTAATAATGTAATAGGGCATTTGTGAATCAAGACGAGCATGATTTAACCAATTTGATCATATCGATATAAATTTTGATAGGTCTCCTCCTTCTGGTACTTATATACTTTGGACCACAGTTGATATACTATTTCATGCATATGAAATGTATACACAGATTTTACATTTATAAGAGGTCATCGTTGAACTAATAGATCGGGGTAGTGATGTTTGTATATAAATTATTAAAAACGTGAAGTTTTGCTTTTAATCTTCCCTCTCGTGGAAAGTGAATTTAAGTTATATTATGGAATTAATTAAGCAAAATTTCAAGAATAATCTTGAACACGATAATTAAATGGTACTGTAAAATTGTATGATACCTGTGAACACCTCGAAAATTGGTGAAATACGAAGTGACAACTAAAACTATATAAAACTTTCTTCAATGGCATTTGAATCGATCTAACTACATATAGACTAAGAATATATTATGGAAGTAAAGTGATTCCCAGGTATTTTTAATAATGAAATTTTCATTTAGAGAACAATATGTTCATACATTAATTAACTCTAACTTAGCATATTGGAATATTTTTTTTAAATAACTAAAAAAAAATTCTTAAAATCAAACAAAAATGACAATCTCAATATAGAACACACACAAACGCTCTTCAGAATAATTATCAACTTAGCACACAATTCTTTCAAGTCATTATGCGGTTCAAGTGGAACAGCATTGGTGTTCCAAATATTGAGAAGCCAAACAAATGCAACAAACAGTTTCGTAAATCTAAAGCGCAAACAAGAATCAAAAGCCGACTTATGCTGCATATTTAAATTGATGGTAGAATTTTTATGCCTAGTTGTATTTTATGCAAGGGAAAATTTATTTTGTACACATAGCGTGCTTTCTTAGTCTAAAGTAACAACTGCTGCCAAGGGAGATTCTGCTATACGTTATTATACGTGTAGAATACTTTACTTTCCCTATTCAGCTCTGCAGCTTACTGTATACAGCAGCAAGTTAATGTAGTCACACGCTAAGGAATCACCCTCTCTAAAACCTCATTTGGTGTCAAACGGTTTCTTCCTGATTATGACGGAGTTTTTAGTGATGCTTAACGTCGAAGGTTGTCTTAAAATCGACAAAGAGATGGTTTGTCGATCGTTTTTTCACGGGTCAAAACCACACGGTAAAGCCACACTGATAAGGTCCAATCAGTCTGTTGACGGTGGGCTTTAGTATTTCAGACATACGCTCGATTGAGCCTTATATGCGATATTGAAGAGGCTTAACCCATTATAATTGGCGCTGGCTGTAGGATCCCCCTTTTTGTGGATTGGACAGAGCGCACTTAGATGCCAATCGTCGGGCATTCAATAGCTTTGCCAGTTTTGCTTATGTGATTTTCATAATACTTTCTGCAGGTAATCTCGAGGATACCATTCCATCCAGCGTCTAACAGCTGCTGTCTCTCAGCAGGCCAAATGGTTAAATTAATATAAGACGTCGACTTTCCATTGAGCCTGAATCTGTTCGGTAGACTCAACTGAAATTTCGTATCCAGTACTTTAAAGCTCTTCTCTCCTCAGTACTTGCGAGACGAGTAACCGATCTTCTATTCCAACCGAATTTTGCTCAGCCCTATTTAATATTTTTTTTATAATCTCTTTCACTTTTGACATATTGCTGTGGCATCTTGCGCCATGCAACCGCGTCACCTACAACAAAAATCAAGAAATGAAAGAAAAAAAATGCAGAACAACTTAAAACTGGTGCAAAGTTACCGGTCATCATCGTTGCCACACCAGTGGTGGACCAATCAACCGGCTGGTGTTGGTTGAGGGCTGCCGTTGCCACTGCCGTTGCCGCCTTTTAATAGCTGCACTTATGAGTGTATACAAAACAAGCCATGTGAGCATGTAATCTGGCACTTGACAGTGCGACGAGTCAACAATGGCAACGGCAGCCGCCAACAATGCCAACTATATGAGATGACAACAATAATAATATAACAACAAGAACAACTGAAACAAAGACGGTAGAAGCATTGATGATTACATGGGTACTTGTACTCACTCGCACATTGCGCTTGGCAGCTATGGATCAAAGCAAGTGTCGCTGCGCATGAGCATTAATGTATTCATATGAGTGTGTATGTAGACGAGTACGAGTATATACCCTTATGAGTATGAACATTAATATTGTGATAATCATCATCGCCATCAACTTGGCAACATCATCGTTCAGCGACGTTGTTGTCCTTATGGCCAGCTATGCATGCCCTGTCACACTTACATACACACATATGAAGCTGCTGTTTCCACGCAGTAGTTGCGTAGAAGTGGCCGTCGCAGTTGCCACCACCGTTGCTGCTGGAGGTGAAAGAAAATCAAAAATCACAATAAATAAAACTGATTAAGTATGGGAATGCGTGCGTTTTAGGGCTTGCCTTAGAGATCGCTGATTGCGTGTACACTGAGAGAAACTATCAGAGAGCGGAAGTCAATAAGAACATATTTTTACATTAAAGGTGTAAGGTACAAGGGGAAAATATATTAAAAAAAAATAAAACTAATGTATGGAATTAAAGGAAACCGAAAAATATGTGAAGTAAAACAATGGAATCTTTTTGATATTTATTTTATTCGAAGAAAGGTGATTTACTTCATCAGCAATTACACTTGAAAGCTTTTTGCTGTTATAAAATAGCGGTATCTCGTTAAGAAGGTCTATCAAAGAGGTGGTAAACATGTTTCTATCTTTCAATGATTTCAGGCTACTTCACAGCAGGGGATACCAATCACAACCTGAAAAATATGTAGTTACCTCTTCGCATACTAAAATATAGACTAATTTCCGACTTTAAACTCCTATAAAGTTAATGGAGTAAATTACAGAATCTACGCAAATACTTAACATCTTTTTGCGGTGCTCAATTCCGGAGATCATTCAATATCCCTTTCCGGTTACATAAATAATCCTAACTATACTAGTTATTCGGAAAAAATTATAGGCAATGGAACATGGTTATATAAAAAGTCGAATTCGTTGAACTCCATTACTTAAACTGTTAAAGAAACCCTTAGGGGCTATTCATTTCTATCCTACTGGACCAGTCACTTGTCACTTTGTAACAGCCGAGCTCCTCTTCCAACTTATGGTTTTGCGTCTTGATGTTTTTCCAACAAAGGGAGGGATCTACAGTTTATACTAAGCCGCATCCGAAAGGCTGTAGGTTTTTAATGAGGAGCTTTATTTCATGTCAGAAATACCCTTTGAGAGGTTAACATTTCCTGCCGAGAAGCGACCGCAATTAGAAAATTTAGCTTATTTTTTTAATTGAAATAATTTTTTATAACTTTTTGGATGTTAGTACGACACCAGGACTTGAACCAGAGCCTTCCGCATGGCAGTACGCAATGAAACCGCGGCAGCCACATAAAAGGTTAATTAATTATTCAAATATCAGTTAATAAGTAAATCGGACGATTTCATTTTGAGGTGAGACCCCAGACGGTTAGTAGAACGTGTATAGAACTTATGCCAGTTGTCAAGCAAGAAAAAGTTAGTGCATTCAAACTTGGTATTATCCAGCTATTTCAGAGACAGCGACTACGTCCGTTAGGCTCGTTGTTTAAAAAAATTACATACTTTTAGCTTTTCCATTCGTGACTTTTCAACCTTCGTAGACCAGTTGTGCTGGGCATCTCCGAGTCTCTTGTGACGTTAATTAAATGCATACTTCTGGGCGGGCTCATAATTTCAACGTTAGGAGCTCCAACGATAGGCATATAGGTATGTTTGAAGAGAGGTACACCTTTTGTGGATCTTAATAATAATAAAATATTTTGGATATAAAACAGAAAGTTGTTACAGCAAGTACTTGACATTATACTATATTTACTGCTAATGGACTAGTACAGCATAAAACTGACACTTGGACTGAGGAAATCTTGCCTATTAGTTAGCTGCACCAAGGAGAATTCCAATATACTAAGTAAGCTTCCTTATCCATCCAATACTACGGATTTTCTCAATACTTTGGAAATTAAATAAAATTCGTCACCTAATTTTGCCTTCTCTTCTTGTCAGGAGTGATATTGCAAAGGACACAAAGTTTCGTATTTATACGGGTGGATCCAAGCTAGATAAACGTGTGGGTGATGGGATACAGGAAACAGGAAATATACATAAAGAGAGTCAGGTCTTGATTAGTTAGTATTGATAACATCTTACTTAACAATAAACCTTCAGTGGGTTTCAGGACACAAGGGTATTCTAGGTTGCTGTAAAACATATGAACTAGCAGGGTGTACCATTTTATAATATATATATATGTACCTGTATTAGGTGTAGTAAAATTAAATCCATACTTTTTGCACAAAATTTAATGGTTTAATTTTTTCTTTTCGCATCCAGCCTTATTCAAATGGTTCCAAACGGGTTTTTGTGCAATCTTTAGCTCTTGGGTAATCAAAAACAGTGTTTATATGACCTTCGGATTCGGCAATGTCCATGATTTTATCAACATTTCGACAATTGGCCTTCCACTCCGTGAAGCATTTTTACATCAAAATTACCGGAATGAAACCAAAATTGTGCATGATTGACTGCAACAGTAGCAGGACCATAAATGCTATTCACATTTTCAGCCGCCTGGCCTGAATAATATATAATATGTGACGCTGCTACCCCAATTTGTGTACGTTTTGATGTTTTTCCGCCTCCGAACGGCTGAAGGTTTTTTGGAAGGAGCCTTTACTTCATGTCATAAATACACTCGGCGAGGTTGACATTTCCTGTCGAGGGGAGACCCTGCACTTCTGAATGACAGTACGCAATGCTAACCACTTGGCTATCAGACAAAAAGGGAACATAATGGGTTTTCCAATAAGAGGTGGTTTGTTATATTCAAAGAAAAATAGCATTTTTTTTAGTTGAATATTAGCATGTTTATTTGAATGCAAAGAAGAAGATATGTCATTAATAATGGAAAACAATATTAGCCAAATGGCCGTCACGGCTACGCTCACAGGACCGTATCCTTTATATGAAATTTTCCATCAGCAAATCGCAATAGCTTCATGAATTCCATATTTGTATCGACGTGGCCTTGTTAACGTAGAGCTAAACTTTCACGGGGCTCCAAAGGAAGAAATCGCCAGGTGTTAAATTACAAGATATCGGTGGCTAATTGCGGTCTCCTCTTGTGAGCAATCTTCTTGAAAGTGAACATTGTGCAGATCAATACCATCCAATTTCGGCCATAAAGCAATCAATAAGTAGCCATCGAGCTGGAAATGGACCTCATCAGTCAAGATGATCTTTAAACTGAAACTTAATTAGGTTATTTTTTATTCAACAATTTAGCATTTAAAACTAAATTAAATTTTCTACAGTGTGACGCTAACGAGAACAATATCCAATATGTCATGCGCGTAAGTGACGCACTCTCACACTTCATTTTGTCTTACAAATTTTTCAGTTTATTTTTGTTTCCTTTATGAAGTGAAGCATTTAATTTGTTTAACATGTGTATGTACATACATATGTACATATTTACCTGTGATTTGTACCGCCCGCTTGCTGACTACCAGCCACTTGCAACAATCACTGCGCCTACAAATGCAACATAAAGCAATAACAGCAAACAATAATAAAAAAAATATATAAAAAAATGTGAAAAGAACCAAATCAAATAATTTGATATGATGTTTATACCCTTTCGAGAACCCTCAATCAAAACTTTGCTTTGCTTGCATTCGCAAACAAAATTGATTAAAATTGAATTTATGAAGGCAGTAGCGAGGCGAGGTATGACACCAGGGTACGCATGTTGTAGAAATGTGTGTGTGTGTGTGCACATGTGTTTGTACGTGTACGCCCGTGAATTGGGATATCGAGATCATTGATCGTTCAGCGGCGATTAGTGATCGGCGCTACGGATGTGTCCGCCGGTGCGTGTATGTATGTACCATTTACTCGTATGTTTGTGCGGCTGCACAATAATGGTGCGAAGAAGAATTAATATTGATTGTTGAACAAACCAAAAGAGGCAGAAGAAAGAAAAAAATCAATAATACGTATGTAAGTGCAAAGGAATGAAGCGGTGAGGTGAAATAAGGCGCAAAGTAGCACCTTTTTAACAAAATAAACTGCTGTGAAATTGTGCAGTCAATGTGGAGAAAACAGAAGAAAAAATAAGAAAAAATAACTCAAAAAAAACAACAATAACAACAGATTACAACAATTGCTTTCATAGCTGCATTGTGTTCGCATTTATTATAAGCGCATTTCATTGTGCTCTCCTGCGCCTTTGTTTGCCCACTTTTCGTGGCGCTCCTCTCTCTATCGCTATCTGTCCGTCTCTCTGCGATCATTATTTGCCCGTGTCAAGTAGATTTGCTGCATTTTGGCATTTTTCCATTCCTATTTTGTTCGATTATTTACATACAAACAATGCTTTTTCGAAAAATGTTTTTAATGTGTTAGATTCAGTGTCGTTCTTTTTTTTTTGGGCGATGCGCTTCAACGCCGCTGAAAGAATTTGTCGCGGCTCTTAATCTTTTTATCTTAAAGTTACTTGTTTATATTTGTTTTCGCTTTTTTTTCTACTTCTTTATTGATGCTTGTTTAAATATTTGCTTGTCTTGTTACAAATTGTAATGTTGTTCGTTCAGTTCGTCATTTTCTGTTTTACACTTTTCTCATTGATGAATATGCAGAATTTGGTATTATTTGTTGAAGTTTTTGTATCAATTTTCAAATTTTGATTTTTGTATATAAATATGTATGTTATCTACTGCACATATGCATACATTTACATAGTTAAAAAGTTGTGAAGACTTTATGTGCATAATTCTTTAATAAGTAATGTGTGAATGCGTCCTTAATTACTGCTCTGTTTGCACCTTACTTGGTTGGTTGGTTTGCACCCATACCATAGAGTAAGCTTATTGTGCTCCCCCGTATCTTACTTATATGAATTATTAAGCACTAGGCAAGTATGCAAGCTTCACCGCGTGTACAACTCGGCACAGGACCTTGTTTTTGATTTTAATTTGGGCTTTATGGGAATCAGTTTAAAGAATAAGATAGGATAAAGAGAAATTTTATTACAATGAATGCGGAAACTGACCAAGTTAAAGCGATCCACATTTGTGGCGAAAGTTTGTGAGTGTAATTATCTCGTTGTATCCAACCCCACATAATAAACCTTCTCCAATGAGATAGAGAACCAATAAACTGCAGATAGATAATCCTCTTTGATGTTCCTTCAACTGTTTTATGAATTACGAGGACATTCAATTCAATTCATATTTATTAAGTCAATGATTTTACAAAATTTTACAGATTGGATGTACAAAATAATTAAAAACTTAAAGCTATGTGTGTAAACTATGAATAAAAAGCATTAAGAATAAAGCCAAAACGAGATCTTGGAAATACAAAATCAAGACCAAGGCTTCTAGAGATACCATTAGATTTAGATTTAGAGTGCTTTAACAAGAAGATCGTAATTGTGATAACTGGCTTTTATTACTTCTAAATAAAACATAGAATGAGAGCGGAAAGTTCTATGAGGAACATTAAAGTTGATTTACTCAAGCAGCTCTGGGCTGTCTACTAAGCCATTGATGACATCGTAAATAAATAGTAATGACTAGATATATCGTCAAAGAGCAAGAGATTTGAGATTTATTAGCATACATCGGAGAGTATAAAAAGGTAGGGGATCAGGGAAGTGAATCGGAGCAAGAGCAAAACGAATAAGCCTACGTTGGGCAGTTTTAAGTCTAGAGGAATGCGTAAAATACATTGGATTCCAGCTTTGAGTAAACAAAACAAAACCTCGGCACTCTAGTTATGCTATGCGTGACAGTATCAGAGGTTTTAGAAAACTCGGTATAGACAACATCAACTTGTTATCACTTCTTAAAAGATGCAATGCAATAAGGAGGAAGACAGGCTAGGTTAGTGACAGTAGAACGACCGCTAGCACAAATATACTGGGATATGGTGGAGCCTTTAACAGCAAAAAAAAAAAAAACAAAAACAATTTATTCTTTACCACATTCTCGAGAACATTCGAATAAGTCGATCATTTAGATATGGGCCTTTAATTTTTAACATCGTATTTATTACCAGACTTGAACAACGAAGAGTTAGAAGCAATTTTCCAACGATTAATGGAAATGTCAGACGACAGCGAAAGATTAAAAATGTATTTTAAGGAAGCGGAAATAAACGAACTGCACCATTTAAGTACACAAGAAAAAAGCCCAAGAAAGCTACTCAGAGATAGGCAAAGCACAAAAAAGCAAAACATCCAATTCTTTGACTGAAAGGCTACCGAAATCTAAAGTCTGAGAAATTTCTAGATCTCAGATTTGGATTCGTTTTTAACTCTCCCTTAAATCGTGCGTGTAAAGAACATTATCGAGCACGCTAAAATTATTCACATAATTAATTCATTACTGACCTTAAATAAATTATAAAATTTGTTTCTAAGATTTGTTAGCTTTTCTAAGCGCTTCGTCTACCACGGAAGCTTATGCAAATGATTGCGGACAAAACACATACAAACTAGAAAATTGATCATTGAATTTGGATAAGAAAGTTTCATATAGCACTCAACCATATTTTTAGAGAGAAAATTTGATTTCCAATCGATTTACAGAATATCTGCATTCAAAGAAGCACCACAATAGAACCTTTGAAATACCTAAACATTGGGAACTTCAAGGGCCATCTCAACAAAAAATTTCTTTTTTTCATTCCTCTTTATTAAGGAAATTATGAACAATATTCACAGAGAGAAGGATTTTCAATTTTTGACTAGAGTCGCTTAGATGTAATATTACCAACTTTGTATATATTTTTAATGGTGTTTTTTAAAATTTGTGTACTGAAGAGGACCAAAGACAAGTCAAGAATTAAGTGCAAAATGTCTGACCACTCTGAATTGTGATGGAAAAACGAGTATTAAAAAGAAACAACCAAAAATTTGCAAACACGTTTTTGTTAATATATATTTATTTATGTAAGTGTATTTTTCATATTATGTAAGTGTATATAAATATACATACCTATATACGCCACTCATTGTCTTTTTTGCATTGCTCGCACCACAGACAAAAAGTCTGTGGAGGTCAACGGGACCACCCAAAATCTTTGCCACACCGATGTGTCGTGGCGCAGTAGCAGCTGGGCAACAAAATGACATGACAGAGCAAAAAGAGATATCAAACCTACCACGTCAAATAAAAAGAGAAACAAAGAAATATATTTCAAGCAGTTCAAATGGATCACAAGCTGTGTGTAAATGAAGTTGTATTCACATTTGTATGTTGCATGCAACCTCACATGTCGTGTTGCTTTTTTTTTATTTTTTTTGCACTAAAAGAAAAGGTAAACAAATTAAAAGAGGCATATTTTGGCAACCAACTGGGCAGAAAATAAGAAGGCAATGTAATGTAGATAATGAAATAAGATATTAACACCAAACATGCGGGGTACACTTGAAGGTTAAGAAAAGTGAGTGCGTGAAGGCGACACCGTTGAGAGTGTGTCGTAAAATTATCACACGCCGGAGAGATAAAATGTTGTTATTTTTAATTTTAATGCTAATTTTTATTGTTACTATTATCATTTTTTTATAACCTTTGAAGGGACTTACAACCAAGCCTCTCTTTTACTATCTAAGCTACCTCCGAAAGGCTGCTAAATTTTTGTAAGAAGTTTTTTATTTGATATCAGTAACGTAATCCTTGCAGAGGTGAGACTATAGTTCGATTGTTTTATAAGTTTCGACGTTTTTGTTTATGAAAAAAGTTAGCCTCTCAGAGAGGGTTCAACGGTCTGCTGCTTTTCATAACTGGTGTTTCACCTTGAATAACCTCATATGCTCACGAAACTGTCGAGAATTTTTTTTCTAGAGAATTGTAGGAGCTGCAACGGAACTAGATTGAAGAAAACTCATCCTTAGAGGAATCACAGTATTTTACATTTCCAAATATTATCGCTACCACAGTTTCCAGAGCGGCTGGACTGTGGCATCTCGAAGCGAATAAAGAAAACCGAATGTGCTAGAGCAAAGAACCATTGTGAATTTTACAGGTGACAGAGTAGGGTGTGGAGTCTATTCACCCATGCTCTAAAATAATATCAGCTTGAAATTAACAAGCCGTTGTACCTTCTTCCAAGCAGAACTTATTGTAGTCATGGAAGGTGCCGAACGGACAACCAAGCTGGCATGAGATTCCTGCAATGAAATTGCATGTCCGACGATAAACACAATAAATCATGCATACGATGCGGTCATAGCTCTGTCTTTGCCAAAACTAATGCTAAGGTTGGCCATCGCTAAAAAAACCTGCGGTTCGTTGAATAAGATCACGTGCAGATATGAGTATGCAGATATAGCCAGAGTTGAACGCAAAAAGAATGACACCGATTCGCCATTAGTATAACTGCGGATTCTATGACAAGACACTGTTTAATAGGAGGAAGTTAATGGTTATAGGTTAGTTGCATGGAAAAGAACACTTCGTTTGTCACCATCCTACCTTATCAGGCGATCTAAGCTCCTTTGCAAATACTATTTTGATTGTCTCTTATTATATGAGGAATTTCTGACTACTGGTTGCTTGGATAATGTCAACTGGATTATCTCAATGCGGCCGCGGTAGTCGAGTGGTTAGCTTTGCGTACTGCCATTCGGAAGACTCGGCTTCAAATCCTAATGTCGTACCAACATCAAAAAGTTATAGAAAATTAATTTAAATAAAAAGTTAAGCTAAATTTTCTACTTGCAGCAGGGAATGTCAACCTCTCCGAGTGTATTTATATAAATGTATACAGGGTCCGCCATCTAACATTTTTTTTTTTGAACTAGTGGTTATTTTGAGTGTGGTAACACTGATGTTACATCTGATTTGACAGAAAGTTAGTTTTATCCTTCTGCTGAACGAAAATGGTTGTGTGTACGATTGAGGAATGGGCAGATGAGCGCTTGGCCGAAGACCCGGAATTTTACCAAAAAATCATCTTTTCCGACGAAGCTCATTTCCATCTTGGCGGCTACGGCAATAAACAAAATTGTCGTATTTGGGGGACGGAAAACCCGCACGTGATCGAAGAGAAGCCAATGCATCCTCAGAGAGTTACTGTTTGGTGCGGATTTTGGGCCGGCGGCATCATTGGCCCATTTTTCTTCGAAAATGCGGCAGGAGCCGCCGTTACGGTCAATGGCGAACGCTACCGCGCCATGTTAATGGATTGGTTCTTCCCGGAAATCGAAGAGGAGGACTTGGACAACATTTGGTTCCAGCAAGACGGCACTCCGTGCCACACAGCCAACGTTACGATCGATCTTGTGCGCACTGTTTTAAAAAAAAAAGTTACGTGGCGGACCCTGTATATATATTTGTATCGTATTTGGCACTGTTTAACCGCTGAAGCGATTTTATTTTCGGCCGTGCTCCACCTCCAAGTTGTGATTTTGCGTCTTGATGTTTTTTTCCAACAAATGGAGGGACATACAGTTTATACTAAGCCACCTCCGAACGGCTGATGGCTTTTTATGAGGAGCTTTATTTCATGTCAGAAATACACTCGGAGGGGTTGACATTCCCTGACGAGGGGCGACCGCAATTAGAAAATTTAGCTTAATTTTTTATTTAAATTCATTTTCTATGACTTTTGTTGGATGTTCCTGGTGTCGTACTAGCATTTATATATTTCTATATATATATATAGTGCTGAATGAAGATAATATAAATAACCTTAGTTACAGTCCACATTATTACACCCCAATACCGTTTATGTATCAAATAATAGCAATCACACACATCAATCCTGCTGCTGCTGCTGCTGCTGTTCCAACAATCCCGGCGAGCAACACACAGCTGCCTCAACGTAGCTTCAATTAAAGTATCATATCGGCAGGCAGTAATTTGACGACAAATATTCACATTGCAGTCGGTCGTACGGCCGATCATCGATCGTCCCGCTCATTAAATA
Source organism: Ceratitis rosa (assembly GCA_037013455.1). Lineage (NCBI taxonomy): Eukaryota > Metazoa > Arthropoda > Insecta > Diptera > Tephritidae > Ceratitis > Ceratitis rosa. Next base: position 8,569,994 of record JAWMAG010000054.1, read on the forward strand.
TTTGAACGAATTATTGCACGCACTTTGTCATACATTTTAATTTCGCTCATTTATACTCGTCGCTGGAGAACGAGTGCAATGCGACGTTGACTGCGATTTGCCAGTTGTGTTTTTTTTTTGGTTTTTTTTTTTTTGTTTTTATGTCAATGCAGACAGCGTGCGGCAAGTGGCTCACTGTGTGGCAATCGAACAATGCACGGTGGCATGAACCGGCACAATGTGCTTGTGGTATGTGTACTACGCATGCGGAGAGTACGACGAGTACATTAGCAATTACACTCATTATATTTAATTACCGAGCCAGGCGAACCAGCCACAGCCGGTCTCCACGGTGAGTGGGGTTAACGATAAGCACAGCACGCTACGAGGAGGAGGATATTGTGCAAAGGTGAAAAAGTAGCGTTAAAAACGATCAAAATTGAGGCGTTCGGATGCAACAAAGCCAAAGTGATGCCACAATGCAACATTGGAACGTTGCAACAGTGTGCAGGTAGTGCGTGAGCTCAGGGAGGCAAGTTGCGAGCTGTCGCTTGCGTTATTGGTGGGGCAGAAGACGAACTAAAGCTGTCCGGGATGTTGTATTGGTGTCAACAGCATGGCAGATGCCTGCTACTTCTGCATGCGCACAATGAGGTCTGAGTGTGTATGTGTTTAAAATCGCTTGTGTGAGGGTAAAGTAAATTGTGTACATCTGTGGATGTGTTCCGCTGCAAAATGTGATGTGCGTTGATGTGCGATGATGTTGTTCGCTTTATTGTTGTTGTCATTGCTGTTGCTTTTTTTTTTGCTGAAGAAATGAATTATTGCAGTCTCATTATGTGCGATGAGTTATGTTCAGTGCATTACATTTTCCTCATTGCGTGTGCTATTGTTGCTGTCATTGCTGTTGTTGTTACCGAGCCTTACACGCATGCGTAGTAGCCTCACACCGCCGCACACTCGCTGATGTACTCACATCTGCAAGCTACAAAAACACAAAAAATTACAATTTTACACAGCTAGCGACCGCTACAGTTTGCGATCCGAACGATCGTTGACGATCACCGCCTAAATCGGGCACTTAGCGCATGATTTACATTCCGAAAGACAGCAAATACGCCGCTCTTTTGCGGTATGCGTTGTTATGCGACTATACGAGTATGCAGTGCGAGTGCCACAAACAAAACTACATGCACACACTAAAGACACGGCAATCAACATCAGACGAAAGTCAAGCGATGATAGTGGCAGCGAAACGCTTCCTCGCATAAATATCCTCGGCAATTACTCAGCAATAAATCGGTTGTAAGTTTGCTGGTTGGAATGGTCGTTTGGTCGGCTGTTCGGTTGGTTGGTGGGACGGTCGTTTGGTGAGGTGAGAGTGCTCGTCACTTGGTCGCTTTTAAAGAGGCGCGACGTAGTTACGACTTTGTGCCGCTGGGCGCAAGTGCTCTATTCAGCCGCCTGCTATCTCTCCGCCTCTGCAATTGCCTGTCTGTCCGGCGTTGTCTGTCTGTCTAGCTGGCACAGTGGCTTAGGAGTGGGACTCATGCGGGATTTAATTCATGTATTGTTTTTATTATATGAATAAAATTTACTCTAAACTCCAACAAGTAGGTTTTATTGGGTTGCCGCAAAAGAAACCGGCGACTTAGAAAGAAAGTAAATAATTTTTTTTATATTTTATAATGAACTTTAATCAATTATGTAATTTCCATATAGTTGGATGACCTCTCGCCATCTTTCCGGCAACATCATTATTCCACGCTCTGAGAACTTCTGACTTTTTTCTGCAGATGATTGAAAAAAAAATTTCATTTAATGAGCTCTGCGAAGATCGAAAAAATGGTAGTGTGATGGTGCAATTGCTATATGGTGGATGCATCAACAGTTTCCAGCCAAGCTCTATCAGTTTTTGGTGGTTTGTGGCGCTTCATCATCTTTGGACCACGATCGCTTTAGATTAGCGTTATTATAAACAATCCATTTTTCATCTCTCAACCCCAGTTAAGATTTGCTTCAAAAACGGATCATATTTATTGCGTTTAAGATGGATATCACAAGCGTTGAAGCGGCCTATTAAATTAATTTCTTTCAATTCATGTGGTACCCAAATATCAAGTTTTTTTACCAGTCCAAAATATCGCATATGATTATGAATGGTTGATTTTAGTATACTTAACTTCTCTCCATTCCCACGCTCAGTTACATGACGATTCAATTTGATTAAAGCCTTGATATCGCCATCATCCACTTCACTTGGTCGATCTGAACGTGTCTTATCTTTGAGTGAAAAATTTCCCGAATGGAATTTGACAAACCAACTTCGACACTTTTCACAGTGTTCTTTTGTGGGCTCCATACTAAAATTGACGCCAACCAAACACATATAAAAAAAATTATGCGTACTTTTTTTAAAACAAGCTAAAAGTGACAGCTTACAACTGTCAAAAGAAAAAATACAATTAAATAATCACAAGCTGTTCGAAAAAATTGTCAACGCCGTCTGTATGAAAAATCGCCGGTTTCTTTTGGGGCAACCCAATAGTTTAATAAACTGTTCGTAAGAAAAAATTCAGTATAGAACTTAACTGAACACCCTTTCCAACTCCGGTTTCTCTAAATAAAGTCTAATGGGCTCATTCGAGAGTTGAAACTTAAAATTATAATGAACCCTTCCAAAGGAGGAGGGCCTCTAGTGTTGAGGTGCTCTTTTTTTCCACTGTTACTACTCCCGCAAGTACTCAAAATGTTCAAAACAACAAACTGAGGATATTACGTGATCAGGGAGAGCGGCAGAAGAATCGGTTTACAAATCCGTCGCTTATATGTTGCCATTCAGGATAAATAAAGTCAAAGGGAAATGTTTTTAATTAAAATATCAGATGAACCACGAGGAGGGATTGTTTCCGTGCTGTGTTTCTAGATATATTTAGTGTTTTTGTTGGTCATTCTTCTGTTGGTCATTCTTTAGTGGAAGTAAGTGGGGTTTGACAAAAACCTTTACTAGGGATCATGTCAGGATGTCATGCCTGGATTAAATTTCAAATAGGCTTGCCAAGTACTCGTTTAGATCGCCGTGTAAGGCGTCTTTAACTTACTTGAGCTCAAATTGCCTTTTTGGCGCTCTGCAATTGCTAAATCGCCTTTCGGTCAATCTTCTTTCCAAATTGAAGTTTCCTTTTTATGTGTTTCCAAAAATTATAAGAATGAACTGTTTTATCTAAGCCTCTTTTGAACGGCGGACGGATTTTTATAACAACTCTTTTATTTCCAGCTAAAAATGCCGATGGGCTACCGCAATATACATTTTTTTCATATTTTCAATGTTTGTTTGGCTGAGTTTCGAGCCCGTGACACTCCTCATGGTAACGTCTTTAACAACTCATTTAGTGTAGTGGCATCTCTCTCGCCTAAAACGTATATTGGCTTGGCCTGAACAAAGGGAGATCCCTTGGAAGCTCTTTCTGGATTTTTGTCTCACTCAGGTTGAGTCTCCAGCCAAGGTTTATTTCACACCGAGGAACATTTTTTCTAAAAGTCAAGCTGAAACCCAAACTGAGCTAATCTTAACCATTTTAGTACTTGCTTTTCAAGCTTATTTTTCTTGGTCACTGTCCTAAAGGAACTTTTTGTACTTCTTGGTTTTGCTTTGGTTACGCCTAAGGCGGCTTTGACGGTTGTCGGCACCGTTGTTACTTAAGTTGCTGTTTTAGTTTTTATTATTGTTGTTGCAGTAGACTGATGTGCAGCAGTCATTCGTTGCGCTGATGCGTCTGGGCGGTAATTTGTTAAGGTTCTTTACTTTTCAACACTCCAACAATAGCCAACCGACCAGCGAGTCACAAGGCGTCGGTGGCGGCCGCAGAGATTGTGGCGGCGGTGACGGTGGCGTTGAAGTGCTTTTCTACCAAGATACAAGATCAACGCAAGTATCAGGGAACCAACTGAGACTGGTGCTCGTAGTAATACAAACTTAATTGCTGCTGCTGTTCCGTGTCTTTCCTGCCTTAAGCACACAAAGTCTTCGCCGCTGCCGCCACTGCAAGTGCTGCTGTCTGTTGGTTGCAGTTTGCATGTGGGTTTGGGTGTGTGATGACTGCTGTCTGTGCTTGCCGCTGGGCGGCTGCTTATGCGCCACCGATACTTTGCACATATTTATGATGAAGTATGTTGTTCAGCGAGATTCATTGAGTGCAACAGTTCGTGTCAACTTACAAATGCGGCAGCGGTGTATTGAAGCGGCGGAGTTGCTATAGTTTTTTTGTTTTTTGTTGTCTTGTAGTTGCCACAGTTTGAAGGCATGAAGTAGATCTCACTTTGCCCAAAGTCATTCATAATTTTGTGGCAAGCAACGCTGCTGCCTGCGTGCAACTGCTCGTCAAGTGGGCGCGGTAAGGCGTGGAATAATGCGGTGGCGTCGGTGGCTTTGTGTAGTTTGTGTTGTGAGATGCGTATGATGGGTACACTGATGAAACCGGTAAGCGACTGCCTCGTTATATATACATGCACATGTGCGCTGTTGCCACTATCCGCGATTCCTTGGGGCGGCAATTGGCAAATTGGAAAGGAACGAGCGTGGAAAAGGCAAATGAAAGGCAATATATGAAAATCGTGTGCGAAATCGAGAGGCGGTTGAAATTATCGCTATACGCCATCCACACACCGGTATTTAGTTTGCACCAAGCAGACATACATATATATAAGCACCACTGAGTATATGAGTGGTATATGTGCGAGTGCATGCCAATAGTTGCACATATCAGTGGCAAATTGCACGCTCATCAAATGCTGCTCAAAATGCTGTCGTTGTTATTGTAACCATAGAGACTTTTTTTGTGTTCGAAACTATGCATCATTCGTCAATATGTGGGACATGCACTCATACTCGTATATACAAACATATGTATGCATATCTAGTAAATCTGAGGAGCAGATGATGTGAGAATAAATTATGTTGTCAGTGGATTAAAGTTGCAAACTCAGGTCATTGATTGATTTAGTGTCGAAATATGATTAATTATTTTGACATACTTTATTATGCCCCGCTCCAAATATTTGGATTAGCATAGCAGACTTTATAGAGCAACTTTACCCACAGCCAGCACTAAAGTTGGAGCAGCATTCGGATTATCCCGGTAGGGGCTAAAACTCTAAAGTGAATATGATTCTTACATGGTTCATGCATCTAGGGGAGGAGAGCGAAGAATTGTATAAGCGTTGATTGAAGGTTGCTGGTGGATACGGTCAGAGAAGTTGTCTTTTTGAAGGGAATTCTATTGCAAAACTCAATATGGGTTATTTCACGCAGAAAAATCTGTGACTTTAAATATGTATAAATACCGTTTAAGTAGTTATGGTGGGATGGGACCATGTGCAGAAGTTCACGCAAGTGAGGAAAGTTTTCGACTGCCATTCACCTGGGAGTGGTCAGAAACGATTCTTTTGCATATGGTTCAAACAGCTCACGACTTCCGGTCTTAGACCACGTATCCCCTGGGTAGCCAACAAACATCCGTTTGGAGGCGAGCTAGAGTGAAAAGGCTAAGCCCATGCGGTTTGTGCGTAGGGTTTGCAACCCACCACATGATAAAACAACCCAATGAAAAACCAATTTCAGCCTCGGATGAGAGACCCCCCTTTTGATGACGACCCCCACAAATATTTTGAGGATTACGATTTTAGGGCATGTACCTGGAATGTCGGGTCCTTTAATTGGGAAGGTGCCGCTGCCTAGCTGGTTGATGTCCTCATAAAGTCAAAGGTTGACATCACTGCCGTCTAAGAATTGCGATGGACGGGACAAGGACGGAAGAAGGTGGGTCCTTGTGAAATTTACTACAGCGGCCATATAAAGGAGCGCAAATTTGGTGTCGGATTCGTGGTGGGAGAGAGACTTCACTCCGGTGGAAGAACGTCTTGCCACAATCCGCATTAAAACAAAATTTTTCAACACCACTCTAATTTGCACCGAAAAGAAGGACGATGTGACCAAGGATACCTTTTACGAGCGCCTCAAACACACTTATGAGCACTGCCCCCGACACGACGTCAAAATTGTGCTTGGCGACTTCAACGCTAGGGTAGGCAAAGAAGGTATCTTTGGTACGACTGTCGGAAAATTCAGCCTCCACGACAAAAAATCTCCAAATGGGCTGAGGCCGATAGACTTCGCCGGGGTCCGAAATATGGTTGCCTGTAGCACTAAATTCCAGCACAAAAAAATTCACCAAGCTACTTGGCTGTCTCCAGATCGATCATGTTGGGATAGACGGGAGACAAATATCCAGGGTTTTAGATGTGCGTACGTTCCGAGGTTCTAATCTCGACTCGGATCAATATCTTGTCGCAGCAAAAATACGCACGCGCCTCTGTGTATCGAAGAATACCCTTCAACAAACACAATCACAGCAGACTGCTGAAAAATATTCAGAGCGTGGACAGTTTAAATGATAATTTCAGGAATGTAAAAATATATACAGCATATGAATGTACTAGGATATGCACAGAACCTACATCGCGACTTACGGGTGGGCCACAATTAGCATTACAAACTTGACATTACAATAAGGAAAAATACACAAAATCTAATAAATAAATACATATACTTGTTCGCATTAGCATGTAAGCTTCTGTTTGTTTAGGAAAATTGTAGTTAACACTTGACTGCTCAGTAGTTTTAGGCGCCAAACAGGAGTTGCATAGATTACTAGTGTTTAAATACACATATTTACATTTTCCAGGTCTTGATAGATCTACAAGTTGAAGAATTTAATGACAAAGTGTGTCACTCATTACAAATCAAGAAGCTTGACTTGCTGTCTTTTTAAACAAAAATTTTACAATAGGTCCATTCATACGGTTTCATCAGGTATACCCCAGGCTACCTTATGAGAAAAAATTTTCTAAAATTTTCTATGATGTAAAAACTCATATATGAAACTGTTCGGCAAATGAAGGAGGTTTGCAGATGTAACAGAATGAATGGTGGAAAGTTAACCGGATGCATCTAAGTCTGGAAAAGTGTAAATTTATGACCTTCTCCCAACGAATCGTACAGACAGCTACTTATACCATAGATAACTATAGGGTGGTCCAATTTGAGATTCCTTAGCATTTTAAAGAAAGAAACACAGAAAATTTAAATTTAAAGGGAAATGTTTACTATCATCTCGAAAGATCACAGAAAATATCGGATCTTCATCGGTTCTTCTTGCAGAAGCTGTATTTTCCACGCTTTTAATTTAAAATTTCGACGTAAAATGCGCCAAGTCATTCCATACGTCAGACCGAGTTGCTTCGAACGGCACTGAATCGACTCTCCATGGTCTTCGTGTACACTCTCAGCTATGGCCGCCATATTTTCTTCACTGCGTGTTGGACGTAGTCTATTCGGTCAAAAATTATCCAATAATGAATCAAAATGGATGATGGTATTGAGAATAGTACGTTCAGTAGGCCAATTATGTACCATATGTTGAGCGAAGCGCGCGAAACAAGTTCTTTACAGAACGTGAATTTTCGCAATATCAGTAAAGTTGAACGATATGTAAACGACGTTCAGGCGTAAGATTTGGTCGGTCACAGGTTCGGGTCTTTCGAAGAAAGCAAAGAATGGTTCAATAATTGTATGGAGGACAGAAAGGACTTAAAGATGGTATTCGAAAATTACTTAAGAGATCAGAAAATTAAGTCGTTTCAGACGTACAACACTTTGAAAGATTTATTTTTTACTTTTTTTCAAAAAAAAAGCACTTTTGAACACAAAAAAACCGATCGAATTAATTTTCATAGCCAAGACACAAACCACTTCGATTCGAGTATCAAATTCAAGCGATTTGAGAAAGGCTGTCCTACGATAAACAAAAAAATTTAGTTTGAAAATGTCAGTGAAGAAGCTCATGAGTAATATTAAGTTCGGAGCAAAGATAAGTGATTTGTGGTAGAAAAATGGCTGATTATTCATTGAAGATAAGAGCTCACGAATATTGGCTAAGCGATCAATATTATCACTTTTCCATGACACTTCTCTATGACAAGCTGCTTGGGTAAATCAAGTGACATTTTCAAAGATTTTTAATGAATTTGAAACTGAAATTTAAAAATTTTACAACCTAAATCGCTTAAAATATCAAAACGAATTGCTTGAAGTAAACAATTAAAAAATAAATTAGTTAAAAAAAATTTACTAACGATTCCAAACTTTAAACCACAAAAAATAATATAAATAAAAATGAAAAATAAATAAAATAAAAATGGAAATAAAGTAAACATTTGGCGATTAATTGAATTTGTACCGCAGCTGGCGAAATCGGAGATTCTACATATTAATATTGAAATGCTCTGGTGCTAATGATGCTCTGCGCAGCATTTTCACTAGGGAAAAAATTTGATGCCAAATGTAAACAATAATCGTGAGCTTCACTTTCCAGATTCAATTGGATTGCTACACGTTTTTATTATTATTACATACATACATACATGTACATACATATATGTACCAATATTCATAAAGTATATATGGTATGTATGTATGAATTTGCATATGGAGCGTGTGTGTATATGTTTCAATTTGAGCTGTCTGCATCAAAGCATCAGCATTATGTCGCAATCATCACTAGCTTTCAAAATATCATTTATCAACGGTGTGGCAATTAAGTACATGTGAAAAAATATTTCAACACCGTTCGAATTTGCTGAGTGTTTTGATTTGGATTTTTTTATTATTTGTCGCCAATTAAAGAGCAAATGCACATGATTATGTAAATAAATATATTTGACATTATTTTTTATTTTTGCTTTGTGTGTGGTGTGAAATTAAGCAATTTGGTCTTGCTTGGGAAGAGTATTCCTAAGTGAAGCAAAACATAAATATAATACGCTTCAATAATAAAAAGTTCAAGCTTAGCATATATCCGATTGGAGAATTCGAAGACGTAAAAATCCAGGTAATTTATTTAAAGTTGAAATCCTTTATATCTATTATAAAAATAGAGAATAATTGAAAGCCAAAATATTCTTTTCAAAGTTAAAGAAATAAAAAAAATTAAAGTTTTGCTTTTGCTCGGAGAAAAATTAAAAAATTAAGTAAAATATATTGAAATTGTTATAAATATTTTCATATTCGGCCTCCGTAGTCGAGTGGGTAGCAGCACATGAATATGTGATATCATGGTTTCGAATCCAGACCAAAATTGTGGAAAACTATTTTAAACACACGCGCACATGGTAGGGAATTACAATCCCACTGAGTGTATTACAGACTTGAAACAAAAATCACTTTGTAGAAATCATTCAGTCGTTTGGAGGTAGCTTAGAATAAATTGGTTGGTTCTCAATTTGTTTGTGACGTCATCAGACGATATATTATAAAACACCAATGATGTAAAATACATATACACGCTACAATTATTTTGTTACAATTTAGCTTATTCATTTAAATTGTATCGGCAAATATTAATTAAGTAGGTAGGTGAGTAAGAGTGCCGCCTTCTGGGCTCAATTAGCGCTAAATGTGCCATTTTAATTCACTAATCGTAAGACTTGTTTTTATATCCCTGCTATGCCGTTTCATGAAATGAGACCACTAGTATTCGCTATGCTTTTTGTAGTCAGACATTCAAGGTTTGGTGCCTGGTGTAGACCAAGTGTTCTATGTCTGGTCTGTGATGGTCTGTGATAGAGATGGGCATTGGCAGAGAAAATGGATAAAGGTGTCCTTATCACATTACATTTTGCAGCTGGTAGCTTGCAGACCTTATTTTAGCACATATTCTCTAAATAGCCAACGCTCCTTTATAGTAGTTATAAGTCTGTGTATATTATTCCTGGACCCATTTAATAAATCTTTAGTTCTTGTGCGCTCGAAATATGTATGATTCTTTCACTTGATCGTTCTTAGGGTACACGGATCCTACTGTTGTTGACTACGCTGAAATTAATATTTGGCAGCAACAAGGCACACAGTGCTGCCCGGCTGTCTGTGTTTATGTTTGCTTTCTGTACCCTCATGTTTTACAATAATTCAGTAGGGCTTAGCAGGCCTTCTCTATACCTATTACTTCTACTTGAAATATGCTGAGTTTGTTAGACCAATCGAAAGAGAGAGGGAGGGATGTCAAGATCCAGAATTATATCCCCGCCCTTACTCCGCATATAAATTTCGACTCATCGGTATAGAGTGAAATAGTATCCTCCTCTCCTATAGAATCTCTTCACTATTTAGGTCTGGAGGTACCCCCACCTAGAAGCAACTATTGGAATACAGTCATGGAAGCATATAGTCTGATTTATGTGAAATTGTTATGAGCTGGGTCCATAAATATTTTGGAACAAATCAATCAACTCCTAAATTCTTAGAGTAAAACATGCAGCTACTTCCATGATAGGAGCTTCAGAAGTCTTGTAAACTCTTGTTTGGTTTAATTGAGTTTTGGCCTAAGTTTAAATTTTTGTCTATTTCAATGCAACTTGAGGAACAGAGTTAGATTTGTATGCTATTACTAAGCCTTGTTAACCCCAAGAAGGATGGTTCGGTATTAGTTCGGTAAGTGATCACTAATTATAAATTGAATTTGACTGGCAATATTCTCAGTTTAGAAAAATTAAAAAAAAGCTCGATAGAATGCGTTAGAAAGAAAACCACCAATTAACTTTTTCTTCCTCAACTTAGCTTACTCCTTCACATTGATGCGACAGCTGGCAAAGGAGTTCAATGACCCTTTTGTTAATAAACTTTCGACCATTACAATAACATTCTGCACACAAAACAAAAAAGATTTCGCTCGTAATGCGAGTTACCGCCCCCATGCGGACTAGCGTTAGGTGGAAATCCCCTGGTATTTAAGCTAGACTACAATACATCCGAAATTTGTCTTTATTAATCCCAAAGGGTCTGAAACTATCTGCTTTTTTCTAACTGTTACCCAATGGGATAACATTTTTTCGTCATTTAGTTTCATAAATTTCTAATTCTGAGTGGCTATTAAAGGGGTACATGGTAGTCGTGGTATGCAGATGGAAGGTCCGGCTAATAGTATTCATGTATTAAAAGGGATTCAAAGCGATACTTGAGGAATACGATTATTTTAGTGCGCTAAAGTCCAACTAGCTTAAAGACGTTGTTGTTCTGAGAAATGGACCAGAAACTCTTCAGGACGTATGTTTCATACGAAAAACCAGAATCAAATGCAAGAACAAAAATGTGACTCTCGCTATGAAAAAATGGTATACCACTTTGAAGTAATGAGAAATCGGATGCTGGTCTGGCGAAGCTTCCTTGAAGTAAAGTTATTAGTTATTAGTTAGGGATCACACGCTAGCAAAAAACAATTGACTGACAGTACTGATAAATCGGTTACATGTACGTCTTTCTGCCTTACAAAGATACTTAAACCGATGGTCGGGAAGATAATCAGTGTGATTTTAGACCATTTCTAAACCCAACAAATTTAAAAACTTCTGGAAAACCCGTCATATATACTATTTTTAATCATGTGCACAAGTCCTAGGAAGCCAAATTTCTAAGAATTATTTGTATACACCTTAAGAAACATGAAATTCTTCTGATCTGGTGCTTGTGGTAGCGGAGGGAGTGCCAATGCGTGCTACGTACGGGCTTGGGTCCTAACTAGTGCAGAGCGTTTTGCATGGAATATCAATACGTTAGACTATTTTTGACATGATATAAAATTCTCTCATAAGAAGATGCTCGGACTAAAGTCTTAAATGATTATAAATCACTAATTTTTTTTTTTTCTGCTTAAAACAAAATTTTAATATTTCCACTTTCTCTTTGGATTCACCAATTTCTATCATCAATAAATGTTTGAATTTTGATCCAATTTCCCAAGATTAAGTAATTTTTAGGGAGAAAGGATATACGCAAAAGTGTCCTTTGTCCAATTAACAATAAGGGCGAATTCAAAGTGGACAATGTAGCTGTCGTGTTGTCGGTGCAATATCAAAGGCGTGTATGTAAGTGAACACCTTTTGTACACACCTCTCAAATAAATAAAATGCACGCACACATACCCATACGCAACCGCTCATAAATTTAAGTTTCCTTATGTGTTTGAGTGTGAGCTAAAATACCGTGGTGGCAGATTGCGCCAATCTGATCAGCAGCTGATATTTCGATTGCTGTTGGTATTTAATACAAAAGTATTTAATAAAATGTTAACCCATGATAATGAACATATTCAATATTTTTTTCAACTTCTGTCCACTTCAAATCAATTCAGTTTTCAATTGTGTCAATGAAGTGACCCAAGAAGAGCGTGTAGTTATCGTAGGGTAGCAACAAAAAAAAAATATCTTGTTTTGCGGGATGTTAACTATTTTCGATTGCTGTTATTGTGCTGATTGTGTTATTTTGGCAGTCTGCTTTGTGACAGGCACAGAGGTCAAGCAGATTTATAACGCTCATTATGAGTAAAATGATTGTTAGAGCCTTTGAGATGGTGGTATGTGTGATATGAATTGCAGCAGAGAGTGTCACACTACACACACGTACATTCATACAAATGTAGGAGCGTAGTTTAATTGTCCGGCTGCGTTGGTTTTTTTTTATTTCAAATTCGAATTCAGCAAAAGGTGTTAGTTATGCTTGCACAAGTTGGCATGGACACACAATTATAGGAGCTCAATTGTTAGAGAATAGAATATGTGGCGGGGAATAAATAAATAAATTGCTTTACTGGCGCCTGTGTGGCCAGGATGCGTGAATGGGAATTGAATTTAAAAGAAAAAAATTAAACATAAATAAATAAAATAAAAAAATATCACTTTATTTTACATTGTTGCCTGCCTCTATGGCCATGTGATTGTGAAAATGGTAGCGTAGATTTTATTTGTGGCAAATATCTTCACATGTCGGGACTGTACCTTTTATCAGTAAAGAAAAGTTTTTTTTATTACAGCTGGTGGCTTTGTTTTGTTATTTTTGTATCTAGTTTTTTACTTATATATTGTCTAAGCGGGTGGGGGAGAATGTGAAATGTATTCAAGTTGGGCACTAGGCTCGTTGCAAAAAGTTTTGGTCTTTACCCTATGCCATAGGAGGCACCTGACGCTGCGCAGACGCCAATCGCTTACTAAAGGAGCATGGATGGGAAGGCGCTAACAGATCAGATATTTATATATTAGATATTTAGATATCTGATCTAGGCCTTACGAAGGTAAATTCCATTGCAAACATTATATGCATGAACGCTAAATAATTCATATATATTTGCCAGAAAACAAAAACTCAAATAACAGGAAGCAATTAGCCAGCGCCCAAAGTTATGCAAGGATTTACGCTTATCGCGTAAACATATTTATATATTTTATGACATAATAAAACAATATCACGCAAGTTTTTGCTTTCTTTCTTTATTATTCATTATAAGTTCGTAAAAAATTATTATTTATGCTTACAATAAAAAAATATAATATTTTAATTTTGACATATCACAGCCTAATTGAAATAAATAAATAAAAAAGTGCTTAATTAAATAAATAGTTTTTAATTCGACGAATGAGACATATGGTAACAATATTGTACATAATACTGCATACGATTAACAAGTTAATAAATAAAAATGAAAGGTTTATGAAATAAATAAATAACTCCGAGTGATAATTACATTTAAATTTTTATGAATGATAAAATTTTGAAAAAGTTTGGGGGAAAATATGTATTTCTTAAATTATAAAACAAGATTTTATTATAAAACAAAACTACGAGGTGATTAAAATATTGAAGAGCATTCTTCTCAAATTTCATAAAATTAATAAATATTATTAAAAAATTTCAAAATTAGCAAAAACAGCCCAGACACTATTAAGTTAATTAATTTAAAATTTTTCACTATAAATTAACTTGTTGTTATTTCTTTAAAAACACAAATCTAAAAAATTTTATAAACAACAAGAAATTTCAAATAATAATATCTGAAAAGTATAATAATTACCTGCTAAGATTTTAATATAAATTAAAAAAATAAATGAAAATTATTTATAAAAACTTTCACTTAATCGATTATTAATCAATTTTTTTGATACAAAAATGATCGATAATCAAAGCTTTTGAAAATACAAAAGATAGATCTGATATTGTTAAAAAAGTGAAATTGTAATAGTATGATTGCTATTAATTTTCGATAATTGATAATTTTATAAAATTTCAATTAAAATTAAAAACTTGAATATGAGTTTACTGGAAAATTTTATGCAATTATTGTTTCATAACTTAAGATACTTATTAAACCTAGAATTCTCAAAAAGTTACACAAATTAACTTAATTTAACGGTACATTAAAAAATAATTTCGCAATGAAATATTATTAAAATGAAATGAATCGATTTATAAAATATTTTGGAAAGTGTCGATTATTAAATTCTTTTGATACTGATACTGAACAAATTTAATGTGTTTTTTTAGTAAAAGTAGAGAATGTTTTTAAGAAGCTTATAAATATAGATATAAATATTAAAATGGCAATTAATTATGAAATTCTTAGTGTTTATATTTTTAAATAAATACTGAGCAGAGAATCTTTTTGATTTTTAATTGCATGTAATTACGTTAACCGTTTTTATATATTATATATAAAAGATAATAATTTCTACTGAGGTTAACAGTTGCTTAAAATATACAATCTATACGCGACTGAAAAATGATTCTTCATTATTTTTGATCCTAAATTATTTTGACTTATAGTATTCCTGAACTGGTTTAAGTACGCATTTCGAATAGTTCTTTCCCTATAAAATTGCTGGGGATGACAGCACATTAATAATTTTAGAAGTTTAACTCTCTTCGCTCATTATGTATACTATTTTTCCTGTGCCTTCTTCTCGTATTTTTATTGCTGCTCAAACCATTATGCTGAATCAAATGCTTCTGCTGCTGCTCACCTCCTTCAATATTACTCCCTCCATTCCTTTGCTTCGCGCAACGTGTGTTCTTATTTAGTATTCTACTCATATTCTTTAAAGATCGCCATAACCTTTTATACAACATATTGATGTCAACAGGATCGATATTTTCTTCGCTTGACCGTATATCCGTTCTCAATTGCATATTCTTACGGATTTCTGTGGCATTCACCGTTAGTACCAGATGTCGTTGCGATAGGAAACTGGCCGTCATCTCAAGATCGCAAAGTAAACTTCGTATTGTAATGATAAGTTGTTCTAGTCGCTTGAGACCAACGCTTACTTTGTCTATATGCTCTTTTGAACTACTCCATGTATTTCGATGTATTGATTTGAGATTCATAGCGCGTTCATTCAAATGATCAGCAGCAATGAGGTAAACTTGCAACTCTCTATGCCAAGTTCGTAACGAAATCTGAAAATTTATTGCTATCATTTAGTGGCTTTTAAACAGCGATTTAAATGTTAGTAGTAAAAAATTAAAGCAATATTATAAAGGTGTGAAATTTCAATATTTTCAATAATAATAAAAATAAAATAAACTAAAGAAAATCAAATAAGGTGAAATAAAATAAAATAAGATAAAATAAAATAAAATAAAATAAAATAAAATAAAATGAAATGAAATGAAATAAAATAAAATAAAATAAAATAAAATAAAATAATATAAAATAAAATAAAATAAAATAAAATAAAATAAAATAAAATAAAATAAAATAAAATAAAATTAAATAAAATAAAATAAAATAAAATAAAATAAAATTAAATAAAATAAAATAAAATAAAATAAAATAAAATAAAATAAAACAAAATAAAATAAAATAAAATAAAATAAAATAAAATAAAATAAAATAAAATAAAATAAAATAAAATAAAATAAAATAAAACAAAATAAAATAAAATAAAATAAATTAAAATAAAATAAAATAAAATAAAATAAAATAAAATAAAATAAAATAAAATAAAATAAAATAAAATAAAATAAAATAAAATAAAATAAAATAAAATAAAATAAAATAAAATAAAATAAAATAAAATAAAATAAAATAAAATAAAATAAAATAAAATAAAATAAAATAAAATAAAATAAAATAAAATAAAATAAAATAAATTAAAATAAAATAAAATAAAATAAAATAAAATAAAATAAAATAAAATAAAATAAAATAAAATAAAATAAAATAAAATAAAATAAAATAAAATAAAATAAAATAAAATAAAATAAAATAAAATAAAATAAAATAAAATAAAATAAAATAAAATAAAATAAAATAAAATAAAATAAAATAAAATAAAATAAAATAGAATAAAATAAAATAAAATAAAATAAAATAAAATAAAATAAAATAAAATAAAATAAAATAAAATAAAATAAAATAAAATAAAATAAAATAAAATAAAATAAAATAAAATAAAATAAAATAAAATAAAATAAAGTTAAATAAAATAAAATAAAATGAAATAAATTAAAATATAACAAATTAAAATTAAATTAAATTAAATAAAATATAATTATATAAAATAAAATAAAATAAAATTCAATTAAATTAAATTAAATTAAATTCATTAAATTAATAAAGTTAATAAAAATTAAATGAAATAAAAAAAATGAAATGAATTAAAATAAATAAAAAAATAAAATAAAATTAAATAAAATAAATAAAATAGAATAAATAGTTTGGATATTTTTTTGCATTATATTTTGCTTTGTTTTTTTTTTATTTTATTTAAATTGATTTTACTTTGTTTTCCTTTTGACGTTTCATATAAATATGTTTACCTGTTTACCTGTGACTATAAATAATTCTCAATTAACTCGTAAAAGACCACATAGTTGCATTATAATAAGCTATGCATTAAATTATGAGTATGTTATTCACGCTGTGAATTTTTAATTTGTTGGGGATTTTGCTTTATTTATAATCGGTGTGATTTTTTTTTAATAAATTCATTTTTGTATGCTTATCACGCACATCTTTAGAAAGAGTAAGTGTCATTTGAATCGCTATACAATTATTGTTTTACTTCTGCCACCTGTGAAACTCTTATTATTTTTTAACTGACAGCTGTTTGTCTTCCTTTGCAGTTTTTGCTTACTAATACATACTGCGTGAACTACTGCTCACATACTTCTTGGGTATGACCAGGTGAAAAAACATAAGCATTACTCGTATTAGCGGTCATATAAGCCATAACCAACTTCATTAATATTAAACAAAAAATAATAATAATTGTATGTTTCATTTTTCGGCATTCGCAATTAATTTTGAATTCCATCAGTACCAGCTTCAACCTCTCACGAACTGTAAGTCAAAAAGTCTAAATTTATTTGACAGCATTTAAGCAAAAACTTAACAGTTAAACTAAAGTCTTCTAAAGCAATAATCTGAAGTCTACTGTCATCCACATACATACGAGCATACATTTATTTATAACCAGCTTATATACATATTAACAATCATACGACCAGTTATCAAAGCGCGCTGAGAAATGTAAATAAAAAGTGAAAACTGCATTAACGCTCATTGACGTGTTATTTTACTTATTTGTGTTTTTTCTTTGTTTTTATTTTTGTTCAAAAACAATCAAAAGCCACTCAACCAGTCACTTATCAAATAATGCAATTAAATATATCTCGTTCATACAAATACTACGCGAGTGCGATAACAATAATAAATATTAATGAATGAGCTACTCATTATACATATAGGTACATACATGTGTACCATATATACATATTTACATTTTATGTATATACCCATGCATGCACAGTTGGCTAGAGCTTGAAGTTGATGCAACGACGGGCCAGATTTATTTTTGATAATGAGAAATTCGAAATATTAAGTTTAAAGATTACACATAGTGTACAGTTCGTGCCATAAGTTGAAGGGTCAAAGGAACGAATTTCAGCCTTACTGAAAATAAGTTTTTTTTTCTAAAAAGCGGGGGGATATCGTTAGCGAATGACATCTGACATGAAAAAAAAAAAATTCATAAAAATTCCCCAGAAGTTAGGTGGGACTTGGACCCTCCAGTAGAATGAGCTTGGCTGAATATCGCCAAAGCATTAATATTATATAAGCGTAATTTATATAAAAAGTTAATACAGGATTCAGAAATACGTTTTGATTGGGCCATTTTATATAACCAAATTCTACACTAGGTATTACAATTGTGAGAGAAATACCATCTCTACAAAAGCTTCCGCATTTAGGAAAAGAATCGGCAAATAAGCTCTCTATTGTCCCACTACAAACTAATGCTTTTGACTAGAATTTCAAGTATGTGTGAATGCTGTTCCCCAAATTAACTAGGTTGTAAGACCGGAACAGAACACAGAGGGATGATCTAGTGATTTATCAGTGTGGCTTTAGACCTGATAAATCTACCATTGCCCAGATATTCACAATGCGCCAAATCTTGGAAAAGACTCGCGAAAAGAGGATCGACATATACCACCTGTGGCTTTAGCTGGACTGTGGGAGTTCTGGTAAGACGTAGTCCGATGGGAATTCTCTCGATAAGACTAGCGATTTTTGTGGATACCTACTTTCGTGGTTATTTGGAAAAAGGGATTGAATCATTGATTGATTGATATGTTTTTAATGAACTGTTTTGCGACTGAGACTCAAATTTCTCGCATCCCACACGTGAAACAACCGGAAGGATTTAAGGAAAAATTTACATTTTAGATTTGTCACATGTACTAAGTGATTCACTGAGTGGGAAGTGCCCTAGAGTCTTATGTGTCTATTTGAGATACCTAACCTAACTGACCACGCTCATAGTAGAGCTTCCATAAAACTAGGGCCCGGTGGCTAATACATTTTAGTCGCCCCATAAAATAAGCCTATCTTACAATCGGAAATTCTAGTAATCCTGCGGAAGTCCAACGTTGACAATAATGTCTCCAAAGTGGAGAAGGAAAAAAAACAAATCACAACCCGAAGATCAAACGAGGAACAACGATTTTCTCTTTTACTAGAAGTTTGGAAATAGCCCAAACACTTGTTGTTGTTGTCGTTTCCATATTTTTTTACACTTGTTAAAAAGGGCAAGAAGTAGAAAAAGTAGGCATAATCAACGGTTCCATTTACCGCTTGAGTAGAAAGAAATTTATTGGATTGAGTGCAAGCGTTCGCGGTAAACCAAAAGCTTCACCCTCCCTCCCCACTCACGCTCACACCCCCACTCACACTTCCACTCACACTCCCACTCACAATATAGCACATTTTAATGTATTCAAGTACATTTGGCAGACGATAGCACGCGAACGCTTTTATTCGCAACAATAAGAAAATAAGTCCAAAGAGAAAAACGAAAACAAAACAAACAGAAGAGGTACAACAACAAAGCTTTCAAAACAAATTTAGAGCTGTTGACGTGATCGTTTGCCGGCATGGCACGCCGACCTTGTCGCACAATACCCCACTCGCTCTCCGCTACCATATAAACTAACGGGGATTCCACCAGCGTTGAATATAGCGATAGCGAGTGATTCATACGCTCAAAATAAAATTCGCACGCGCACTGTTCGCGCTTCGCTCAGAGGCACGGCAAAACACTAACCGGCTGGCGATCAGCTGCGTACGGCGTGTTTAGTTAGCATTTTTAGCTGTTAAGCTTTGCATATATTTATAATTAAAGATACATACTACATGTTTAAAGAGCTCCATTTTTTTTTGTTCGCACACATTTCGTTGAATATTTGCTTTTTGCTCGGGATTTGTGACGTAGTTTGAGCAGTCGTACATGTTTTTAGCGTTTATTGAAATTCTACGAAATTTCGATGATTGGTATGCGACCGGTTGGGGTCGACAATCAGTAATTGCTGATCGCTGATCACTGATCACAGTGAACGCACAAGTAATTGTACAAATAATTCAAATATGATATGTACGAGTATAGTCCATAGTTGTTGTATTCTTTACTTACTGTTGGTTGTTGTTTATTTTTTAATTTTTATTTGTAAAAGAAACGTAGGCATTCGGTTATTTTTAGGTCTATGTGATCATGATAAATGTCAATAATATTTACATATATAAAATGTTTGGAATTGCCCGCTTGATTGAAACTAACTTCTAATAGGCAGCTACGTTGAGTAGTTTGGGTGGGGGGTGTTGCATCGTTCGCCACATTGTCACGGACTTCGCATATTTCTGCAGAATTTCCGTTTTGATTTATTTGTCCAGTGCTATTATTTCCAGGCAAACAAGGCATGAAAATACTTAGAACTTGGACGAGTGGGCGAACTCAAGCAATTCCATGTAAAAAAAAACTAAAATAATAGAACAGAATCCAATAACTCTTGGAAGTGATATGAGGTCATCTACAGTTGTAAGTAATAGAGAGAAAGCAGCAAGAAATCATGAATGTTAACAAAGAGACATCTGTGGGCGAGAAGATGCATTTATTGGAACTTTATGGGAGTGCAGGTCAAACCTGAGCAAAGTGGCTTTATGAGCTTTTTGTCTTAAGGCGAGTTATACCTATAAAATAACTTTGCTTTAAAAAAAAAGAATGCAAATCCAAATGAACAAAATTAGGGTAATCTAAATTAAAATAAACCAAAATTAAAGAAATAATCGAGCGTAGAAAAGAAAATAAAGTAAAACAAAATTCAATAAAATAAATGAAAACAAAATAAACTAAAGAGAAAATAGTAAATAATATAACATGAAATCAAAGGAAAATAAAATAAGTAGTAAAGAAAGCAAGATGAAATAAAATAGTTAAAATTAAAATAAGAAGGTTATGACATTCAGAGTAAAACTAAAATATATTTCATTAAAAAAAATTATGAAAAACAAAACAATTATAAAAAATTAGGTGAGATATAATAAAATAAGTTAACCTAATGAATAATAAAATATTATAATGTAAAATGATATAAATTGATATGATACAAAATAAAATTAAATTAATAATGAAAAAGTATGATAATAAATTAAGCCACTTTAGATAATTTAATTCAATAAATGAATTTTATATATAAGTAATCAAAATAAACGATAATAACAACACATATTAAAATCAAATATGCGTAACAAACTTAAATTGAAAAAAGATAAATTAAATCGAAAGGAATATGTTAATTAAAAACTCAGCTGAGTGCCTTCAATATACACAAAGCAAGATAAAAAATAAAATAATTTAAAATCAAATCGATTAAAATAAAAAATTAAAATAATTTAAAATAAATAAAACAACATCAGAAAAACTAAATTATAATGAAATAAAATAAGCTAAAATAAAATAAAACAAACTAAACTAAAATATAATACAAATATAAATAAAATATAATAGAATATATATAAAAATAAAAATAAAATAAAATAAAAAAATAAAATAAAATAAAATAAAATAAAATAAAATAAATAAATAAAAATAAAATAAAATAAAATAAAATAAAATAAAATAAAATAAAATAAATTAAAATAAAATAAAATAAAATAAAATAAAATAAAATAAAATAAAATAAAATAAAATAAAATAAAATAAAATAAAATAAAATAAAATAAAATAAAATAAAATAAAATAAAATAAAATAAAATAAAATAAAATAAAATAAAATAAAATAAAATAAAATAAAATAAAATAAAATAAAATAAAATAAAATAAAATACAATAAAATAAAATAAAATAAAATGAAATGAAATAAAATAAAATAAAAGAAAATAATATAAAATAAAATAAAATAAAATAAAATAAAATAAAATGAAATGAAATAAAATAAAATAAAAGAAAATAATATAAAATAAAATAAAATAAAATAAAATAAAATAAAATAATATTGTTTTTATATGATTAGAGCTTTGCATTTTAAGTTTATTGCTTTCGATATTAAGTAAGAGCTTCTTTAGGTCAGAGAGAGTAATGATGCACGTATACTCGTACATATATGGTATATAAACTCGTTTTTTCTTTCATTATTGGCAAATGGCTAGGAAAACAATTTTTTCATTTTTATTTCGGGTGTTAATTAAGTACATGTTTATGTATGTAAATATACCTATATGTATATGTATATATACAAAATCATATGGTAACACATAAGGTAGTTAAAAAAAATTATAAAAAATGTTTATAAATATTAACAATAAGCCTTATAAATGACAATATCCTTTTTTTCTTATCCAAATAGAATGGTTTACGAAACTTTTTTCACGGAGTGAGCTATACTCTATACTATATGTGTAGTAAATCCAAAAAACTTTATATATATAAAAAACATAATGATCGCGATAGATCAACCAAATAGTTTAAATGTACCTACCTTCTTGCCCTTAGTCACTTTGAGGAACGCGTACGATTTTCCGTGTTTGGCCCATATATTTGAAAAATTTTTAGGACCCATATAAGGATGTAAGCTAATTCGCTTTAATGTTATATTTCCACGTAATTCGCATAGTACCTGAAAGAAAAAAATATATTTATTTTAATTTTAAATTTATTTTGTTATTTAATTTTGTAAAAATATATATATTATTTTAATATTTTAAGTATTATTATTATTATAAAATTTATTTTGTTATTGTTATTGTTGTCGTGTATTCAAAATGATTAAATGTTATCTATTTTTCAAATACACTTCCTTAAAATTTTGTCTATGTTATGTGTAATGAAATAAATAATATTTTACTAATGAAATTTATGAGTTATTTTTTAGAATAAATTTTATTTTGCTTACCCTTGCTTTATCCGCACCGCGTAGTGGCTTCAGCGAATGTTGCTCATCCGCACCGACATATTGCCCGCAATTATTACTCCGCGTTAAGAGCGCGGCTTCCATAAAACTCAAGGATGAAAGCAAGAGGATCAAGCAAAGCATTGCTGTGAAAGTTGGATGCAGAGGAAAATTGCTTAATAATTGGCAAGAATGAGTCGATATTGAAGGTACTGGAGACGAAGCTTTTTCTGCCGGGTTTATCCGTCTCTGAGCGGGTTCAAAAATAACAATATCTACTGGCAGTGAAATAGTTGTAGACAATTCAATATTTTTCATATGCACTGCACATTCGCAAAACTTAACACTGGTTTCACTTGGTTGTTTTTCCGTGTGCAGTTTCTTCCGCCGTAAACACAACTCAGGTGCAGAAGCGCCACAAATCAATCTGCGATGAGCACGCTCTCTATGGCTTGTTGACTGCGCAGCGTCAGCGACTGTAATTGAATAATAAATCAAAAGTTGGTATTCAGTATCATTAATAAGTGAAGTGAGTTAAGATTTATTTAACTGTATAGCACGCGACTATTAGCGCCATAGTTTTATGCATTTAATTTACGGCTAATTAAAATCTAGCGTTGTAAAATTGTAAAATGGTGATATGAGCAACTAAACGAATAAAAAGTAAAATTAAATAAAATTAGCTACCTGCCGCCGGTATTAAGCATTAACAGGCGGCAGGCAGCAAATTTCGCGGGAAAACCCCAAAACGGTTAGGGATTTTCCAAGTGCGCGTGCCCGCTCGCATTGTTGGGGGTCATTATGGAAACTATACACACGACAGTTTTACGAGTACATTACGAATACAACAATAATTTAAATAGCGAAAAAATACTACTTAGTTATTTTTATTTAAATGTTGCATTTAAAATTGAGGGTAATTGTGGCGAGCTAAGGTTTTACTTTAGTATTACTGTTAAGCCAAATTTTCGGGGATTTTTTCTCTAAGCCAACTAATGATCACTGCATTTCGCCAAGAAATTATATAATTTTATTGTGACTTGAAAAAATGCCACAAAAATGCAAATTTTATTAATTGATTTAAAATTAAAAATATTGTGTAATGCCATTAATCTGTGAATGTATGGAAATTTTGCTTGAATGCGCAAGCAAATTGATCACATGTCTGAACGTATGTACATTAGAGCGGATCAGATTGTGCAATATGGAAGTTTTTTAAATATTTTCTTAAGCCTTTCGACTCAATTTTAACCAAGCAAAATACTTGACTATCATACGGTGGATAAAGATTTCAAAAAAGAAGGGACTGGTTGCTCGACAGATTAATGTGTATTTAAAAGCAAAAAACAAGATTGTTCTACTGGTATACAACATAATTATTTATCATGAATGACTGACTAATCACAGCATAGACTAAAAAGGGGTAAATCTGATACTTTGCAATATTATGTGTTTCAGTAGCTAAACAATTTTGATCAAATTTGGTATTCGTCAGTGATTTGGTATATATTAAGATAAATTAAATTCTTAGTTGTGTTTTAGTTGAAAGCGAAAGACTCCTTCTGAGAGCGAATGTAGAAATAGAAACGAAACAAAGTCAGAGAGAAAGCGAATAAATGTGCTTTACCGATGTTTTAAACGTACATGGTAGATCTGAACGCTATTTATACATACTTTCTGAGCTACTTCTCATTTTTATGCTCTGTAAGTGCTCACAGGGGTCAACCAACATCAAAAATGTGTTATTCTAATTGCGGTCGCCCCTCGGTACGGAATATCAAGCCTTCCGCGTGTATATCTGACATGAAATAGAAAGCTCTTCATAAAAATCAATCAGCTGTTCGGTGGTGGCTTAGGATAAACTTAAGGTCCCTCCATTTGCTGGAAAACCATTCAAAAGCATACCACAATTGGAGGAGGGCCAATTATATTTACTAAAATAAAGTATCTGACGGAGTATGATCTAGTGGGTTAGAGCAATACGATAGTGAACTTGGTGGGGGTGTTGCCTTTAATTGGTGCTGGTGGTGAATGAAACGAATTTGTTGACAAATAACTTAACGAGAGAATTGAAGACCACAGATTTATGCCTCCATTATACTTTAGATAACAACAGTATCAAAATTCTCAAATTTCCATGTTACAATTTCATTAGTTATTTTGATTTGATTGAACGCGAGTCAGCCTCCGCGGGACGGCATTAGAGAACACAGCCTCCGAAAGGGTTGGGCCACACTACCTTATACCTATGCTTTGATATTCCGATTTTCCCAAAAATTCATAATCGTCATGGATTAGAGAGCCGCAGCCTTCTGCACAGTCATCTCGAAAAACGCTGACTGAGTAGATTGTGGAATCCACTCACATATACTCTCAATTAGTATAAGCATGAGACTACCAGTATTACCAGAGTTATCGATAGTGAGTACTCTAGTGAGTACCCACAATACACAACGCAAACGATGTGAGTGTACCTCTGTCTACGAAAAATATATGCTATAGCAAGCACCAGAGTGAAGTGGGATATCACTATAATGATTTTTGACGCAATAGTTATTTCGTCGTCATAAAAAAGACGAGCAACTCTGACACCAATGGGTATTGTCTTATCCACGCGTCATAAGTGTCTTGGAAAATAATTTTCTGACTGTTTTGCTGAGTAAGATTCAGCTTACATTAAAAATTTCATAGTACAAAAAAACGATTTATACATTTTACTAAAGAGAATGCTCTTTGAATACCAACCACATCACTTCGGCTCAACTCATGTATTTAGAAATTTGTGCAATGTGAGCTTTGTGAAACTTACGGCTCTGACAGAGTTGACGAAAACGCGCCAACCAAATCAAGATGTTCGAGTTAGAGCAACGTCATCAGTTGACGTAACATAATTTATTAAAAAAATATTATTACGTAAAGTAGGAAATTTAATTCAATTTAATTTGTTTTTTTGTAATTTATCATTAATAAATTATAATTTTTTAAATTTTTAGTTATTTGTAATTTATCATTAATAATTTATAATGTTCTCAAAGGTATCCAAACCTTTTATTACCATGCATTTGTACGCAAAATTATGAAACATGTGCTAATTAAATAATTGTGGAATTTCCTAACACTCTTAGCAACACAAACGATTGCCGAGTTATGAATCTTTCAACCGACCTACACTACCAACAATGCTTTCCGGCAACATAGCTGACAAGTTATAATTGGCAAATAGCTGATATTTCTGGTTTTTTTATACAGCACAGCAGCTAGATTAGTGTGATAATAATGGCGACATGATGTCTGGTGTTAACATAGAATAAGAATTAAAAAAATTAAAAAAGATTAAAAAGAAGAATGAGAAAAAACAAAACAAAAGACAAATGTGAGAACAAGACTGTCATGTTAATTTGCAATTTTATTTGGATTTTGTTGGAATTTCGTCACGATTTTGCTATATATATATAAACTGTTTGGTATGGGTTTAATAGATTTTTTGTTTAAATAATTTATGTAGTAAGCGTAGACTAAAAAATTTCAACAAAATTAAACGTAACAATTTTTATTAGTCTTTCTACATTTTACAGGTGGACTGTAGTCAAGCATATTATTTAGGGCAGGCTGAGCAATCGGCGTATCGAACTCTACGAATTTCATCACATGTTGTAAAACTCAATTGACGAGCTCGCCAGTTAAGACTAAGTAAGCAGAAATGACTCATCTAAAAAATGTTTGAAGTAAAATTTCAGTAATAATATTGAGTAAATTTATAGCTAAAAATAAATGTATATTGAGTCAATTGTTTGAAAGAAAAGCTAAAAAATATTTTTAAATCTGTAGTTTGCTTTAGAGGCTTCAAAATATGCATTTTTTTTATTTGTTTTCATGTCTTCAAATTTTCAGTGGCGAATTCGACATATTTAAAAATCTAGAGCAGTTTCAAAGGCAGATTCGAATGCTGGGTCAGACTTGGAGGCACGTTTTCTTGAGCTTTCATTTTTACAATTATTAGAAAAGAGTGGCGTTGACAGCAAAAATAATATAGATACGTCCGAACGAGCACCTCCAACTATTGTGTAATGGGCACTTACACAATTCTTCCTGGCTCACCGCACGAAAAATTTTTACGCACGAGCTTTGGCAGGGTTTTAAAAACGAGCTTGTTCAGCTATGCTATTTGACTTAGAAACTCAACTAATCTCCTTTCACTCAACACGTCAGGAGACTTCTAGATTTTACAAATATTATTAAATTAACAGGTTTATCAGCATGAGGGCCGGTTCAGAATTTAGTTATCAGTTAATTTCACATAGAAATTAATGCGTTTAAAAATTGAAGTAATAGATTACGCCTACATATGCTGATAAGATATATGTATGTATATTGCGAAAAAATGTAGTGGCACAAACGTGTGTTTAATTGTACACGTTTACTTGAAAATGCTTCTCTAAATTGGAAGACAATTTATTTTAATTTGAAAGCCAAAATAATTTCTGGGCATTCGTTTAATTAAAAAAACTTGTTTCAAACAATTTTGATTTTCTTTAAATGAAAATATTGTAATTATGCTTTAAATTAATTATTAATTAATGCACCTATTTTTCTTCATAACTACACACGCACACGCATACTTACATACATTTATATGAATATAATAATAATGTATACGCACCGGCATCCATAAATAGTTGGCACATATTTTTTATATATTTATTTATTTTCTGAAATTAAATATTTTGTCTCGATTCGCCGTTAGAGCTTTCAGATTTGCATGCTGAGCGTTTTAAATAAATAAATTTAAATTAACTTTTTTCAGTTCTCTCTTATTGCAATAAATTTCTTTCGTCAATATTTTCTTATTTCTCAAATTAAATGTCAATTTTGTTATTTTTAAACAACTTTTTTAGACCACAAAGACTATCCGACCTTACAGCTGTGTGTTAACACTTTCAATACTTTTGTTAAACTGCCAATTTGCTAAATTAGAAACTAATACATACGCATAAATCTTCTTACTCACTTACACAACTAATCAAGCGTATACATGTAGTTGCGTTACTCATTATATGAAGAGTACTTTTAAGGCTGGTCAAGAGAGCTTTTTTTGCAGTATACAGTTACAAAGCGTGTACGAAGATGAAATTGTGTAGAGTGAAAGGTGTTTGAGTTTGGCTAGTGTGTGTGTGTGTGTGTGTGCATCTGCTGAAGCCTAGTTAAATGCGTATACACGCTTCCAGCTGTTGTTGGTATGTCAAGCAGTTGCCTCCTAAGCTGTTGTTCTTAGATTATTTATTTACTCGTATCTTCAACTAATTATATGTAAAGTGGAGTAAATTTATATATCAACAAAGTTGAGTATACATATTTTGCTAGAGGCGAGGGAATGCTTATATACGAGTACATACGTACGTACATATATTATGTATGTACGTCAGTTGGCCATTTCTGGTCTCGTGCTTATTATCAATTTGAGTCTTTATACGAATATGTTTAAGCAAATGTATCTCTCATATATGGATATTATGTGTTTACGAAGGTTCAATAATAATTTTAACATTATAGCAATTTTTTTTGATATTCATAAAATAGTTTCATTTTAGTTAAAATTACCGTAATCAGAGAAACTTATTCAATGAAAGTAAATAAAATTTCTGACATAAAATTTAATAACAGAAACTGGATTATTATTCAAAATCACGCAAATTTACTCAACTACATTAATTTAAGAAATAAGTTAGGTAAAATTAATAAAGTAAATTACTTTTAATTAAATTAAACTATTTTAAATAAAATTATTTCTTTTTTTATATATCACTTAACGGTTGCTTTGTTCAAATCCAACGTTTGCAGTAGTCAAGAATTATACAATTTCATCGAATCTCCGATTACTCATACACAATTGTTGAAATGCTGTGTATTGCTTCTTTCTTTGCATAAATTTTTCTTTAACATAAAGTTAAAATAAGTTTTGCTCTTAGATTTATACAAAGCCGATCAAATGCTTGAGCATACAAGATTTCCAATAAAATTTTAAGTGGATAAAAATTATTACTTAAGTTTCGAATTTTATCGATTTTTCCAGTTCGTCATTTTGGGGCAGAAAAAAATGTCAAAAAATCATCAATGAAATTGATTTGTACACTTGCTTATCGAAATCGAACGATGTATAGCCTCAATACAACCGATAAAACTTTAAAAATAAACGTTGATACCGTAAATTATCGGAATCGGAGAACAACCGATTTTTTTAGATTTAAGAACTAATATTTAATTATGTATTTAAATTAATTTAAATTATTATTTTTTAATTTATGTTATTTATTTTACTTCATAACATTTTACTTTATATTATTTTTATTTTCATTAATTTTATTTTATTTTGTTTTATTTTTTTATTTTTTTTATTATATCTTATTGTATTTTATTTCATTTCATATCATTTTATTTTATTTTAATATATTTAATTTTACTTTGGTTTATTTTATTTTATTTTTTATCATTTTATAATTTTAGTTTCTTTTATTTTATTTTATTATGTTTTGGTTTATTTTATTTTAATTAATTTTATTTTTTATTTAATTTTATTTTCTTTTATTTTAATGTACTTTATTTAATTGGTTTTTCATTGGGTTGTTTTTTCATGTGGTGGGTTCCACGCCCTACGCACAACCTCATGGGATTCGCCTTCTCACTTTAGCTCGCCTCCAAACGGATGTTCTTTGGCTACCTAGGGGATACGTGGTTTAAGACCGGACGTCGTGAGCTGCTTGAACCATATGCAAAAGAATCGTTTCTGGCCACTCCCAGGTGAATGACAGTCAAAAACTTTCCTCACTTGCGGGAACTTCTGCACATGGCCCCTTCCCATGGGAGGTGAGCTAGTGACAGATGCTCAGAGTATACTCGATTTATGGAGGGAGCACTTCTCCAGCATGCTGATTGGCAGTGAACAGGAAACACGCTTAGATGGTGAACCCGAAACTCCAATTGAAGACGATGGAAAAGTTGTTCCGTTACCCGACTATAAAGAAGTCCGAATGGCAACCGTCCGCTTAAAAAACAACAAAGCAGCAGGGGCCGATGGATTACCGGCCGAGCTAGTCAAATACGGCGTCGAAGAATTGATCAGGTGCATGCATCAGCTTCTTTGCAAAATATGGTCGGATGAAAGCATGCCCGACGATTGGAATTTAAGTGTGCTCTACTCGATCCACAAAAAAGGCGATCCCACAGTCTGAGCCAATTACCGTGGAATAAGCCTTCTTAATATCGCATATAAGGTCCTATCAAGCGTATTTTGTGAAAGACTAAAGCCCACCGTCAACAAACTGAATGGACCTTATTAGTGTGGCCTTAGACCTGGTAAGTCAACCATTGACCAGATATTCACCATGCGCCAAATCTTGGAAAAGACCCGTGAAAAGAGAATCGACACCCACCACCTTTTCGTCGATTTTAAAGCCGCCTTCGACAGCACGAATAGGAGCTGCCTTTATGCCGCTATGTCTGAATTTGGAATCCCCGCAAAACTTATACGGCTGTGTAAACTGACCTTAAGCAACACTAAAAGCTCCGTCAGGATCGGGAAGGACATCTCCGAGCCGTTCGATATCAAACGAGGTTTCAGACAGGGTGATTCCTTATCGCGTGACTTTTTAATTTAATGCTGGAGAAAATAATATGAGCTGCAGAGCTAAATAGAGAAGGTACAATCTTCTATAAGAGTGTACAGCTGCTGGCGTACGCCGATGATATCGACATTATTGGCCTCAACAACCGCGCCGTGAGTTCTGCTTTCTCCAGACTGGATACAGAAGCGAAGCGAATGGGTCTGGTAGTGAATGAGGGCAAGGCGAAATATCTCCTGTCATCAAACAAACAGTCATCGCATTCGCGACTCGGCTCCCACGTCACTGTTGACAGTCATAACTTCGAGGTCGTAGATAATTTCGTCTATCTAGGGACCAGCTTTAACACCAACAACAGCGTCAGCCTTGAAATCCAAAGCAGAATCACTTTTGCCAACAGTTGCTACTTTGGACTGAGTAGGCAATTGAAAAGTAAAGCCCTCTTTCGGCGAAGGTAAACCAAACTCTACAAATTGCTCATCATACCGGTCCTACTACATGGCGCAGAAGCATGGACGATGTCAATATCTGATGAGTCGGCTCTAGGAGTCTTCGATAGAAAAGTTCTGCGCATTAGCAACGGCGAATACCGCAGACGATGGAACGATGAGATGTACGAGCTATACAATGATATTGACATAGTTCAGCGACGATATTGAAGAGACAGCGGCTACGCTAGCTAGGCCATGTCGTCCGAATGGATGAAAACACTCCAGCTTTGAGAGTATTTGATGCAGTACCCGCTGGTGGAAGCAGAGGAAGAGGAACACCTCCACTCCGTTGGAAAAATCAAGTGGAGAGTGTCCTGGGTGCACTTGGCATTTCCAAGTGGCGCCAAACAGTGAAAAGAAGAGATGAATGGTGCGCTTTAATTGACTCGGCTATAATCGCGTAAGCGGTGCCAACGCCAAAAAAGAAGAAGAATTTATTTAATTTTGTTGTAATTTATTTTATTCTTATTTATATTATTTTATTTGGGTAGATTTTAGTTTATGACATTTTATTTTTTTTTACTTACTTTAATTTATTTATTTTAATTTGTTTATTTTTTAATTTAATTTTATGTTGTTCTTAAATATTTAGATTTCATCAAATTCATGTTCGTTAATAATATTTTACATTATTTCATTTTATTTTATTTTGTTTTATTTTGTTTTATTTTATTTATTTTTAATTTAATTTAATTTTTTTTATTTTTCTTTTTGATTTTATTTAATTTAATATTATTTTATTTTATACTATTTCTTTCTATTTTATTTTTTTTATTTTTTTATTTTATTTTATTTAATTTAATATTATTTTATTCTATCTCATTTTATTTCATTTTTCTATCTTTTATTCTTATGAACTATTTTATATTTATGTTTTTTTATTTACCTATGGTGCTTCTTGTCGGCACTTCAAAACACATTTCGCGTTTACTTCCAATTAATATCGAATTATACTTATGTTTGCAAACTTTGGTATGATTCACTCAGACGACTTATGCGTTAAAACTGGCGTTATCGTCTGGGGCGACAACTACTTTTATAGTCTGCTCTTATCAAATTTATTAAATTAAATATTTACGAGTACGTACGAACTGAAATTTTGTTGGTTTATAATATGCTTAAAGAGGCTTGATTGTTATTAAAAAAAGTTACTTTATAAAGTCGGCAAATTTTTGGTTTGTTCCGAATTATGAAATTGCTAACTAATTGTTTAATGATTTTTGTGAGATGATATTTTCCATAACCTGTGCCTTATAAATGTTATAGTATTTCAATTTAGTATTAAATATTAATTTTGATATCTAAATAAATAGGTTGTATGGGGCTGTACGTTACAGTCCTCAGATTTTGAAGTCAGTTTTTTATTTATGTAAAGTGACTTACGTGTATAACTGAATGCGGGCAATGCCGATGTTGACACCATCAAAATTTAAAGGAAAATTATGGTATCTTATTTTTGGAAGTTTAAAAATAATAATGAATTAATTAACTGCGCAAAACTGGAAAAAAACTCGTTTTCTTGGAACAATAATTACTAATATTTTTGACAAAATACCTATGGTATTGCGTTTCACGCCTCCAAAATGGACGTTTTGAGGTCAGCATTATTTTAATACGCTCTTTGGTATACTTTTCGACTAACTTTTTACCATACATTCTCAATAACAATAAGATCTGAAGATTGGGCAGGTGCATCGAATACATAAGGACAATTGCATATTAACCATGTAAGATCGATCTCCGATTTGTGTGTCGGTTCGTTGTTTCGGTAAAAATATAAAATTGTTCTTAATTATCAGTGTGAGACATGACAGCTTTGCTTTTTAAATGTGAACTTGTTGGAAACGATCCATGGACGTTGCCTGTTCCTTCAGTCAAACCGACTCACCACCAAATCCCTGTAAGTTAGGTTTACTTTTGTCTGTGAAAAGAACCCTTAAAAGAAGAAAATATATTCTTATGTGACTACCGAATTAAAGTTATGCGGGCCATACGTTGAGTCAAGATTGATGGACATTTAGTCGACTACATCCAGATCATGGTAGTAGTTTGACTCCGAGAACGCCGTGCACTGGAAGAGAGTTCCAGAAGGTGTTACTGGATTCTCGAGGCATGGCGTTTAAAGCCATAAAATCCAGCGATTCCCGTACGTGATGCTGAATGCAATCCTTAAAGTCGAGTGCTCCCTTTCTGATGTGCTTAGGTAGTGGTCCGGCTTCTAGTAAGTGTCTTGCTACCAGCGGCAATGAGATCGATCAGGGGATAGTTTTTATTTAAACTCATGAACAAACAGGCACATAGATGGGCATGGCTAACTAAACTCAACCGTCCGCTCGGTAAAAATTTTGATGGATCCATGCGTTCTGATTCTAGTGTCTGTATACTGCGGATCAAAGTTAACATTCCATATACTTGGAAGATATA
This sequence comes from Ceratitis rosa, assembly GCA_037013455.1. Taxonomy (NCBI): domain Eukaryota; kingdom Metazoa; phylum Arthropoda; class Insecta; order Diptera; family Tephritidae; genus Ceratitis; species Ceratitis rosa. The sequence continues at coordinate 8,603,113 of JAWMAG010000054.1, forward strand.
AAAATAATTACGATAGCTATTGGGCTAGTTTATCAACCACACTTTTAATTTTCTTATATCATTCTAATATGTCTGAAACATTTAATCCAATTTGCTTAAGGACTAAAAAACCTTCTTTACTAAATTTACCAAATTGAGTCACTACGGCAATTGATTGGAAATTTACTGTTTACAGAATGGTTCACTGTACACATATTTAATAGTAATTAATATAATGCAAAATTTCTTGTATAATTATTGAAGCGTTATAAATATGAGTCACGCATATTCACCGGCCAGTAGAATTGATAAAACATTTCTATTGACATCGCTTTCTTCTAAGAAATACAAATGTTGCTTTATCATACTTAACTGCGACTGATTTTTCAACTGATAACTGTATTATGTAATTTATATGTTGGTTTATTGTAGGTAGGTCTATTGTATATAATTTAAGAAAAAAAAGTTAAAAATATAAAAATTGTGCAATCTCTCTACTTACCTATTTTTAACACCAAAGAGCTATCTTTCCAATAATTAGCCGCCAACAACATACTTCAAGTAAAATCCAGCATATCCGAGGCTCGTTCGAAATCTAATAAATTCTCATTAGACCCAAATGCTTCCAAAATATCAGTATGAAGTATTGTATATTTATGTATGTAAGTCGCCTTTTGGTTTTTTATATCACTTCTATAGTTCTATAGAGTGCACGTCGGGTAATATAATATTATACCTAGTTGTGTGCTATAATTGCAGTTTTCAGCGTCAACTTTAGAACCTCGGAACAATATTTTTGAAAATGGCATGCTTTTTTTTAGTGAGTATGAAGGGAAAGTAAGCATTATTGGAGTTAAAAAAGCTTAAGTTTGGTTTGAATTAATAATATATATTAAATACTTGATCTAAATCTAATGAAAAGGTAAAGTTCTCTCATGCCGAACAAGAACCAAACTCCACAAATCACTCACACATCTTTCCCTTCCAGCTATATGGAGGTATGGACGATGACAGCATCTGTAGGTCTTGTAGTCCGCATGGATAAGATTACTCCAGATTTGAAAGTTTTCGATGCAATACTCGCCGGTGGAGGTAGAAGAAGACGAAGACTTTCGCTTCGTCGGAAAGGGCAGTTGGAGAAGGACTTGGTTGTACTTAGTATTTCCAATTGGCGCCAAGGAACGAATGGCGTGCTTTTGTTAACGTGTAAGTAGTCTATACGCCAGTAAAGAAGAAGAGGAATAATCAGTATTAATATTTTTTGTTATGAAATGACCCATGGTGGAAGTGTAAACTAATTTACCATATAATCAAAAAAAAAAAAAATCAACTAACTAACGTAAAGGTTAATTGACATAGAATAAATAACTTAATGCAAACTCCAAACGTACGTGAGTTCAAAAATGCAAATATCATTTATTAAGAGTTTTTCATTTACTTTAACATAACGATATAATGCTCACATCGAAAACTACATTAAAACCATATATTCGTCAAATCGCATACATATGGTACATACTCGTATGCATATGTGTGCCAACATACATGATGTTTATTTATTTATGTGGGTGATTGTTGTACAAGATCAATATCAGATTTTCATGTATATCTTTAAATAACTTGATAGATTTGTCTTTTTTTTTGCTTTGTTTTGTTCTTTCAATTTTATGCAGCCTTTTGGTGTTTTTGTTTGCTGCCGGCAAAGATTAGTGTGAGGATTAATGTCAACTCATTCATCAAGTGTGATATGTAGAAGTATTTGTATATGATGAAAATATGTATGTAAGTAATTTTATACGTCTCTCTTGTGATATGTGTTTGTATGAATGTGTGTGGAATTTAAATGCGCTTATGACTTTTACACTTTCATATGTGAAATATAATTCCTCTCGCTCAATTGACACATTTATGATTGTTCTTATGAATAAATATTAGAACGTATATATACTCATACATACCTATGAGAAATTAATGAGACCAAATTATCTGTCGATCGGCTTCTTTGAGATTTACGCTGCTGGTTATCTCTTGTTGGTTGGTGGTGTTCAACGCATAGTTTTCGTAAATGATGTCATTTTGTATCATCTCCTTTAGCTTGTAGGAGCATATCAGCTGCTATTGTATATATCGAATAAATGTGAGAAAAATAAAAAATTTAATAGTTCAATCGTTTACGAAAAAAATACCGTAAGTTCCATAAGCCAAACTAATCAATTTATTTTTTAGTAATAATAATTTTCAATTCTCAATGTTAAACATTAATATTTTTGAAATTTTCTTTTTAATATGTGCCAATTTCATTCTACCGCCTTACCCAGATCAGCCTTTTGAATAAACTCCAGTTTCATCCAAATGCGATTGTGGCGATGGAGGCATCGCTAAACAAATATCAAGATGTTTATGATAAGGCTTCAGTATAACTCTTTCCGGTGACCCTCCGACATGCTAGTGCTTCGAGTTCGAGTTCCACATCTTGAACCCTGGAGACATGTTTTCCGTCAATCTTAAAATGATCGATTTGTTTTCGCTATTTTCGATCCAGTCACAGCCATGTAGCTTGGTGGGCTTTTTTTGTGCGGAAATCTGATACGACAGGCAACCATATTTTGAGACCAGAGGAAGTCGATCAGCCTTGAGAGTATCCTTGGACACTGTAGGAGCGTGGGTGAAAAACAGCGATATATTAATAAGTGCTGTAGCAATTTTTACAAATTTCACGTCTCCGTCATTATTCCATCCATGGCACTTCTTCGGTTATAAACGGATGTTTGTTGGCTACCCAGAGAACACCTAATCTAAAGCAGCACGTCGTGAGCTGCTTGAAACACATGCAAGAGAATCGTTTCTGACTTTCCCAACTTGAGAGAGCTTCTTCCACACATGGCCCCATCTCCCGCGAGGAAGTCAGAGGACATATTAAATGCCCTTTAGTGAAAATGCCAACTCAGTAAAGTTTTCCTGAAGACCTTCTCTATTAGACTTATCTATGAAATATTCACGTCGACCACTGAAAAATAGTAATTCTCATAAACAAAATAAATAAAATTTCCAAAAAAAGAGGAGAGGCAAAAAGAACTAAATTCTTTGAAAAAATCTCCACCTTGACTCATCTGCATACTACTCGTGGTGCCGTAACCTCACACAATTCACGAAGGATAGTGATATTTATCCAAACCCACATTTTTTGCAGCTGCATTGGTATAATGGAGCTAGGTCTCAGATAATTAAAAGATGAATGGCCATTGAGTACATATATTTTTATTGATTAGCTTAAGACGGTCTCGCGTACACTTATAATGAATAACATTCATCACTAAACTTAAAAAATGGTGTAGAATTAGCTAATCTAATAATAAAAGTGACTTCTGGTTAACTTGCACATTATGTATAACGCCAAAACTATATACGAACTCAAGGATATTGAAAGTTTTGGTGTGCTATAATTTACTGGAAAAGATAACAGGATAGAATAGAAAGAGGCAAAAATTAGTTAATGTAAGAGCTGCTTTCGAAGTTGACGCCAGAGGCAGGAGTATTAGAGTTTTCGTAATGAGAGACAGATTTCTATAAACGCTGCTCTTGGCTATATAATACGTAAGTGTGTCAAGGCCGAAAACGATCTTAATATAACTCCCAGGTTCTGAACTTCACTCTATGGGTTGATGTTCGACTGCATTTATTTGAAAATGTTAAGTATTAGGAAGCTCTCTGGGAAGGTAGGCCTTTTGAACAGCGTAAAAAAACATCGCTTGCCTTCTATTGCTGCAGAGGAACTATCGGTAAGAGTTAGGATCTTTCTCCCTACATACAGCTGAAAAATCATATTTCCGATCAAACTAACTATGACCTCAAAGGCTACGTTTACCAAAGAAAATTGCCAAATTCGAAAATAAGAAATCCCACACGTACACGTATCAAGGCAAAGGTAATAGATCCTTAACGAGTGGCTATTTTGTCTGTGTTTCTCTGAAAATGTGGAAAGAGTTGTCATTACCGTTAACGACGATAATTGCCATGCCATACTCAGAAATTACGTGTTTGTCTCCAAATTTTGAAGAGAATGAGTTGATGAGTTGAAAGGTTTCGAAAGAAACTATGTGAACTGATTGTTTCACCATATGCCATATGAATATGCTCCATCTTTATCCGAAATTTCGTTAAAATAAAGGTAATGAAAATCACTGAAAAATATTTATCCATATATTTTGTAAATTTTTTTAACGAAAATCCTGCCAGAAGAAATGAAAACTTAAAAAAAAATTTATTCGAATCAGTTGAGCTAATTTTGGAGTAATAGCTGACTACGAAAATAGTGTAAAATTGCTCATGATCAACATTTTCTAATCAAACAATTATCAAACTGTGGGCAGTACCATTTACACGCTTCTACATAATTTTTATGCGTTTATTTTCCCACCTTCATGCACTCCTTTCATACGCACACATATTCATATAAACTACCAAAGAATAAACTATATACTCCTGCCTCTGGCAGACCAATTAGAGGACCTCACACTGTCATATGGCCATTGCGCGATCACCGCAAAACCTTCTTCGGTGGCATTTGAACACATCTCTGATTACGATTACATACGAGTTACGAAGGTAGCGAGGCAGAAATGACCAACAAGAGACGAAGAAGAAGTTGGTAAGTGAGTTGAGTGATTGGTATTTATTTCGAATGATATTCCTTTTCGCTTTCAATTCCTTCAATGAGGACATACATACGCGCACATATACGAGCATAAGTATATCTCGACATTTTCGTTCGGTTAATCATTAATATGTTGTCTTTTATTTCATTTTTTTTATTTTTTATTTTTTTTTGTTTTTAAGTGTACGATTTCACACACAGCACTTACGGTAAAGCGACAGGTTCAAATTCCAGAAACAATTGAGGTATGAAATGAAATCAAAAATAAAACAAAAACATATTTAACAAAAATAATAAACGAACATTGCCATCCCTATGAACAGGTAAAAGCAGGCAAGGATATACATACACGCTGGCGCTGGGATGAAAACGATTCTTTGATAAATGGATTACAATCACCGCAACTACAGCAACAACAGCAGCAGCAGCGGCAGCAGCAGACGATCAGCAGCCCAAGTGAAGGAGTAGACGTTGAAAAATTTGAGACCTCCCGCGCATGTAAAACATGCCAATTCATAATTTCGAGTTCCAAAACCCAACGAGCGGCAAGTGAGTGCGGAGTAAGCGGCCGCGGGCGTATAATGAGGAAGGCAAGAATTGACATGAGGACTGAACACATACATTATACATACATACATACACACAAATCTTATTGGCGGTGGCGGTGGCGTCGTTATCGTCAGCGGTTACTCGGACACTAATCGACCGGCTGCACGGTGCTGAATAGGATATATGGTATGGATCATCGCGCATGAGCCGACAGCTGTAGCGACGTAACAAGGCAAGTAAATGACAGAGAAGATATGTGAGGAAAAAATGTCAAAAAGAAAAAAATTATAAAAAACGATATGACAATCAAATGAAAACGAGAACCAGCACAATTTTTTACTTCTGATATACATATATCTGAATGTACGAGTATAAGTATATTTGTATATGTTTACGGATGTATGAATGTACATGTACCCTTTTATGAAGGATAGTAAGCATGACATTTCAGTTTATGAAAATATAATTGAGATCTTCGCATAGTATTTAGACCTACGGCGTTGCTGTATGTGCGTCAGGCAGACAAGACAGACAGACAGTTGTGCATTGGCAGACAAATGATCAATTCATCAACAATTTGGCGACTATGAATGTGTACGAGCTCATTTATTTTATCACAATAAACCTAAGTACTATTTTATTTCTGCTCACTGCTGTGGAAATCGCTTTGTTCTCTGCATTTTTGTGCTTTTTTGGGGAAGCTTTCTGGCATAAATGATTTTGAAATGTGAAATACTCTCAGCAAGTTTTAGAGGAGTATTTAGTTAGAGTGTGTTCAAACATCCCAATTAATTGAGACAATTAAGAAGTAAATTGCTTCACTGATATGCTGTTCACCGAAATTTATTTATGTTGAAAAAATTTCATTTTGTACTAGAATTTTGAATATTTTTAAAACAAATAGTCTTTTTTAAATCAAATATCAGTTGCTGAAGAAATGGTCTTCCACATATTAACCAGAGCAAAAAAAAATGGTTACTTTTTTTTAAATTTCTGGCAAACCGAACCATAAATATTATTCGGTCTCCGAAAAAGTTCTCCATACCCTGACATGGGCAAAAAACCTTTTATATTTCAGAGACAAGTATCAAGTAAATCTAATCATGAATACGCTTTTTTCGAATAAATCAATCCCAGTTCCACTTTCGGAAGAACGAGTGTTCCCGATGTCAATTGATGAAAAAAGATATCCTAATATTTATATAAAAATGAAAGTTTGTTTGTTAGTGACGATAAAGCTCGAGAACGGCACAACCAATCTTGGTGAAATTTTCAGATGTTGTTCGTTGTGGATCTGGAGTAAATAAAGTTATGATAAAAAGATATCCCATGGTTATTTTTTCATACCGTCAATGAGTATGTGTGACAACGAAGCGTTGTGTATACCCGCGTCGTACGGAGGAAAGACCCTGACCATGATCCGTTAGTCATTTAGGAAAATATAATAAATAAACAGTTATGGCATGGGTTTTAAATAGTCCCTCAATAACATCCAAAGCTCCGTAAGTACCTGGAGTCGTTCAGTAATAATAATGACATGTTGTTGTTGTTCGGTATACCATAAACACCCGACTCTCGTGATAACTATTGGATTTTAGTCGTCTCTAACGACAAGAACGCCTTACGGTGGATAAATTCTTAAACCTCTAACCCGCAAGAAAGAGGACATCTTCTCCTGACTAGTTCTTGAAGTTTATAGATTCTGTCTCTTTGATATAAACAAGATTTCTAAGGAAAAAATGTATTTTATATCAAGGGTTTTTGTCGTCGGCTGAGCTATGACCAGTTTTTAGTTAGATTTATAATATATGAAAAGGTGTGTGTGTTCATAGATTCGATACATCTTGTGGAAACTTGGAGGCGGTGACGCTATGTTCGCAAGGAAAAACGGGAATGTGCTGGTCGATGGTCGTCAAAGTTTTTAGCAGAGGATAATTATTGCTATATTTTAATAAGCTAGGTATTATTCCAAGGTTCATAAAGCTGCAAAATCCACTCTCCCACAAATTAAGTATCGCTGGTTCCTCCGCCTTTTAATTTTGAATTAATTGAATTTATTATAATGAATTAAATACAATTTTTTTCTGTTTGACTCAAATGATATCTCATTTACATTCCTTCATTCCTTCCAAGTGAACAGTCGGAAAAAATTACGGGTATACAAGTGAGAGTAAGTAGCTGCCCCATACAATCGATACCAGGTATTAAATATCTTGACGTTATGCTTGATCGCCGACAGAGCTTCAAGAAACATTTAAAATACTCTAGTGAAAAAGGTAGTAAAGTTATAGAATATGGGAAGCCCACCAAAATATAGGAGGAATCCATTTGCGGGCGTCAGTTCAAAATCTGTAATGCTACATAGATCGATCTCAAGGCGCGTATACCAGGTGTGGTATATACATATTTTGGCGTCGTTAAGCACATGTAATGCATACCATGCAGTGTTAGGCAAGGTCGTTAACCTGCTGCCTCACCTGAATGAATCAAACCCAATATAATTAAGGGTAAATAAATCATACAACAGAACATCAATGAGTGTCATCAAAGATTAGATTCGCTTCGGGAGAAACGATGGATGAATATGTTTATCCCAAGAGTTGACATATCGATTGCTTACCGGGCACAACTGCTTCCGACAATATGAACTTTCACTGGTACACGTATGCAGATCATATTCTAATTGTATGCATTATGATGGAAAACGTAGAACATAAGTTTTGCTCCTGATGATCTGTTGAAGGTTTTATTTTCTAGAGAAGATATATGGATGAAATGAGCAGTTATCGTTACTGAAATAATGCAGAATCTCAGGCTGGAGGAGCCCGCAGCGCACCGCGAAATCGCTTGATAGTACCGCGGTGATTTCATAGGCCCAGCCTACGGAAGAGTTTGGGTTTACTCTGTAGGCGTCAAGCAAGGAAGGTAGGCGATATTTATAAAATTTTCTCATCTAGCGGGTCGTAATCAAATAAAATATGAAAACCCCACTAGGTAACGATATTCCTGTTTCTATTCAACGATCGCGAAACTACTCACAGTGGCATGGCAGAAAATAAAATATTTAATGGCAGCGTGAAATGGGCTCCACTAAAAACTGTAGCTATAAGATATCAATATAGAAAAAGACAAATTTATAATCTTTAGTTTAATAAAAAATTAAGTTCACAACAAACCTGTTGCTAATATATATATCGACTTTGTTTAGCGGAATCAAAAACAAGGAAATCCTCAGCAAACAATAAAACAATTTTTTTAAGTGCATTCGTAATAAGAACTTACGCAATACATGATCACATTTGATAAATATAGTCATGCGAGTATAAACATTTGGACATTTGTGCATACCCAGCAAACCATAAATGCAAAAAGACTCTTCTTTTCAGAACTATCATGATCATTAGAAGCGCATAAAAGATCTATTTTGAAAGAAGTTGATAGGAGTTGATATGAATAGTCCACTTCTACTAAGTCAACTTAACTATAGCAACTATTTAACACCCGCTCAGATGGTGTTTAATCAAATTTGGAATGAAAAACCCTCTTAAATGCTTCTGCAAACTTATTATAATCATCTCAAATTAAATTGTATCAGCTGATGTGTAAATCTGCAGCTGTTCAGTATTCAATGCAAGACCAGACTACTTCATCGTCTTCCTAACAGAACCTATTGCAATCACAGAAGCCGCTGAATGGTTGCTAGGATCAATCATCATATTCTCGTACAGCCAAGCTGCCATCAGATCTCTTCAATGCAATTACAGCACATCAAAAGTGACGTTAAAATGCAAAAGCACTCTAAGCAAGCGCTCGGCTAGGTGCAACACAATCCTAGTCTGGGTACACGGATACAGAGACATCCCGGGGAAACTGTGTGGGGATGAGCTAGCGAGAGGATATACCACTCTAAGTACAATAAATTCTATGTACCTCGTGGGTATACCTCTGTATCTTACTCCGAAGCTGGCTTTCGCCAAAATAGCTAACATCGGATGGCTTACAGAAAGAACTTGTAACATGACTAAGCAGCTGTGTCCTGTTTTGGTTGTTGAAAAACAAACTAATATACCTATGAGATACGATTTAATAGGACTTCACGGTAGGATAATGGTATATTTTTCAAATGATTTTTAACGAAGCTTCAGAGACGAAAAATAAGAAGAGTTTATCGAGCTAACCCTATAAATAGTTTGTATAACAGTAAGCAGGAACGCGTTGTTCAAAAAACGCGCGAAATGGTGTATAAATCTGAAAAGGCAAGAAATATACCACAGCGATATAACAATGGTCCTTCAGGAGCCGTAACAACTCAGTATAGGATACAACCATAAGGGCGACCTTACGATATCGTTCTCGCCTTCAGAACAGTCCGAACTGTACCTAGCTTTCGGTCTGTTGGATTTGACGTGTATCCTTTAGCGTTAGATTCGTCAGGAGAATAACAAATCATTAATTATCCGTAAGCTTCAGATAACCGGAAAGTTTCCAGGAAATTTCTTTCTGTTAAGCTGGTGGCGCTGTCCTTAATCACTTTGCCAAAAATGAGCGCGATCTGTCGACAAGTTTATTTGCAGCAGCTGTTGAAATCCGTCGACCTCAGTTTCCTATGCGAATTTTCTTTTACAGCCTCAATCGAGTCGAAACCTGTTCCACGGAGTGGTAACTTGAGTTTCGGAAGCAAAAAAGTTGCATCTGGTCAAATCCGGTGAATACGGCGGTTGTTCGATGGTATTGAACGAGTTTTTGTGATCATAAATTCGTCCCCAACTACAGTTCGGATGATGGCGCAATATCGTCATGAAAGTTTCCGGAAATTGTTGGCCAACAATTCCGGCCGTTTACGACGGATGTTTTCGCATAAACGCCTCAAAACGCCTAAATAACACTCTTTATTGACCGTCGTAACGAATTCATGATGAAAGAAACTGCGAATATCGAATAAAAAACGATATCTGGAAACTTTCTGGTCTTAATGTATTTTCTTCGGAGTACTCCTAAGATGGTTGGCTGGGTATACATAACTAGCGCTGTGTACATTTAATTATATTTAAAATTGTATACTTGAATATTTGTTTTTGTACAATTGTGCTGCATAACCACATACAACCAAACTTGCAGTCTCCTCTTGTTATTGAGATATTCTCCATCATCTATCGATAATTATAGTTATGCACGTTAGCTGTTTGGGCAATTTGATTCAATTTTTTGCTGTTATAACAATTGTAGTAACTAATACATATATGTATATGTTGTATGTATACAAGTGGGTTGTTGAAGCAGTGATATGCATACAGGTGTAACAATACACATACCTACTTTTTTATATTTGTACTCCATCCAGTAGTATTGGCGATTGAGTCAGGCGCTTAATAATGTGGTCAAACGTGTATACAATGTGTGCGTATGTACATATTTACACGATAATTTACCATTTTAATGTTATCTTTACAACAGCATCAAAGTCAAATACCATGACTAGTCGATGTAAACATATATATATGTATACAACTCGAAGATTACTCCATCTACCATATATCTATATCAAAATTAATTTGCTAAAAATATGTGAGCATATGTATATGATTGCCACCTAATCTCAGTTACATTTGGAAGGTTAAAATTTTGACAAAAAATATCTAAAAATTGTATATCACAAATTATTTATATATCAAGCGAGCTAAACTATAAATAAATCTTTTTTTAATTATTCAAATTATACATAGTTCTAATCGATTATTTTTTTCATGTATTTCAAAAATCCATACAGCAAAGTATTCCCGAGAAGTACTAGTTGCTACAAGAATTAATGTGAAACCGAAATTTTTACCTACTGGGCTTTTATACATATCTAAATATAAAAGACATTTTTACAGGGTAGTCAGTTTTAAGGCACAATGTTGGGCCAACATTTTTATCTAAAACTTGAGTATCATTCAAGAAAACTAAATCTGATTTTATATAGTGACGTAAATAAAATACCACCGATCAGAAATAGTTAGTCTCAAACTTTTTATTTCTTTTAAATGCTTGACACTTTTATCTTGAGCCTACGACCGGCGTTTCGTTTGCCACGCACTTAACTAACTCGCGCCACCGCGACCGCTACTACATTATATCAATCTTTATAAACATAAATCCATGCATTCAGGTACTACTGAATTGATAACACGTCGATAAGACAGGCGCTGGCTTCACTGCTGCCGTATCTGCTGCTGTCGACGCCACTTGTGCTGTGTGTCAGTTGTGGCGGCAGCATAAAATTGATATAATTATGTAGGATATTAAATATTAGTTGGCATATACGTTGGCGTAGTTAACAGTAATGTTACTTTCAATGCTTTTTTCCCTCCTTTTTTTGCTCTGGTTTTGATCTATTACACGAAGGCACCGATTTTAATACAAACAAGCATTAGGGAATACCAATGACTTATATTATTTAAGTGGGTTTCTCACATGGAAGTTCAAAACCATATAAAAATCAACTTTTTGTTTTTAATTTTTTCTAGTCCTGAAAATCAAAAAAACAAAAAAATAAATATTACTCACGTGTCATCCACACTTAATGTATAACCAATTATAATAGCCAGGCAGGCAGCTGCTAGCAAGTAATGTAAGCCAATTTCTGTGCATAAATACATAACTACAATACACACTCAGTCAAGCTGACAGAAAAAAATCAATATCATTGAATTGTGTCTACTGCCCCATTGGAAGAAATCTTTTTGGATGATAGGCCAAGTCGTTGTAGACAGGCTGGAGTAATATTTGGATTGCAAATGACACAAAATAATCATGTATTATTAATAACTACTTGAGTAAATATTGGAAAGTCTTCAATGCGTTCTATGCAGCTTCTGGCAAGAAATAGGGCTTAAGTCATAAGTTTTTCACTGATAGATATATGGTATATATATTATGCGTGGTGGCAAATGTTATCCCCATAAAATGATTCCAAATATCAGTGAATATCAGTATATATAATGCACTCAAGGCCTTAATTAGTACCTACTATGGGATAAAAGCTTAATCAAAGATTTGGAAACTAAAAGGTAGAATTTCATGGCAAGTACCACATGTTATATGACATGTAAACCCAGATTTTCCCCCTATAAAAGAATTGCAGTGGACAGTACTGATACCACAACACGGATGGATCGAAGGACAAAGGGAAAATTTATTGAGATGGTTTTTCAAGAAACTCACCTTGAGAGCTCACTTTCAGGATATTCAAACTTCTCAGTGATTATTAAGTTGAAATTTCAGTTATTATGGGTATGGCGTGTTGTTGTTGTAACCGTAAAAATATTTCGCAAAGTAGTTTTTGGGGAATGTTGCGAGAGTGGCAGTCCTTGGTCAGATGAAAATCCGGCTCGTTCCGGTATAAAGATCCGACTGTCGCGGGAACTATTGGGTTTTAGACGCCTCAGGTATGCCTTACCGCAGGTAACTTCTTGAACACCTAACCCGCAGGGGAACAATGATTAAGTCGATTGACTCACTTATAATAAACTAAGTTATACTGAGCGTTCATCCATATCTACAGTACATGGTGACAAAGAATAGACTATCGAAGGCAGACATGGTCTAGCAAGATACATTATTTTTACTACCTTTAAAGTAGTCAAAAAAAATAAAATTCACTATATATTTTGGAAAATATACTTTGAAAAACTCGCTAAAAATATCCCATCTCTCTTATACATTTTTTTTTAAATTTGAATTTTTTTTTCGTGTATGGGCGAAGTTGAAAAAAAATAAATTTTTGTGGTCGAATGGCCTTGCCTAGATCATTATATACATATGTATATTGCATATTCATACACATGTAATACATTTGGCCACAATAATTACATCAGATCTATTTTTTTAGATATCTACTAACAAGCGTTAACTACCGCCGTGACGCAGGTAGTTAGCTAGAGCAACGATGTAATAGCAGAAAATTAAGTAATCCATATGGTATGTACATATGTATGTAGACGTATGCAAACACGTATGAATATAGATTATTACTGTCTTTTTATTGTTTTTATGCTCGAATGTACAATAATAATACTGCATTTTAATAATACCAATTTAGTTCTCTTTCGCATACAATTTATATGGTAACAACAACAACAACAGCAAGTTCATACTCGTAAGCCACAAGCGCACATATAGTAGAGGAGAGTATGTACATACATATATCAGTATCGTTGTACCTGCAACTACCTATTTATATACATTCATATTATTTGTTATCTCTTACGCAGCTAGTCAAATCATAACGATAATCCCACTCTATTATGGCATACGCAAGAACGTAGGGATGACGCGAGTGACCTTTGCATTTATGAGTTAATAATATAATTCAATTGCAATCACGTGTGCGATCATTGCTATTAATAATTATATCGGGATAAGTTCATTAGCGCATTTATGCACTCGTATGTATGTAGGTTAGTACACACAACTCGGTTTGTCATCCAGCAAATACAACCCTGTAAATACAAACATTTGATATACATTTTGTTTTTGTTTAGATTGGTGTAAACTGCTTCATGAAAAAGTTATGTTAACCGTAGAAAAGACAGAACAGGAATGATAAGCACTTGTAAACCAAGATCCTTGTTCGTCAAAAGAGGACTTTACTTTTCCAATATCTACTCAGTATAAAGCAGCACCTGTTAGCAAGAGAGACTATGATTTGGATTTTGATGCCGAAATTATTTGTGGTATTGATATTGGTTGATGACGATGGAAATTGCCTATGATTTCCAAGTTACGACCGTCAACAGCGACGAAGAAGCAGATACGAGAGTGCACTGACTTTTTGTTTGATAAAAAAATATATTTCGCCTCATCCTCGTTCACAACCACATCCATTCACTTCAGGCCAGTGATATCGATGAAATGAAGTCCCCTAAAGACGTTTGTATTCAACATACAAACATATAACATATCCAACATATAATACTTCATCGTGCTATCCTTAAATGTAAAATTTGTTGATTGCTAGACAACTCTTCTTTGGTAAATTACGTGCTTTTTGTCACATACCTGGAAGTGTACCTACTCTCAATATCTGCTAACTACTCCGATTTCGAAAAGCTTAGGCAATCCGATATGTTTGTCTGATCCTCTCAATTGCAGAACAGTTTTCAAGAAAGTAGAGTCAAAAATCTCACCCTGCGGGTATACTGTCGCTCAAAGCTCGCTGAGCTGGTCTAAGCCTACCTTCCCAGAAGCACACACATTCTGTAGTAAGTCGACACTACAATAATAATAATTTCCTCACAATTTGGGAGTATAGTGCCATAACAGATGTTAATATAATGTACATATATGTATAATTAGCAAATTGTAACCGCGGAAGCGATACTCTGCCGTCTGCCTCTTGCAATTTGTGGTGTGTGACTTCGAAGGGTCGATGGAATTTTATGGTTTAGTTACCTGATTCAATGTTGATCTATCTAATATAAACCACCTTCCAAAACAGTATGCCCACCACTTTCCTAATAGTAGCAACCCTAACCTGAAAACATTGCAATGCAGGCCTTACCCCCAGCCGATAGATATTTCTCCATGAAAGACTCTCGAACTTTCTGCCAAGCTTTGACCCATCCGCGAAAAGGCTAATTGCTGAGCTCTACATACCTTTCGCTCGGAAGAAGTTAGCTGAAAGAGACAAGATTTTAAGATCTTTATTCTTTCGGTAACCTCCCTACCCTGAAACCATCAAATGGATATTGTGTGTACACATTATTACTTCCATCTCTCTTTTATAGATTTCGTTTGAACGCCACCGCTCATAGAAACGGTTTTATTTTCAAACCTCCGCCTCTGCTTACCTGGCTTTTTTAAATTCGCTATCGTTAAACTTGTTCTTGTTAGGATAGATCTATAGTGAATATCTGTTAGTTATTTTAGCACTTAAGGATGAGGAAAGTGAGGCTTTTCTCTTAGCATTGTTGTGTGCTCTTCTATACGGCTTTAGTAAGACAACAACCTTAATTCTTTTCGAACTTCCTGGAATATTAGATAGTTTAATGCTGATTTTTTACCTCCAATCAAACCTCAGAGCCATCGGTATGCGTAGCTTCGCGACGTGCTACTTTATTCAAATATTAAGAAGCTGTTATTAGCGTAGTAAATTTTTTCCTGATTACGATAAGAACGGATTGGTCTGCTATAGTTGCGAATAGTTCCGGTTGAACATCACTCACATTACTTTGTTAACCGCCAGGAAGGTGTGCTCTCCTAAATACCTCAAAGTACTTTGTAAATCGACTGGGCTGAAGTTTTCCCAGCACCATTCTCAGCCTAGAGTTTCTCGCGGAACTTCTGCAGGACATTGTACATTGTAGCTAACCTCAACATTATTACATATCGAAATATTACAATAGCTCCCTCACGTATTACGAGGCCAAATGCAATGAGAAAATGAAATCAAAAGTTTCTACAATATATAATATTAATGTTATGCGCATACATACATACGTACGTATGTACGAGTAAGATCCAACGCATCAGGCAAATCACACATCAACATTGGCAAACGCAAATATTTTCGCCCAAACGATGAATTCATGGCAAAACGAAATCGTGACTTACCAGCATCCGATAAATTGCATACCGCCGCCAGGAATATACATATGCATATATGTAAGTATGTATGTATGCTTGAAGATAACCGGTGTGTTGACTGAGAGGAATTGCAAATGAATGAATACGAAAAGAATTGATAGTAGCTGGTGCATAACCTTCATTGAAGACAAAGTGAGCAGCGAAAAAAAAATGATTCGCTGTTTTTGTTTTTTTTTTTTGTTTTCTTCAGCGCCTCATACCCACCAGCAGGATATTTGAGCCGTTGGTCAGGGAAATATTTGTTCGTACTCATACCATGAGACCGTGGCAATCCAAGTAATATGACGCCTGCCGATTGTCGATTGGCATTTGTAGGCGAGTGAACGCGCAAGTGAAGATGACCGAAAGTGATTTAAAATTGAAAATGAAAAAATTAAATCTACATATTTCATTGAGAAGTTCAATCAAATGCTGGAGCATAGCAATGGCATACAAGTGGTATGTGGAATGCCAACAAAGTAAAAGAGATACCAAAAAAAATATAGAAAAAAGAAGATATGAACGTCTAGTGAGCCAAGATCCTTTTGGTAGCTGAGTCTGCGCCAAATTGTCGCGAAGTTCATGAAAGTTTACGCTGCGATGGTTCGAGTGATGATTAAGGGATGGAATAAGTCATTCATACCGAAAACTGCTGCATAGATATGCAAACATATGCTCCGCCACATGAACTCCCACACTCGTACATGCATAACTCTGTGAATCCCAACGTCAAAACGGACAGAATTTTTCCCAATCGCAATGATTAAGTAAAAGTGTATTCGCCTGTCGTCGCTCGTCTGTGCATTTGAACGGATATGCCTAAGCTTTAATCTGAAGAATTCCATCTGTGCGACACTTGGCTGCACTCAGCGCTGGGTTGGTGGAAAAGTTCATCGTCGCTTGGTTACCAAATCGAAGGTGAACTGTCGGTGTGATGTGTGCGTCAATGTCTGCTGGTGGTATTTTTGGTCGCTGAACTGACTGTGCTGAAAGTAAAGATGGCGCAACTGATGCGACCACAAACCATGGCTCAGCTGAGCACAGCAGGTTTCAAGAATTTGCATAATGACGCACATATACTCGCATACATATACGAACGTATGCATATTGATATGTATGCGAAATCCTCGTACTGGGTAAACTTGCATGCTGTTGTTGTACAAAATGGCGTTGCTTCTAATTTGATGCACTTTATTCTCTTTTTATTTTTTGTTTTGGAAATCTTGTATGGTTTCGCTCATTAAATTTCCATCTATCTAAAGTATTGATTGACCGTTACATGTGGTCAGAGCCAGGGTTGCCGTATGAATGGTTTTTCAAAATATACATAACTTGAAGTATGGAGCCGACGCCAACCACAGGTATCCAGTTTCGACTGATCCTTAATATCAAAAGATTCTATTGGAAGATGGTAAAGTGGCCGACATGGGTTAATGAGCTTCGAAAGAGCTTCTCTTCCAATTCACGGAGTTTCTCTTGATGAGTTTCCAACCAATTGAGTGACCTATAGTTTTTATCTAAGCTCCATCGGATCATCGAATAAAATTTTATGAAAAACTCATATATTCTTGCCAAAATTAAGCGCGGTTGATATTCTTTGCGGGGTTGGGACCGCAAATCTAAACCCTTTTCTATAATATTCCAATATTAGTTCTAGTGAAAACTTAAAGCCATGCGGTCGCCGAGCTAGTCTCTCTAAAAAATGGAGATGTATACTTTTATAGGCCTTCTCGCAGGGGGTTTAGGGGCTCTTTAGATTCCCAGTTTATCATAAAGGTCCCATTGAGTTCGTCTGCGCACTACCAAATAATGGGGAAACGTCCACTAAAATGTATAACTAAAACTAACTTTCTCAGATCTTGAAGTGTACCTATTAACATTATTCTTACTCGGGGGGACCTGTAGTTCCAGGACGCCTTATATTTCATGCCAAAAATATTTTAGGTGTTGATTTGATTTGGTCTCGAATTCATAACATTCCGATATGCGCTATGTAGTGCTACCTACCTGAGCTACTGCGACTGACTTTCATCTTGTAAAGCTAAAAAAGTTGTATGCCACAGAGAAAGATGGCACAAAATTATGTAGTGTTGACTCTGAAGAAAACTTTAGCTACCCCTCTTAACATTTTTAATTTTTCCGCGACCGTTGGACCCTTACTTCGCTATTCCGCTTAGAAAATACTTGCCTGTAGCGATATTCCATCACCTACATTTGGCAACCCTGTGCGCATGTGTCAACGGTTTGAACTTGTCATTCGAAACCGCTTGAACAACACTTAACCAAGAAGCGTTTCAAGTGGCGCCATATGTGAAAGAACCATCACCTACGACATCAACACCACCATAAATGGTTCATATACGACAATGTAGGTATGTTATGTATGAAATAATATCTATAACCACTCGAATGAGCGCCGGTCACACGTAAGCAATGAGTTGGAAATTAATGAAGGCGGACGACAGAGGACAGAGCCACGAGTGAAATCTAATCGTGGCGGTAAGGATGCCTGATCAACGGCCACATTTGTTGCCATTTTGGATAAAACTCTTACTTGAAGGGATCGGGTGCCGTGTGTGCCATATGTGGTGACGCGTATGCATGAACGTGTTTGCATGTACGCGTCAACTGGTGTAAGCGTGATTGGTGGCATTCATTTGTGCTGAAAAGTTCACTGATGTGTTAATAAAGCAAGACGGTAACTGTAGAAGATTAACAAAGTGATACTATTCTTGCTCTTCGCTGATTCAGAATGCTAATGAAGATCAAATAAGAAGGCAAACATAAGATTGGTTAAAAGGGAGTTACAGAAATACATATTTCAGCTAAGTGGAAAGTTGAGTTGATTAAAGAGGATTTAATGTGAATAAATCTGCTTTAGCATATCTTAAAACTACTGTTATTTTATTTTTAATTTTTACTAATTTGCGGTTTTAATTTTTAATAAAAACTGCCTTTGTAGAATTAGTTGTTGTGAGTTCCAACTTCGAGAAAAAAAGTGGCTTCAAATATCGATAACTGAAAAAATTGGTGGTCCTCCATCGCTTATCAATTAATATATTGACGCCGATATTAGTCTTGAAAGTTCTTCCGAAGTTTTTTCTCAAATTTTATGCTCAAAAGTGAGAATAAATAAATTTCGTAAGTTTGAAATTTTATTTTGAAATAATTTAGCCTGCTTTCAAGAGACATATTGCTTGCAAATTGCGACCTATTTCTTCTTCTTCTTTACTGGCGTAAGCATTGAAGCGCAGCGGCACCTTCCCAATAGGGAATCGGACCTTTCAGGTGCATGTTCTCAAATCGGGATTTTCAAAATGTTTTCTGATGTAGTTAGGAAAAGGGGGTCTCTTATACGGGACTTGTTTAAATAACCCTTGATAAAAACCGCAGAGGTTTCACCTTATTACTTCAGCTTGCATCCAAGCGCTTGATTGTTGGTTACTAAGTGGAAGACCGGATGTTGTGAGCTGCTTGAATCATATATAGAAAACTTATTTCTGGTCACTCTGGCTCGAAATTTCAAACATGGCTCCATTGTGTATTGAAAAGAACCACTCCGTACTGTTCGGTACCAAACTAGGTTTCAGAAAGGGCGATTCTTCAACATCTGACTTCTCCAATTTGATGCTGAAGAAAATAGTAAGAGAGCTATGCAGGCAAGGTAGAATATTTTATAAGAGTGCACAAGCTGGGCAATGAAACGAAGCGAATTGATCAGCTGTTGAACGAGGACAACATAAAATATCTCCTGTCATCAAACAGAAAGTCGGCGTCTGACTCACTCCCTACTATAGACAGTCATAACATTGAGGTCGTTATTTTGTTGGCAATTGAAAAGTAAAGTCCTCTTACGACGAACCAAATCCAAGCTCTAAAAATCTTTCATCATTCTCGGCCTGGCATATGGTGCGGAAGCATGGACGATGACAATATCAGATTAGTCGTTGTTAGGAGTTTTCGAGAGAAAGGTTTTGTATGAGATTTTTGGTCCTTTGCGCTATGGCAACGGCGAGTATTACAGAGTATGACACAAGGATCTGTACGAGTTATACGGTGACATTCACGTAGTGCAGTAGATTAAGAGGCAGAGTCTAAGTGGCTAGTTCATGTCATCCGAATAGATAAAAGCATTCCAGTTGTGAAAGCATTCGACACAATACATGCTGGTGGAAGCAGTGCTAAAGAAAGACCTAACTTCCGTCGGAAGGATCAGTTGGAGAGCGACCTGGTTTCACAGGATGCCTCTAACTGGCAACAAACAGCGATGAGTAGGAAGGATTGACGAGCTTTTGCTGATGGGCGGTGTTCTTGTGCACGCTAATGAAGAAAAATATGGACTATTATAGTTGTAGTTGGTGGCTCCTGTTTCTCGGCTGATATCATAAGTCCAGTCGAAGGACATCAAAGTCAGAGATATCACATTTGAAGTTATTTGTGAAGCCATTTTCATATAACTCTTGCTTATATAAACCCCAACAAATACGAACTCTTCATAGGACGCGTGGCATGAAGGAAGGTAAGACAGTCATAGCGAGCATATAAATGTCACAAAAATATCAACAAAATTTGCATAAAATCGTCAAAGTGCCAGAGAGCATAATTTACATGCCAAAAAATGGCATGGCGAGTGCTAGTGCGCGTGTGTTTGTGTGAATTTTTGTATGCATTCGAAGAGCACAAAGTGAATGCAACGACAACCGCAAAACAAAAAAACAAAAAAAAAAAAAAAAAAAGTGGAGTCAGCGCATCCGTGAAGCTGGCTGTTGAATTTTTTTTTTTTTAATTTTTTATAAATTTATTTTCATTTTTAAAAGTTTGTTGGTGCCACTCAGCTGCTAACAAGTGTCACGTAAAGCGTATAAATTTAAATAACTACGAAATAAAAAAGCCGATAACACCAACTACAACAATGTTGGCAACAATTTTATGAATAAGCAACAGCGAAGGAGTTAAGACAGAACCATAAAGACAAAACTGTAAAGAAAAAAGTTACCAAAAAGGTAGCAGCACCAATTGCATTTCGATCAAAAAGTGAGCCGAGACAAGATAAGCAGATAATTTTGGTACGCGACCGACTCGAGGTAACAAAGATTGCGCCATGCGTTGCTCAAACAAATAAAAAAAAACAACAACAACACAACAAATATAAGTAAATCAACATCAATAGCTATGAGACCTTATAAAATATAACAACAAACAATGCCACACGTAGCACAAATGAAAAGGGAACAAATGAGAAAAAAATATATTGAAAAAGGGTTAAACTCATACCAAGGGAGCTGAAATGCTATGCTTTCATAAAAAAAAAAAAAAAATTGGAGCACAAAATCGAATAGTGATCACCCGTGACTAAGGAGACTAACAGTGGTCTGAAAAAAATTTAAAAAACTGTAGCTCCAGCAAACAAAAATTCAATGCGGCAGTTCACTCGACACAGCTACACACAGCTTTTTATACTTATGTTTGCTTATGTGTGCTTATGTGCGATTTTACACCATGTTTTACTAACCACAACAACTAATTCAACAACTGCAAACAAGACAAGTCGGAATGTTCACGGACACTTGAAGGAGGTAACGCGCGACAGGATCACACCGCCATCGTTGGCGTCGCTGTTGTCTGTTAGCTGTTTATCTACCCTTATGTATATGCGTATGTGTGCTACCAATTCGATTACGTACACAATACCTACAAGATATTCGACAGATTCATTCATGTTTTTGGAGGTTTCATTGCTGGGTTTTCTATACATATTTTTTTTTTCAAAATTTATTTTATATTTTGATTTTTTGCATTTTTGCATATTCTCTTCCTTCGCTTTATGTACATATATAGGTATAGACGCTATGCTCACTTGTGTCATGAATTTAATTCAACATTTTTTCGGCTCTTTAACGCACCGCCAATGATCGAGAAGCCGCCACTGTTCATCATTCAAAACATAAAAAAGGAATTATAAATCAAGTAAAATAAAATAAAATAATAAAAAGCAATGGAAAAAAGCCAAAAATGTGGTATGTAAAAGATTTATAAAATCTCTTCACTCTGACGCAGCCGAAAGAGCTGAGTTGCGAATTGTCCTTTCTGCATATACACAAATAGGTATGCAAATACCAATATTTATGTACCTACGGTAGTGATATAAGCTGGGTATATTGAATTTGTTCTCTCCAAAGCAATATTTGAAAGTCCAGATTATTATTGAAATCTAAAAAAAAGCAGTAGCAGTGAATTGCAGTGCTTGGAGTAGAAAAACTGCAAAAACCGGTGGGTTTTAGGAATAAAATATTAATGATTTTTCGTTCTTTAAAACCGAACTATGTCTAACTCCAGACCACTCCGTTGACTTGAAAGATCATAAAAGTTTCGCTCTAACCTCGTGATTATGCCAACTTAAACATGATATAAGGTATTCAATGTTGTATAATTAAATAAATTTTTGATTCCCCCCAAATCATGGTTTTCTTTTATGTTTTTCTTTTCTTTTTTTTTTGAATTGTTATGGATTTCGGCAGACAATTGTTCACATTGGATCAGCTCAATCGATTTGTTATAGTGGCGCATCATCGCGCAATGCGCATTGCTCATTCTATTGTATTTGTTTTTTTTTATTTATTTTTTGAAATTTTTGCCAATTCTTAAATACCTCAAACAATAAATTTACGAATGACAATGTCGACAGAATATTTTGCGGCAACATACCTATAATTGAAAGCTTAAGGATTAGAGAATACAAAATTTGCATTTGAAACCAAAGCGAGCGGAGGGGTGGGATGAAAATTCAATATAATTTCCATGCTTGGGTTAGGTTAAGTAGAAGTGATTATTTGTCATTAGCGCACTTAGACAACGAACAGACACTTTCTGATATTATGGGGTTGGTCTAGAGCACGCATTCACTAATCAAACAGATATGTGGAGTCTGCAAAACTGAGTAATGAACGTACCTTTGACAGCCTATGGAGCTACTCTTCCAAAGCGTAGGATATTCACAGAAGAAATGTCTTAAGGTTCCAATTTCTTTCTCCGCTGTACAACTTCTGCAGAAGTCAGACGATGACACTATCAGCGTGCTTGCATAATTGAATAAGCGCCGTAATAAGACTCTTAATTGTAGACATTATTTCTTTCCTTTTTGACTCTCTTATAGTGAGCTTGCAAATGAAGAGCGGTGTTCCCAAGGAGGGAAAATTCTCTTTCTTGTAACTTCGTTAGCTCTTAGTTTTGTCTATACTCTGTAGAATTTACAGGTGGTTGTTTATTTTTTCTTTATTGTTAACCTCATCAACATCAACTTCCGATAAATCTCGTCCTTGCAAGCCTAGTGTGTTATAAATGCTTCAATTTCGCTTAATTCTTTGCTAAAAGTTATTAGCTCTCTTTTCATTTCTTTATAACTTTCTTTCCAGAAATGGTCTAATTGATTTTCCAGAAAATTACATATTTGTTTTCTAAGATCACCGAAACTAAATGGCGGATTATATAGTAGATTTGTCAGCTCGTTTCTATGGTTCCCGGGAAGGTTAGCAAGAAAAGAAATTTCGGTAATAGTGCCAGGGATTGACCTATTCAAAAAGTCTTATCTATTGTTCGATTTACTTGAAATCTGGTTCTTGGGTAGATAAGACTAGCCAGTACACTACCGTTCTTCCCCGGAAGTGGACCATAAATCAACCTATTCGGAAAAAGCGAATTTATAGTTATTTTCACTTGAAATTTTTTTTAACTCTGGAAGTTATCCAATTTATTTGAAAAAAAAAATGTATGGAACTAGCTTAAACGGAATACTTTTATTTACCGATAAGGAACCAGTGACCAGGAGTCAAATTCGTTTTGGTAGAAACATAAAAAAAAAATTCTAAAAACCAACACCGACCTTCTGTTGTACCAATTAGAATAAAGACTGGACAAATTACTATTTCAGAGATATTAAAATTTATTTCTAAGAAATACTGTTACTCTATGAGAACTAGGAGCTTTGATGAAGCCTTAAGTGAGTGATGAAGATACCTTTTTCGTGTTCAAAAATAGGCTGTTTGGAAATTCATTAGCCTAATTCAAATAATGAAGTTTTTATGAGCCGAATATTTATTATTTGTTTTTCATGAGCTCAAATCCTAGACTGAATAACATTAAAATTATAGAAAGCGGATTTAAGAAATTAAGTTTTCTTATTCTGTTCATCTCTCGACAGGAAATTTCAATCCGTTCGATTGTGTTTCTGACTTGAAGTATAAAGATCTCAATCAAATTCGATAAGACATTCAAAGGTGGCCTGGAGTATACTGTAAGCTCTTCCGTTTATTGGAGGCACACATAAAAACGCCCACCACCAATAGGAGCCTCAGCAAGGACGAAAAGCATTAAAACCACACTAACAAGGTTCGATTAGTTCGTTGACATTTCGCTTTAAACTATCACACAATTCGATAGATAAGGTCTGCTGAGAAGGCATATCTTACGATAATTGTGGGATTCCCATCTTGGATTGGAGAGAGGTCTCAGTTGTCGGACATACTTTCCCCAGATATTACTCTGCAAAAAAGCTGATGCATGCTTCTTAGCAAGTCTTTGTCACCATAGTTGAATGGCTTAGCTGGAAAGCCAATCTAGATGCTTTATTATGTTTCAAGTAACTGTCAATAGTTGCACTTCACGAATGTCGGGAGGCGGAGCTTCTACATATTCCATCGTTTTCGGTTGAGAGCTCAGATCGCCTTGTTCTCGTTCACTGTCAGACTTATTCTGCTCACCTCCTTGCCAGTTTTGAAAATATATATAAGCTCTTAGCTGTTGATCGGAAGATTATCTCGTATAGTCCGGGAGAACTTTCATGTTTCTTTTTCTTTCAGATGCTAAGGTGTAGATATTAGTATTCCCCGAAGTATAAATATTTTACCACAAATCAACAATAATTTTTTTTTCTGTCTGTCTGTCTCAATTATCTCATCTCTTGAGTAACTTTCTGTAAAGTCATCTTCAATTTAGCGAAGAAAAATTTGGCTTCAAACATGCGGCTCTTTTACATCGTCCAGGTTATCAATGCGGATACCAAAACTTTTAACATTTTATCGGAGCTTTATAACTTCAAAAAAAATTTTTCGGCCACCTAGAGAACTCTCTAAACTAATTAATATATATACAAATACTTCTGCCGAGCAAATTACAGAGGGGAAACTCTTCACGCCAACATTCCTAAAACCAACACTAAAGTGATGAGCAAATGTTTAGCAGATCATTTCAAAAACTTTTTTTTTCAACACCAGCACATTACCGAAAGTAGTAAAAAAAAGAGACAAAACAAACTTTATAGCACTAAGAATTAAATGTCTGCCTCCATATGTAAGGAAGAACTCAAGAGCAAAGGAATTGCCGTGCAACGGAGTCATCAACAAGCTTGAATTATAGCCAAGAGCCACCGAAAATAAGCAAAGGAGCCACCGAACAAACGAGCTAACCAAATAAGTAAGCAATTGCCAGCAGCTATAACAACAACAACAACAACAACAACAATAATAACAGCAGCAACAGCAACAGCAACAGCAGCAATAAATACTACACATAGTTACGTGTATAATGGGAGTATAACAAGAGGGCTAAGAAGTACATTCAATACAAACAGCGGGAACCCGTGAAACGAGGCGCTCGCCATCATCACCGTCGCTCATTGTCAGCCGCAACGCCATGCCCGCCACTAAGGGCCACCGCATAACTACCAACACTCATTTGCTTACCATATACATATTTACATACAAACATATACATATGTACATATACATATACATATAATGGCGCTATCTTATTTGATCTCATTTAGCAGATTGAACACACACGTACATATCGTACATACACGTATGAACTACGCGTCGTACAAATATAGCCCTTACGCGACGTTGTAGCCACAAAGCGTCGATCCCCACACCATTGTGGCTGCAACAACAGCAATCACAGTCACAGCAGCAGTCGCAACAGCAATAAAACTGCCTCGATGGCCACATAAAACGACATAAGATCATTCATCAGATCCTTTCAAGTCGCTGAAACTGAATGAGCATGGTTTGCTTGTGCTAAACATCCAAAGTATACGGCGTTTATTAAGCGGTGTGCAGCGACGAGGTGATCTTTGGACTTCTTTTTTTTATTTATTTTCGGCAGGGGTAGCAGATTCTTCTCTGTAAGAAAAAAAAAAGAAAAATAAATTTTAATATCTAGACATGTGTACATACGTACAAGTGACGAAGGCGCGCGCGTTTCAAAAGTGGACTCTATGGTATGCGACAGACATCCGGTCGATTGATGTCTCGCTAACTGTATGCGAACTTGGTTGCCTTACGCGGCTTAGCTCGTTAAGGACTCGTGCGGCGCAAAAGCTGCTCAATTGAATAGAGTTCTCCTTTATTCCTTCAACTTGGATTCGGCTCACTTGTGGGGGTGTCGCGGCTGGCCAAATTAAGTAGAAACGGAAACGTGTTGCCACACAACAGACACACAGCATGCCATCAGTATTCATTAGTCGTTGTGAACGACCGCGTGGCGGATGATCATTTAGCGTTGAGTAGCTTCAACAATTTCGGCTGCTGGAGCAATCTTGGGGTGTCTTTATTATGAAGAAGTGCATTTCTGTAATTATTATGAATGAACGAAGTGATAATATAAATAAATATGCCAATTAATTTTCATATAAATAAATACGGCTAAGGATTTGGTATCGCAATCAAAACTTCTTATATCTCTCGAGGATGGATTTGAGCAATCCTTTTCAAGTCAAACATCCACTAAGAGCTACCGGAATACCCTTTCAGAGGTTAGATTATACTGGATTGGTGTTACACCTTGCATAGACCATTGAAGTGCCATATGATGGTTCTGTTTAATTGATAAAATAGTATTCGCCTATGACGGCAACGCTTACGAATTTTGAAAAACCTTTGATATCCGGTTTAAAACATGCTGTAGTCCACTTGACCGCGAAAGTCCTAGATGTCTAAGATATGTTCTAATTAATGCCGGTCAGATACATCACTACACTTTTCACATATATAAATACTGCTAATGCCCATCCAGCTCGCTTGTGATGCCAAGAGGTGTTAGTCTGTCGTTAGACCTTCAGCTGTTCTGCAGTCCTTTCAAGATCGCGTAAGAGAAAATTTTGAAGTGATACGGAAGCTTGATGTTTAGATCTAGCTGAGCGTAATAATTCTATAATTTCTTTTTGAAATCTTGGTCTGTTAATGTTCGAGCTCGTTAATATTTAAGGAAACGATATAAACAGAGAAAGTTCATGGGGGAAAGAATCTGTGTAGCCTTTTGTAGGAATCAAAATAGCTGATAAGTTTGGAGAATGTAAAAGCATGAGCGGTCTTCACTTATGTTTTCTTCTCGGTGGGTGCTTTAGCCCACTTTAGAACTGTTACTGAACATAACCAAAGAATATACTTCTTTAGCCAAATTTGGTTGAAGATGTGGGTCATCCAAGGGGTATTGGTAATGCAACACAAATCTTAGGAAATTAGTTTGATGAGTTCTGGGCTCTTTAACGTTTGTCATATACGACGGATAATGATTTACCAGCTTTCTTGGAGCAAAAAGTAGCCTTCTTCATTCAAAGTATGCCTTGAAATCACATTTCTCGGGAGCAGCAACATAACCAAGCGACTATTCGTTACTAGATATTTTCGAAGTTAATTCTGAGTTTGTCTTTTTTTCATTACAGCTAAAATAGTTATATATAGGTTATAATAGTCGATTGGCTAGCAGAGCATATAATCATTCGGAAGACTATGGTCTGAGTCCAAGTCCGATCAACAGCCTTAATTGTAGAAAATTAATTTTTCTAATTTCGGACGCCCCTCGTCAAGGAACATCAAGCTCATCGAATGTATTTATGATATGAAATAAAAGCTCTTCATAAAAACCAAATCCATCGGCCATTCAAAGGTGGTTTAGAATAAACTTTAGGTCCGTCTATTTGTTTAAAAATATCAAGACGCACACCACGGCAGAAAGTCGCTACATCAGTTACAAAGCGCCAATTATACATATACTCGTACATATATACCTACTTACTGTACCCTGCATCGACTCGCTGTAGCACATACTCATTGAATGTAGGAAAAATGAGATATTTTTCCAACATAATTTTATTTACTAAATACTTGTGGGAATACAACATTTTGGGTTTTACCATTAACTTTGCTTCACTTCACGGAGTAATTTTCCTGTTAATCTACCCGAAAACCCTATGTACTGAATATCAAGTAAATCGAACTGTAAATAAGATTTTTTTCGAATAGATCACTTATCAAAAATATTTTTTCATATAAACCTTCCCAGGGACCATAGAAACAATCTGAGGAAATTTCTAGTCAATCGGTTGGTAACTTTTGGAGTTTTATACATACTCATAAGAATGTTATATTTTCTACCCTAATGTAAATGTTACCCCACCATTAACATTAGGGTAGGAAATATAACATTGTAGTGTTTGTGTTTGGTTTGGGAACGGAATACTTCAAAAGTATTCAAGTTGGCGGCCGCGTTACCTAAGTGGAGTGCGTACTGCCATCTGCAATGCCCGGATACAAATCCTAGTCCAAAACTTACAGAAAACTTGTTTAAATAAAAAACCAAGTTAAATTTTCTATTTGCGGTCGCTCTTCGGCACGGACTGTCAACCCCTTTGAGTTTATTTCTCACATGAAATAAAGGCTCTTCATCAAAAAACCTTCAGCCCTTCTGAGGTGGCTTATTATAAGTTGGAAAACACATCAAGACACAAAACCACTAATTGGTCACTGTACTTCGAATGTGAACCCTATCGGCCAGATTCCCAATTTTTTTACACGTTCGCTTTACATGAAAATTTTTTATACGTACTACACCGCATGAGTTGTGGTCGATCGCAGTGTCGCGAGGTAAGCAGCATGTCTTCTTTCCACTACAATCCAACTCTTTATCTGGCATTGTCGAAAACCAACTGTTTCTTTGCTATGACAAGTTGGTTATCCGAGTCCATGTTAAGCGTCAGGAATGCACGCATTTCTATAGCATTAAAGGCATCTCCTTTCGTTTGTGGGGTTGCCAACATCTATAGAAAGCATATTTAGCTACGTTGGCCATTGGTACAGAACCATCAGAGCATCGAATTTGATTTAAGTTGTGGCCCAAAACAAATTTGCGCTGCCTTATATGGCTTGTGTAGTTCTTTTCACACATCTTCCTTACATTTAATTTAGTGCAGCGCATTTCTTTGACGGAGTGAATGTGAACTTTCATCCGAGTTCTCCTTTGAATGCTTATTTGTTGGCTCCTCAAATACTTTGTTCACTTCCATGGGCTTATTCCACATATCTGCCTTAGCACTATTTTATTTAATATCTCTAACTCTAACTATTAGTGGCTTGAAGCCCAAAATTTGTTTTTGATTTTAAGGACATCAATAAAACTCCAACTTCATATTCTCCACAACCACCAATTGTCCACGAAACTACAGTAGGCGGACCTGCAACAACAATTGGCAATATTACCCCCTGTGTGTGCGCAGCTTAACTCAGCGCCAGTCCATATTTTTTCGCACTTCCATGCATTTATTTGCTTAAGTATGTCCATAAGTATTTATTTGGTGGTTAGTTCAATAAGTGCAAACAGTGTGCAAGATGCAACAGTGGCGTGGCAGAAAATTTGCATACCGACACCTTTTAAAAAGGTATGTGCAACATGTTCACCCGGCCGCCTAACTCCCTCAACGCCATCATATACTCGTATGTATGTACTCATGTGTCAAACCACTTGCCAAGGCGCAGGTTTTAAGACTTGAATATGAATGTTGCACAATATCACCTTATGCATCGGCAACACAATCACTGATATTTGTATGTGAGTATGCATATACCATACTCGTATGTATGTATGTATGAGTAAGTGTCACTTGGCTTTTTGGTCACAGTTGATAGCGATGTTGCACGATGTCGCTTGCTTTGGCACCCTGCGGCGCACATACTTCAACCGATTGGCGATCTTTTGTGGCAAAATGCGTTGCAAAGTTTTGTGGTAGCTTTTCTTCTTCTTCTTTTTTTTACTTTTAGTTAACTCCATACGCCATTGTTGTTCATTTTGCGTTGTTGTCTGCGGTGGTTGATTTCTTCTCCTTCTTTTTTTGGCTTGTCCGTTGCTTTTCGGTTGAGGGTTGTTGTATGCGAGTGCACAATGGCGGCACAGCGGGCCTATACAAATGGCCGCAATGCGACATACAACCGTAATTGTTTGTTTATTGTGCTCAAACTTGCATTTATTGCGCACATTAAGGCACTTTGTTGTTGTTCTACTCAATACTTTTAACTCTTATTTGTAACTGATTATGTATGTGTAATATTTATTTATGCATTGTTTGCATTGTCAGTGAAGGAGGAGGAGGAGGAGGAGGGGAAGAAGAAAAAGAAGAGGATGCACTAAAGTTAAACCAATAAAAAAGGCGCTGAAAAAACTGTTGCTGCCAAATTCTGCAGCTTTGACTCAGTGGCTACCTTTATAATGTGATGCGTTTTCACAATGCTTTTTCTTGTTTCTTTTTTTCTCTCCATCGCATTTATACATTTTTCCAATTCTTTTGAACAATTTTCTTATGTGCCATTTGTTGATTGTGATCACACTCGAGTCTCAAACAATGGCACAATGGTTGGATGCTTTGTAAAAGTGCCAGACATCATGCTGTGGCGCTACTGACTCATTCATATCTATGTACATATGTATATACATATTCTCGTATATGAGTACAAACAAATGTGTCTGCGCATGGGAAAAAAGCTTTATGCATTCTTCGTTATACTCGAAATTACAAATGTAATCACTTATGCAACGGCAATACATATTAGTGTGTTACTAAGTGTTGTCAATGCCAGCCGCAAGTGTGCTTAATTACAATTATTATTTTATGGGTAAAGGTCGTTTCGAAAACTTGTCCTTTACTGATTAATAAAGGGTGCTTAAACTCAACATCAGCAGTATAAAGAAGGTATTTATCGATTATATGATATGATTATAAATCTTTATCCAATATCCCACAGGAATTGAGTACACCAATTAATTATGCTAAGAGCTGGAGTTCATTCCTAATCTATAATTTTAACGCATCCCGTCATATTAGTGGGTCGGTCTTTTTGATTCAACATTCGAGGCAGTGAAGCCAGTGATCTTTCCAATGCAAATGCTTCCTTGAAGGTTGAAGGATGCTCTATCATCGGATGTTGTCACCATCCTCGATTATGCTCTATAAAGTAGGAAGTAGTTTGAATTGTATATTTTGTTATACTACGAAGAAAAATGGTAGAAGCGACAGTTGTTTCGAGGATATTAACAATTCCTTATCAGACTTCTTATGGCAGCAACCGAACCAAAGGATCCTGACTTAACAGGTGTATGTAAGCTGTTGTTGTCCTATTCAATTCTTTGTTAACCAGCAACTATTGTAGTTATCGAGAGAAGACATTACAAGCCAATTCCCAAGAGTTATGGGATCCAGTCGGGAATTCGCTACTGCTACTACCAGACCCATTCGCGTATCTTCCTTATCACGTTTTGGGGTAGTAAAACTAACGACGCAGGTTTTCGTTGTACGTCGGTATTAAAAGTATCACCTTCGTGAAACATGTGCTATACTTGCGGATCTTTTAATTTAGCTCACCGTCAGTTTCTTCTTCTTCTTTATTGGCGTTGGCATCGCTTACGCGAATATAGCGCGCCATTCATCCCTTTTTTGCTATTCGGCGCCAGTTGGAAATGCCAAGTGAACCCAGGTCACTCTCCACCTGATCCTTCTAATGGAGTGGAGGTCTTCCTCTTCCTCTGCTTCACCAGCGGGTACTGCATCGAATACTTTCAAAGCTGGAGTATTCATATCCATTCGGACGACATGACCTAGTCAGCGTAGCCGCTGCCTCTTCATCATATAGCTCGAACAGCTCATCGTTCCATCGTCTGCGATATTCCCCGTTGCCAATACGCAAAGGACCATAAATCGTTAACAAAAACTTTACTCTTGAAGCAAATTGAGCAAGTGTTCACCCAATAAATAACTGTTTGTTGGACATCATGTGTCAGATCGCCGCTTCTGGTGGTGTATGGTGAAGTATGCTTCAATCTCAAAATCTTTTGAAGGCCTCCGCATCTCAAGACGTCGCAAAATGAAATGGAATTATAACAACTCACAAATCCTAGCACACCTGGACAAAATGGGATAAGAAGATATCATGAAATATGTACTCCTTAATAATAAGACTCCTGCCATGCCACTGTCTCATACCAGGTGTGACAATTAAGTAATGAGACTGATTATATTTCCGGGATTGTGGTAACCCTGCTACCTTGAAACTCCCTTTCATTTCTCCCGGCATCCTTATCTTCTCCATTGATATATTTGCCATTGACTATAGCTTGTTTAGTTCGCCTGATGTGTCGTGTTGAGTAAACGTGTGTTCTTGGTACTCGTCTGCCTAGAGTAGATGCTGTAGAAGCAGCATGGATGATGAGGAAAGGGAAGTGATTACCTATATATTAATATGGGCTGTGCTAGGTTTTGGAACTTTAGGTCTTTAATTCTGGATGGTCTATCGAAGATAGCCGACTTGGATCTAATGAGGTTCATTAGGGTATCGATTTGGTGGAATAATGAAGCCTAATAGTCAGATTTGTATGGCATTATAATGGGTGTAAGCGATGCGATAGATCGGTACCCACCAGAGCCTAACTTAACATCCAAAATTATAGAAGCACTCCTCAACATATAAGACTCCTCATATAAACCCATCAGTCCTTTGGAGACAACTTACAACTAGTTGTAGGAGGGGCTCAAGCGAAAATCGTTTCTACGATTACAAAGCGTGTCTTTTAGCCAAGAAGCTTCACGAACTTTTTTTCTACTGGCGAAGTCGATAAGTCGCAGATCATTTTTGTTTCGTCACGGATGACAAATTTCCAAATGACCCCTTTGCACACACTGGCTTGAAGATGACTAAGCCAATATTGATATCGTGGCAAAAATAACGTTCATGCATTAGTTAATGAGCTCGTCAGTGACATCTTCTCAATTTAAGAGATCTGTCTTTACAGATACACGCCCTCAGATCGTCGTTCTCAACGCCTTTGCCCTGATCGTCATTAAAAAGCTGGATTTGACCCATCAAACCGTTTGCTTTAAGGCCGACGCCAATTCACTTCCTTACCTCTGGTGAAGGCGCTTTAATAAGATTACAATGAACATACATATACTACCTGAATATGGCATCTATTTTAATATTGTTCTTGCAGTCTCATACTGACTTACTGAGCGACTTGATCATAAATGAACTTAAATTTTACATTGCATAAAATCAGCTCTTTGCTGTATTTTTTGAGTAACTAAGAAAAAAGCGCACTTTTCTCTTAAATACGAGCATATATATACACAAATGCATATTTGCTTTATTGAAATTAAATTGTAAATATTTTCTAGACTAATAACGGAAGTAGGGTGCCAGGAAAGTATTACAATTAGGAGTAAATTCATGGTGAGTATTCGAGGGGAATAATTCAGGTAAGTATACTTATATAATATATATAAATACAATTCATATTGTTAATGTATTATTATTCAGAATTCGATAAAGTCTTCGCTCATGTCATCTACCTATATATATATAAGGAGTAGTAAAAAGAAATACATTATTTTTGCATAAAATTTAATGATTTAATTTTTTCTTTACGTATCCAGCCTCATTCAAATGGTTCAAAACAGTTTTTTGTGCAATCTTTAGCTCTTGGGCAATCGAAACAGTGCTTACATGACGGTCGGACTCGGCAATGTCCATGATTTGATCGACATTTCACAATGGCCTTGCATTTCTTCATCAAAATTACAGGAATGAATTTGTGCAACAGTGTCAAGACCATAAAAGCTATTCACATTTTTAGCCGCCTGATTTGCGTTTTCGCCCTTATTGAAGAAGCACTGTAAAATAAAACGTATTTTCCCTTTGCTAGTATCCATATTTGACGTACGCTCAAACAACACTGAATCAACCAAACACAAAACTGTCAGAAAAGTTTTTTTAGTACGAAATGTCATCTTTCTAACGCCATCTAGTGGAACCCTATCAGACTTATACAACTCAATATGCAAATAAAAAACGCCATCTATTGGAAAAATAATGGATTTCTTCCGATTTTCGGCCGAGCTACTCCTCTAATTTGTGATTTTGCGTCTTGATGTTTTCCAACAAATGGAGGGATCTACAGTTTATACTAAGGCACTTCCGAGCGGCTGATGGTTTTTTTATGAGAAGCTTTTGATTATCATGTCATAAATACACTCGGAGGGGTTGATATTCCATGTCGAGGGGCGACCGCAATTAGAAAATCTAACTGAATTTTTTATTTAAATTAATTTTCTGTAGCTTTTGGATTTTCGCCGCCCCGGGATATGAACCGGGACCTTACGAATGGCAGTACGCAATGCTAACCGCTCGGCTACATACATTATAATACATCTAAGACTTTAAACTGGCTTCAAACCAGCTACTTTACTAGGCTCTATCTCCTCTTCTCCTTTAAACCACAATTATAACCGAGTTAACTGCAGGGCTTCATTTGTTCCCTCTCTTAGCCATTCGGCACCAATTGGAGATCTCATGTCAAGTCAGGTCCATCTCCAGTTGATTTATCCAACGGAGTGGTGCTATTCAGTTCATTTGCTCTCACCGGTGGATACTGCGTCGAAAATTGTGTCTACTCTTTCACAAGAACAAAAAAAGTCAAGTGGAGTTCAATCGGTTGTTTTAAAATAATAACATTTCCTGAAATTAAAAACAAAAAAAAATATATCTAGTAAAAAATTGTATTTGAAAAGAAATTAAAAATGATTGTAACTCGCAACCTCTTCTTACACCCAAAGCATCGTTCGTTCGTCATGCATACAAATTTTATTTATTTTATACTTACATAAGATCTAATTCTTTTATTTGAGATATGCATATATTCAATTTTTTTAAGAACATACTCTTTACAATTTATAGAACCATTTAGTTAGACGGCTAATGCACCGTGGACGCGTAATTTATTGGCATCTTGTTGACATTAAAATTTCCTGTCACGTTTCAGCGACGGACGCAACATCTCACGATGATGATACGATGATGATATTGTGCAGCCAAGTAAAAGTCCGCCAATTAATAAAATTTGAGACTTTTACAAAAATACACACATACACACACACACGCGTGCACATTAAAGTGGAGAATACTATATGAGAGACAGGTTCACACGCGCAGATATTTCATTTCCCATTTCCCAGGGCTACACAGACAACCAGATCATATATATATGTATGTATGTATGTAATAATAATAATAATAAAAAGAGAAATAATTTCTTTTTGATACAAAAAGACGAGTGAGAAAACAAAATATAAAATAAATTAAAAAAATAAGAAAAACTGCTACACAAAACCACTTACGAGCCGAAAAATTTCACTGGAATTAAGAATACCGAAAATAAAAAAAAAAAATAAGGAAAAGAAAACAACAGCAACAACAAAAACAGTGCTGGTGGCCAGCGGAATAAGGTAAGAAAATGATTTTTTTTTTCGTTTTCCTCAAACACTGCCACCCTGATCGACAACAGTGGCGATCGCGATGCTAACAAGTTACCAATTGGAGCTAACAACAACAACAACAACAACAATAGCAACACCAAACACTGTCATTTGGCATGCCTTTAAGTATTTATGAGTGTGTATGTGTGCTTGTGTGGCTGTGATCTTTAAAATGCATTCATCTATCGCTCACTGCTGCTTTCTTGCCTTTTTTATTGCCACCAAGCGTTAGGAATAGCAGAGAAATAGAATAGAAATAATTGCGCTTTCATCTTGTAAATGGCGTGCCGCCACACATACCAAATTAAAACCAAACACAAGGAGTGTCAGCAAAAGAAAAAAAATTCAGAAATAATATAAGTAAAAAAATAGCACAACAACAACAAAATAACAATAAATGTTGTCTAAATGCCTACAATCAAACGGAGCAAAATACAGCTGAGAATTGCAGCCAAATCGGCTGACACGAGAAACTGCAAGCAACGCAAGAGAGGGACGAAGGAGTTCGGTAAATTGAAGGAGAAGGAGGCTGCTAGCTGCAACAAGAAGGCGGATGCAAGCACAAAACAGCTATGAAATAACAACAAGAACAACAACTGCATCAGAAACCATAACAACAATTACAACAATAAATAATAAAAAAATAACAACAACAACAATAATAGAAATAATAACAACTGCAATAATAAAAACAGTAACACCAACACTAAAAACTAAAAATAAACATATCTACAATAATAAAAATAACAACAACTACAACTTTATCTGCATTCATTCTTAAGGACAACTTCTTCCTGCTTGCAATTACTGTATCCATTATATTTGTTTGTTGTTGTTGTTGTGGTTGTTGTTGCCATCACTTTCACATTATCCATGTGTCCTGTACTCTATAATAACAATGTAATCTTTCAATTCTTATCTTCAATGCCGATTTTTACACGCATTTAGACAAGACCATAATTCACCCATTGTAATGTCTTCATTTGGAACGCCGCTGCCGCCGCCGCCGCCGCCGCCACCTTCACCAACAAAAACTGCAACTAAATGAATACCAATCAAGCAACCAATAAACCAATATGCCAACTCATACACATAAACACACAAACACACAAACAAACAAACACACAAGCATACACGCAAGCAGCAAGCCTGCACACAATGAAGACACAATCAATGGTACCAACAGCGACAACACTGTGGAATTCAACAACAGGACTCGCATGGTCATGCTGCTGATCCTTTTTACCAACGCCGCTTGGCATTTACTTACCAACAACTGTGTCCTGCCAACCAATATATTTGGTTGCGAGTGTGTGTATGTGTGTTCTTTACCTTTTGCATTTTATAATTCTTATATTTTATTGTTGCCTTTCGTTCACTAGTGAAAATATAACTGTGAATTGTCAGCTATGGATTATACTTACTTTTATTGTTCCATTTACTTATTTTTTCTTTTCAATGCACTTGTATGTGCATGTGTATGCGAAAGTAAATATTTTCCCATCGATTTCATGCCTTTTGAGTGTATTTTGACAGTTTTTATTAGATCATGTGAACAAGTTGTTACTTTACAAGCACACACAAACTTATACACACGCACATGTACATACATACACGTACATATAGCACAAGTTTTAATTGTTTTGTGTTTATTTGGGTGCATTTCCTGTCGCTCGCCCGTTTATGGAGCCACCGCAGTTTGGTGAGAAAAAGTAATAAAATTATGATTTTCCAAAACTGAACAATGCAATACAATTGATTTTTCATTTTATTACATTGCATTTGATAATTTAAAATTGTGATAGAACAAATCCTAGCACTTCACTCTTAATAGTTAAAGTACATTTTTATGGCTTCTTTGGCGCCGAATTGACATCGTGTTTCGTCCATTGTCTATGCAAAGTTGTGTGGGCGGCACATATACCAGACTTTTGTTCTTAGTTAGCCATTTTGAAAATAAATGCATATATATATACACGTACATATGTACTGATGGTTGAGTAAATTGGCAAAATATTACTCGGAACTCGATATATGAATTGTAAGTTAACGACTTTTACCGAGGTAATGCACCTTGTTGGGTTGGGCACTCAGAACTTAGGAATTCTTAAGTACTCCTCCGTGTGAAAAAGTTTTATATTACCTTAATAATGTCCAGAAAATTTTTGTTTTGCATTTCCCCATTATTTGTAACGGCAGTGGTAACGCGTTGTCGAAAAGACCTATGGGATATACCGGGTGTGTTTGTTGAAGTGTGCCGGTGCCGGCTAGCAATATGTATAAATTTCTATGATTTGGCATGTATGTAATTTTTTTCTATTGACATTAACCTACAAAAATACTCAAGTCACATTCCGCCAAAATAATAGCGTCATATTTGTTTACCTCAGTGAATATGTCGAGTTTTGTTCCAAGTGAATCGCATTTGCGGCATTCGTTGCTTTTCTTATTCCATCAAAAGAAAAAAGCAACTGAAGCTGGTAGAAACTTATGGTGAACATGATCCAGTGATTAGAACATGTGAGACATGGTTTCGTCAATTTAAAAGTGGAGATTTCGATTTGACAGACAATGAACATCCTGGTGCAGCGAAAAAGTTCGAAGACGAGGAATAGCATGCGTTATTGGATGTTGATCCAACCCAATCGCAACAAAAACTGGCAGAAACACTACATGTGACTCGAGGAGCAATTTGCCAACGTTTGAAAGCCATGGAAAAGATCAAGAAGTATGGAAAATGGGTGCCACACCAGCTGAACGATAGACAAATGGAAAATCGAAAAACCGTTTGTGAAATGCTGCTTCAACGATTCGAAAGGAAATCTTTTCTGCATCGAATTGTCACGGGGGACGAAAAATGGATTTATTTTGAGAACCCGAAGCGAAAAAAATCATGGCTTTCTCCTGGTGAAGCTGGCCCTTTGACTGCAAGGCCAAATAATAAATAAATAATAAATAATAATCGTTTATCTTTTTGTATTTACATATATTATCATTGTGTTTAGGATCAAAAATGTCGAAAACAAGTAACTTAAATTCAGTAAAAAGGCTCTCATAAAATCAAATAACATGACTCAATAATATATATAATAATGAACGAAAACATATACACAACGCGTTACCTTGCACAAGACAAAACTAATGGACGGATAGTATAACATCACTAACCACTATCGTTGACTGCTATATATTACAAAGCCTTCAGTTTTGATTTATAGCTACACAGGAATAAATGAAAAATGATTCAAAGGTACTTATTTTAAAAATCCAAGTTGCCAGAGGACACATTTTTGAACGACTTTCAGCATAAGATAAGAAAGCTTATTACTACACATGACTAAACTTGTCATCAGCTCAACGGTTTTTTTTGGATCCTAGCGATTTTTTATGTCAAGACATTCCCACGACTGGCTTGACTGACTGACTTCTGGAAATAATTCGATACAGATGAGAAGATGTATTTAATTACTCAAATATGTTATCCATTAGTTGTGGTTTTTGGAATTAAAAGTTTCTACATTTATCAGCCCTAACATAGGTAGCTCGAATAATGTTCTGAAAAAATATATAGATCATGTATAAAGGTGCACTTATCGAATGGGAGAAGGTGCTCGGCCTACAATGGCTTCAGCTGTTATAAATTCCAAGAACGTTTCTCTTTAAACGAAGGCATGAAAATACTATAAAACCGAGAATAGAATGAAAAGTAAATTAGGGAATTTCCTTAGTAAACTGTTGTAGCAAGGTCCAGTGCAAAGTGTAATGAGATTACGCTAGATGGTGTTAGAAAGATGATATTTTGTACTAAAAGAATCAATGAGAGGAGTATTGATCACTCAACTCAGTATTGTTTGGGCGCATGTCAAACAAAGATAGACATCACAAAGAAAAAATAATATATACCTATGTTAGAATTTTACTTTGTCCAAGGCGAAAACCCGATTCAAGAAGCTGAAAATGTGAATAGGGTTTATGGTCCTGATATGATAGCAGTCAATCGTTCAAAATTTTGGCTTCGTTGATTTTCGTCCGGTAATTTTTGTGCAAAAGATGTGGAAGGCGAATTATCGAAAATGTCGAGAAAATAATGCAAATCGTATTATGATCATCAAGCGAGCACTTTTTTGATTGCCCAGGAGTTAAACATTACAC
The DNA here is from genome assembly GCA_037013455.1 of Ceratitis rosa. NCBI lineage: Eukaryota > Metazoa > Arthropoda > Insecta > Diptera > Tephritidae > Ceratitis > Ceratitis rosa. The sequence goes on from JAWMAG010000054.1 coordinate 8,642,676, forward strand.
AAGATATAGTTTGGAATCATATGAAAATAAACATTAATACACAAAGCAACTCGATGTACAAGTACCACATAAGTTAACGGAAACAAACTTCATTGATAGAATTTCCATTTGCGATTGGCTGCTGAATCGTAACCTAATCGAGCCATTTCTGAAGCGTTTGATGGCTGGTGATGTGAATTCGATCACTTACAGCAACATGAAATAAAAACGGTCGTGGTTGAAGGGCTATGAGCTGTTGACCTACTGTCAGCGATAGCCGAGTGATTAGCATTGCGTACTTGCTTTCGGAAGACTAGGATTATAGTCCGAGCAACATCTAGAAATTAGAGAATATTAAACAAAAAATTAAGTTGAGTTTTTTCGATCGCCCTTCGGTAGGGAATGTCAAGCCCTCCATGACACGAAATAAAGGCTTCTTATAAAAAACCCATAATCCGTACATAGGCGGTCTAGTATTAAGTGTAGGTCACGCCATTTCTTGTCAATAACTTCGAGTTACATACTGCAAATTGGAGAAGGAGCTCGATCGAAAATCGTTTTAGCGGTTACAAAGCGCCTGAAGGAAGCAATCGCTCAGAAGCGCTTTTAGTTCGGTATCTGTTACCATTGTTTTTTTGTTATAGGAACCAAAATTCTCTGGAAACTGGCCAAAGTGACTATGGAGTTAATGTTGGACACGTTAAATTTTTGTTTAGTTTACAGTTTTAGAAATTCTGAAGCATTTTTTTAACAATTTAGTTTGTGACTTCCTAAAATGTTCCTAAAACGTTTCTACTCATTTCAGAAACGAAGTCAGCGTAAGTAGCTTAAAAGTGGTCATTGTACTTGAGGAATCATTACCAGTGTCCTAACATTTGGAAACAACCAAAAATGAGCTTGTTAACTTTGGTTCATCCAGCTCGTTTTATACAGTATTAATGCTTGAAATATCTGTTCCACAAAAATAAAAACACGGGCATTTGGTATTCACTTTTCTCTCCTTATAAGAAGCTAACCAACTTTAGATCTACAAAAATTCTTATTTTGAAATTATTTTTCTAGAATAAAGGCGATATTTTGACCATTAATTTGGTTAAATGTACATTAGGAATTGAATCATATTGGTATCCTTTGTATAAAATACATAATTAACGCTTTTTAGAATCGTCTTTCAAGAGTCGCCGTTATTTTGGTTTTTATTATGCAAGAATCAATTTGAAAAGATAGCTTTGCGTATTTTAACAAAAAACAAAGTAAGTCTAAAAATTAAAAAGTGGTAGCAAGCTTTTGTTTATTACATAATAAGAAGTGATTTGCGTACCTGACTTCAAGAAGTTTTTGTAATATCGAAGCCAGAACATCTAAAGATTCCAAAAGCTCAAGATTGCTGAAAGGTCTTGTAGCCGAATGAATGTAAATCTGTTTTCTGTCTGTAAATCATTTTTTCAACAAAAACACCACACAAATCGACACAGCAGAAGTAAGAGTTATCGGAGTGATTTTTTCTTCTCCCCATGGCACACGCGAGTCGCAGGTTTTGTTCCACCACTGAACTAGTGTTTATTGCACACTTTGCAAACAATTTGTGGCATTCACAGTTAGCTCATGGTATATCTAAGGAACGTGCTGCCTTAGACATGTTTTATACATTCTGGAGAGCGACGTGGTTCGAAGGTTCGAGGCTTTTTGTTTGAAGCGTGAAATCTGTTGTCTAAATGATTGCGAATATAGAATATTGAAGCGATGATTTTGCAAACTTTCTTAACGATGTTTTCGATTTTGGTGGTATGCTGACCCTACACAGCTACATATTGGAGAAATTGGAAAATTAGAAAATTAGTTTATTTTAAAATGATGATCCAGATACCTTTCTACCACAAGTTCACTATACCTATCCTCCTACAGCTTTTTATTTTTTTAACAACTAAAAATCGTTATCTATTTAAAGATTTCTAAAATTCAATTGTCTATTGTCTAGTTCATTCGAAGCTTTCCGTAATAAAATTGACCATTTGAAACCAACAGGAAACGGTGTTGCGTTCAAGGTCATCGCATGCGAAATATCAAAGTCACAAAACAAATGAAGATTTATTAAAGGGATATGCCATGGTATGATTTCAGAAATGAGATTAAATTTCAAACTTGCGTCATTCAACGCAGTTTCCCGTTGAGATTTCAAATAATTTTCTATAGTTTGCACATATTGAAATTCAAAAATTTTAAACCGCATTAGTGGGCGTTTTTGAACGAAAATAAATACCAACAAATCATCAAAAATCCCATAAAATTATTGAAATTATTAATAACTGCCAATAATTTGCGAAACACACAAACGCAAACACATACATACATAGATGCCTTCTTCCCAAGCAGACATTCCAGTACTTTTGTGTGCATATTTAAACATTTAATATGCCATAAGTCACATGCACAGCTGCAGGAGCAAGAGGAATTGGATTTGAAATATGAGATTAATAAGATCAAAATGCAAAAAAACTGCAGCCGCAAAGGTATCAGCGCTAGCGCCAGTCAGTTAACCCTGAAACATATTTATTTACCACCATCGCACAGGTGAGACTTTGAACGCGTTTTCTTTATTATTTAAACATACACGTATGTATGTAGATGTGTGTGTGTGTTTGTTAACTTGCAAAAATTTTGCCAATAAAGCGACAGCGGCGTCGACGACGAAGAAGGCGGTGATTAAAAAATTAGCAACTTCGTTTGCAGTAACAACGTAACAACGTGTCAGCGTGGCATACAGGAAGACAACACAGTCAACAGCAACAGCAACAACAACAGGCAAAGGTACATAAGTGGTAGTTATGCATATAACAACATGCTTTGAGCGGCCTTAACAAGGGAAAATATACCGCAAAAGCCATTTATTAATTTTACTGCTTTGCTTAAGCTGCCGCTGTGCCATTTGTTGTTGTTGTTGTTGTTGTTGTTGTTGTTGCTGTTTGCTGTTGCTGCTGTTTGATTTTATTTTTTTTTATTTTTGGCACTAGTGAGATGAAGATACTCCTCTGTGGTGGCAACCGCTGCAAGGCATCATCCTGTCGGTCAGACTGTCCGCATTGCAGGCAGGCCAGCAAGCAGCAGTTTGTCTGCTCCTCAACAACAATAACAACAACAACAACAATGGCCAAAATAAAATCAAAACAATGGAAGAGAAACAGTAAGAAGCTCCACCGCCATCTCCATAAAATGCGGTGATTGATGAAGCCGAATTAAGTAAACCGTACCGCCAACAATACGAACATCAAAAGAGAAGCTCAAAATGAATGTGAAGCAGAAGAAGAAGAAGAAAAGGAAGAAGTAGAAAGGTAAGTGAAAATGTTGCTGAGGCGCTGAAGCGAAAGAAGCTCCGCTTCGGGGATGCCAATAAGAAAAATGAACGCCGAAAAACAACCAAAAACAACAACAACAACACAAAATTTTGTTGATGACGAAAATGGCAAGCGAAAAAAAGTGCGCTATGCTTTGGCTAAAGTTATGTTTATACGCATGTAGGTAGATACGAATAAGTGGGTATGAAATGCCGGTAATCTGCAATTTAGTGGCGCGTATTGTGTGAACTCATCATTGTCAGAGAGGCGGCAAAGCGGCGCATGCAAATACAAACCCATTTACATACACGTGTGTGTGCATGGTATATGCTTCAATATATACATAGATATATGTACTTGTCTACATCGTGTCATGTCATGTAGAAACGCAATTGATGATGCGAATCATTGCCCAACCCAAGCGCTAAAGGGCTGAATTTATTTTATACACATATACATACTTACACTTATACCCATATGCATATATAAGTTTATACCATTGTACAAATACATGTATTTAACTGGTTAGTTAGTTTCTTGCATCAAATCTTAACACTAACTCCACCACTACACCTTCGCTACCGTCAAAGTGATGACGTTGCACTGTGGGTTAGCGATCTTATAGCAAGTGAGTCTGTAAGTAAATACCTCTGGGTGGAAAGCACAAACAGAAATAACTCAAAAGTAACCAACACAACTTGCAGTAGGAAACCAGTGCCCAGAAGTTAAACGGTTGGTAGGAGTAAGGCTCATATGTAATCTACTGGAGTGGACATTTAAGAATGTATGGTAAATTCGGTACAATTACGTTAGACGAACGTCTAGCCACGATCGACGCAAAATCCCTCTTTTTCAGAATACTGCTGACTAAGCTCTAATTTTTTTGTTTGGGCAATATTTCAGAAAGCGCTCATTCTAAAATCAACCGAATCCTCTGTTTCCTAAGCTAATTTTTTTTGGTACACAGCTAATTGGGCTTAAAATAAATAAAGAGACTTAAAATCGAATTATTCTCTTAATTATGGTATATAAAGTGTGGACCTTGTACAACCTTGTACGGCTTATTCGTGAATTGACAGCTAATTCAACGACCATCTCGATATATAAGATATTCAATACAAGGTTTGCTTTCTGTGAATTGGTTAAGTTTGCGCCTGCAGGAAATTGGGAAATACTGTAAACCTTATCTCACCAAAATGGTGGGTCTGCAAGAAAACTAAACACGAATTATGGGCGAAGTTAATCAGCATCCAGGTAGTTTGCGGATCGATTTTTACATCGAAATATCGAAACCGGTTCATTATCAAGCCCCGAAATCAAAACCATGGATCCTAGCATTCAGCTAAGGGCGTTCGTCGTGACCGTCCGTCACCAAGGAAACCTCTTTAACCTCAATACCTACGTTTGCCAGCTGGGACGAACCCAGCGTTACCCACCTCCCGTCCAACCAACCGAGGAGCGCTTCTGAGGGAAATCAAAAAATCCAACAGACCGATGACCGAAAACCCTACTAGATTGGCTGTCCTGCTGTCCCAGGGGTCTATCTCCCATTTCCCGATCTGTTATCCGACCTGACAACCCTATCGCTTTACCGAAAAACACCTATTATTTCATTCGACCTACTCTCTCTCACGTGCCTTGACCTGAAGAGGTTATGGTTTCATCCAATACCAGAATCTGTACTACATTGGGTACCCGGGGAGCCACTCGGCTTCGCTGCACACGCCGTGCCGTCCCGCTACATGACTCCAAGTTTACCGCAACTGAAGCTCTTTATCCGCTTCTTACACTCCGAAGAGATATACCTAAATCTCCTGCAATTAAAACACCGGGTATTCGATCCCGGCCTAAAACTATCAGAATGGTTCGGCTCCGCTGCCGCCGAGACCTCTACACCAGCCGAGATATAAGCCAAGTCAGGTTCCAAAAAACCTTTGGCCTTGTGATTCGGAGGAGGGACAAAAGCATCCACCGAAGCCCTAACCGCCTCTAGTTGCCTAGCCAAAGCAACTAGTTTCGTAATCGACCCTACAGTCGCCAGTGCTAAGTGGGTCTAGTAGAATGGTAGGAGATTCGCCATAATCAATCCTAAAATTCTTCTCTCTGACAGAGGCTCCTGTAGCCGGCCAAACATAATCTTCATCGTGGCGACATATACACCTATGGACTCATTCACTCCTTGAGTCCTTCGCCTAATCTGGTCAAGTAAGGGATAGTCGTAGTTGGGGTGCAAAAACTCCAACTTCAACTCTCTTACTAACTCCTCCCAACTACGTGTACCTAGTGTCTTTCTAACAGATCTAAACCATAGTAGAGCTTTCCCTACAAACAAATCTACCGCGCTTCTGAAGAGTTGAGCTTGGGTAACACCGCGTGCCTCACTCAACTCCTCAAACCGTTATAAAAATGCGAAAAGCGATATACCCGCTTTTTCGCCATCAAAGTGGACGCCCCACTTCGGAAAGTTCTCCGGTTTCTGAGACCCGACTGTCTCCCCAACTACTCGTCGTATTTCCAGGGGCGGGGGTGCTATCGGGCCCGCACAAGTGCCACCCGTGCGCTCTACAGAAACGATCTACTTTTCTTCGGCTTCTTCGCTGCCGACTACCTCTTGTAGCTCGGCGGGATGGAGCAACAACTTGCTCTTCAGCTCCATCTGCTGAGTCATCTCTGTATCACTTCTTGGTCGCGCCCATCGTTTTCGCTCTATGCGATGACTTGCCTCCACCTAAAACCGACGCAATTAAATTTTCCACCACCTCTAGTCCTATCCTCCCCGCCCCTGATTGTCCTGTGCTTTCAAAGAAAAATATTGCTAATGTAGCTCAAAGTACAAGTGAACAGCCATGAACATCAATTCGACACCGTTCACAGGCACTTCTTTGCGTTGGAGTTTGTATACAAACCTCGGTGTGGAGTTCAAGAACTGAAGCCTCATGATCATCTGACGCGCATTCGTTTCGCTTTATGGATTGAAGATCGCCTGGATGAAGTAGAGAATTTTACCGATACATTCGATTTTCGTCCAATATTGAAATTAAATTTAGAGAGAAAAATTAGTCCTTCCAAGTGTATTTCTAAATGGTAGAGAATCTCTTCAGACCATCCATCTCTTCCGAAACCCCATCAGCCGTTCGATCGCCTTCATTTGTTGGAAATACTTCAAGCCACACTCCACCCAATTGAAGCAGGAGTTTCCGCGGTTACAAAGCGCTGCTCTATTATTAATCACAAAGAAATTATAAACCTTCCCAATTTTTGCAAACAACGTTCGCCTCAACTCCTGTGCTGCGATTTACAAAATTTATACCAATAAGTATCTGTCACAAAACACTGTATTGGGCAGATTCGCTTCAACATGATTTTATGTGATTCACACTTTTCCTTTTGCTTGCAACACGCGGCGCTTACTCACATATACCTACTACACATGCCAAGCATGTACTTTAAGGCTTCCTACAAGCATTTCTTCCTTACACTTTTAATAGCTGTGGGAAACATATTTGGCACATTCGTATGATCAGTTCGCTACCAACATATATCTATATGAACACCCTTACATATATACAAAAAAAAAACATATGAAATTCATATAAACATACAATATTAATAAGCTACAGGAACAGACTGCCGCATTTGTGTGCGTGTATGTATGTGTTGTAGAGTATACGCCTTTGGGCCGCTTTGTTGGACGAACGCCTTGTTATTGTTATAAATAAGTTAATAATATGGCGGGAGGTGGCCTTTGTCGTCTTCAATTCCCTGCACCGTCACAGCCGTCTGCCGTGGCATTGCTGAGTTGCCTCAAAAATGCTGTTGTCGTTTTAGCACTGTTGTTGCTGTTGTTGCTGTTGTTGGCTATATTGGAATTTTTTTTCAGCATATGTACATTTGTATGTGTGCATGAGTCAATGAGCCATCAGCAACTAAAGATGTAGCAGTAGCAACAGCAACAACGGCAACAGGAGCAACAACATCAATAACACCTACAAAATGAAACGCAAAAAAAAAAAG